>LNAC01000285.1:1778437-1846608 GCA_002007465.1 Ailurus styani | reverse complement strand
TCTTCTTTGGAGAAATGTCTGTTCATGTCTTCTGCCCATTTCTTGACTGGGTTATTTGTTTTATGGGTGTTGAGTTTGAGAAGCTCTTTATAGATTTTGGATACTAGCCCTTTATCTGATATGTCATTTGCAAATATCTTCTCCCATTCTGTCAGTTGTCTTTTGGTTTTGTTGACTGTTTCCTTTGCTGTGCAAAAGCTTTTAATCTTGATGAAGTCCCAATAGTTCATTTTTGCCCTTGCTTGAGGGCAGGCTTTCTAAGCCAAACAATGGGCCTGAAATGGACATGGCCCCAGTAACTTCCTGTAACCCCAATGGGAGGCTGCCTTGACACAGAGACTGTGAACAGCCAGTGGCCATGAGGCTCAGGACATGATGCTGGCGGCAAGGGAGGAGCCCAGAGGGGCTACCCCAGGCCCGGGGGCTTAGAAGGTAGTAGAAGTGTTTGCTGAAGAAGAGCCAACAAAGGAAGGCCTGCCGTCCTTGGACAAATGCTCCTTGCTGATGAGTCCATGGAAGGCCATGATCTTGAGGAGTCCATGGCGAAACTTCTGGCCAATGAAGGCATAGATGAAGGGATTGAGGCAGCTGTGGAGGAAGCCCAGAATCTCGGTGGCATCCAGAGCCCGGCCAATGTTGTTGCGGCGCTCACACGTCTCCTTGATCACCCGGAGTCTCATGAGAGAGTCTGCGACCAGGACCAGGTTGTAGGGCAGCCAGCAGAGCAGGAAGACGAGCACGACAGTGAAGATGACCCGCATGGCCCGGTGCTTCTGCCCCATGTGGGCCTCAAACAGTGTGCGCAGGGTGAATCCGTAGCAGAACAGCATGACCGCCAGGGGCACGAGGAAGCCAAAGGTCTGGGGCAGGGCCCGCATCACTATCCGAAGTCTTGTTGTGTTGGCACCCATGTCCTCGTAGCAGACTGGGCTGGAGTAGGGGGGGTTGATGGCCCTGCGGAAGACGAAGATGGGCAGGGACAGGATCAGGGACAGGGCCCAGATGCCTAAGCATATGAACTTGACCCAGTGCCGCTTCTGGGTCAGCGTGCGTGTGGCATGGACAATGGCCAGATAGCGGTCCACGCTGATGCAGGCCAGCAGTAGGATACCACTGTAGAAGTTGACTTCCTTCAGGAGTGAGACCACCTTGCACAGGGGTGTGCCAAAGATCCAGCCCTTTGCCTTGGAGGCAGCCCAGATAGGCAAGGTCAGGGCAAAGAGCAGGTCGGCTATGGCCAAGTTCAGCAGGTAGACGTCGGTGACGGACTGGCTGATCCGACTGTGTAAGACAACCAGTATCACTAGGGAGTTTCCCAGCAGGCTCAGCACGAAGACCAGGGCATAGATGACCACCACTGCATACTTGTTGAGTGTCTCAGTGTCTATCCTACAGGGACTAGACGTTTCTGTGGGTGGTGTGCCACTGAAATTTCCAAATTCATCATCATACCACCACTCATCAGTAACATTCCATACATTTTCCATCACGAAAATCATGGTTCAATCTATTTGAAAGATTCAAAGGAAATAAATGTGATTTGGTAATTCAGATTGAAGTCACTCATCAAGGATTTGAAAATAGCTACCGGGATATCTTTTGCTTCTCTGTTGGTTTGGCAACAGGAGATCCCTTCCTTCTCCTCTATTTTGAAGTTCTTTAGAGGTCAATTTCACAGCATCATCATTTGAGAGAAGTCCCCATCCTTGTTCCCCCTAAACATCCACAGAACCATCAGCAGTGTCCAAATATCTTTCTAAATTATGAAATATTTTGCTGAAGCAAAATCATACCAGAAGACCAATATGTAAATCCAACAAAAATTCACCTGCTGGGAAGGAAGGGGTGCTGCCATTTCTACCCAGATAGCTGCTAAAGTGGGTCCCCCAAAACCCCAAGATCTCCAGAAAATGGTCTGAAGACCTTTGGAAAGTTACTGATCCCTGGTATCCAGTGTCCTCACTCTATCCTGATTTATCAGTAATAAGTTGCATGACCTTGAGTGGGTCATTTTACCTTTACAGATTTCTGCTTTCTCCTCTGCAACTTGAGGGAAGCAGAGTCACTGAGCTACTTGCAGACCTGAAGTTCTGTAAGTTCATTCCTATCCACACATTCTAGTACATTCTCTGCCTGCCAATACTGCACTTTTACAGAAGACAGCATTTGAGGGCAAAGCAATAAACATTAGACTGGGGAAATCTAAGCCTCTTCCCCCCAAAAAAGGGAGAGGCATGAAAGGAGGAAGTGGCAAGACTGTGCCCCCCTTTTTGCCAACCACAGCCATGTATGAGATCAGAACTGAATAGGTGGTCGCAAGGGAAGAGGCAGGAAGCCAAGTGAGCAGAAGTGCTCAGGTCCCAGAGAAATGGATGCATTTTCTAAAACAGTCCAACCAAGTCCCCCTCCCCAGAGAAAGTCAGGCAACAGAGGTGGCTTCCTACCTGAGGCACCGGCCAGGTGTGTCCGACTGTGAAAGGCTGGAGCTCAGAGACCAGAGGGAGTTAACAGTCAGAGGAAACTTGATGAATAGAGAGAAATAGGGAAGCTTCGTCATTGCACACCTCCTCTCTGAGCCCTGCCCATGTCCATATTTGGAGGACAGATGAAATCAAGGGACCACAGGGCATCGGAGATTCCGAGGACCCAGATGTCCAAGCAGGGCTCAGACATGAAGATGGAGTTAAGGTTCCACTCTCTGAATTCCCCACATGGATGACTATTTTTGTTCTCTTTTTCCTGCATTTGTGTCCACTTGTTTATCCTTTAAATTCCCTAGATCACCTTTGAAAGCTTCCAACTTGCTTGGACATGAATAAAGGGGAGAGGATTTTACTTTTGACAGTAGAGACTTCAGGAATCCACAGCAGGCGGGCATGGTTGGAGTCCCCCCACTTAGGAGGGGCTGGGGGGGTGCCCCTACCCCCCGCGTGTTATTGTGGGAAGGAGGTGGAGGGCTGTCCTTAAGCTACATTTGGACAACAAGCACACAATTTTTACTTCTCCTGTAGACTTCTTGGGGGTGGCTCCCAGGGATGGTGGAGATAGTCATGAAGATAAGAGGGAGAAGTAAAGCTCCCACCCACCCCCACACGCCACACAACCATTCTCAACAATTGGTTGATTAGAATGGCCCGAGGCTGGGGGTGGGGACTACAAGGAGACCCCTGGAGCTGGGCCAATCCATGGACAAAGGAGTTGGGGTGAAGGTCATCTTGCTCCTTTCCCAGAACGAAGGATGGCTTCTTGAAACCTGCCTCAGCTGTTCCCAGCAGCTAATGTGTGTCCCCTGGCTTCACTCCTCTGGTACATTAACCACAACTCTGTTACAACATGAACCCTCCTGTGTTATAATGATGTACTTACAAGTCAGCCTTCCCCACCGGCCTGTGAGCTTCTAGACACCCTAGAGACCCTGTGAGAATAGAGACCCTCTCCGATCCATCTTCCGATCCTCTGCTAGGGATCAGAGTAGGCACTCAATCCACGGTTGTAGAAGAAACGGCATTAGACAGACCTGCCGTGATTCACGGATCAGGTCACCATCCTGATTCAGAGCGTCTGTTGCTCTTGGCCACACAGTCATAGATGAGTTGTGCCTGAAAGCTCACTTCCACACCCCTAGGCCGGTCTGTCTGGCATCGTTTTTTTCTGACCATCCTCCGGAGTTTAAAGTTAGCATCGATCTGTTCAAGGATAAAGTCTGCCCCTACTTTGAATCCCAATTAATCACCCCCCACCCCCCCACCCCCGTGCCTAAGTTCTGCCACTGGCAAGCGAATTTTCTTAAATATATATATATTTTTTATTTGACAGACAGAGATCACAAGTAGGCAGACAGGCAGGCAGAGAGAGAGAGGAGGAAGCAGGCTCCCCGCCGAGCAGGGAGCCCGATGCGGGCCTCGATCCCAAGACCCTGAGATCATGACCTGAGCGGAAGGCAGAGGCTTTAACCCACTGAGCCACCCAGGCGCCCGCAAGCGAACTTTCTAAGCTAAGTCAAGCTCTCCTCCTGGGTTCTCCTCTCATTGATAAAAAGTTGCAGAAGTATCAGGAGTCGGTTGCCCTGGGGCCACCCTCCCGCTTTGCTTTTACTGGCGTTGGACTATTGTGTTCTGATGCCTAGACCAGAAAGAACTTGAAGGTGGAGAGTCCCTGAAGGGAATGGACGTTCCCTTATTAATCATCTAGGGAAAAAGTAATTCTGGGGCAGCAAACAGTGACTGGGAGGTAACACAGGAGAGAACAGACTGTCTGGGGCCTCGCGGCCAAACGCCTACGAATACGCTAGTGCAAGCGGAGGCTATCCGGCAAGAGAGTGTCTGCCACCAGGGGGCGGTAGTCGCAGGGCAGAAGGACGTCCGTGCAAGGGACCCAGCGAGACAGACCAGGGCAGGAGCCGCCCTAGCTAATACTTTAAGTCCCTTTTTGTCTATAATTCCCTTCTGCTTTTCTTAAGCCCTGACTCCAGTCAGTCAAACATTCCAGTCTAATCCAACGCAGGACTGTGGTATGAGGGAAGGATCTGGTCCACCCTCAGGCCCAAGGAGAAAAGGAGAAGCCGTCCCTCCGGGTGGTTGTGGGGGCGGCCACGGTGGTAGCGTAGGTCTCCAGGGGGAAGGCGATCTGGAGGAGAAGAGTTAAAAGGACTCTCCCCTTCATGGAAGGAGAGAGAGGAAAGAGCATTTTACTGAAGGAGGGGAAAGGCACATAGAGAGGAGCTTGGAAGAAAATGTTACCCACTTGAAAATGTTCCAGCAAGTCCGCCCACCCAACATCTCCTCTGCACGGCACCTTCCCACTTAGAACTGCTCCCTCTCCAACGGATCTATGATGTTCCTAAAGGGAAAGCATGTTTCTATTCTGTGTGGAACATCCAGTGCCACCAAGATTGTTGTGACATGTGTCACCTGAATGCCAGTCCTCTGGCGAAACGCAGAGGCCTCTTCTTGCCACTCTTGTTTGAAATGGAAGCTTCATATGCAAGGACACGTGAGCGGCACAACATAGCTGCAAGTGTATCTATCCCGTCTCTGTGTCAGCTTTGATGCCCGCGTCGGTCTCTCTTCACGGGCCTGCAGAAGGGTCTGCTTGGAGCTGGGGACTGAAATAGAGGTAGGGGAGGTGGAGGAGAGGATTCACCCCTCTCCACAGTGATCACCACCATTGCCATGTGACAGGGGCAGGGTAGGTATGAGACCTAAGATGATCCACGCAGAGCCAAGTTCGGGATGGCTGTTTGGTGACAGTGGAAAAGCAAAGATGGCGTCTTAGTTACAGCTGGAAGCCATCTTGGTGTATCAATGGCAAACCAGTCCAAGGGTCAAAACTAGCCCACAGAGGAAGGCAGAACGGAGAGAATCACCGAGAAACAGAGCCAGAGTCCCGAACAAACCAGACACAATCTTCCCTAAGACCATTTCAGTTCAGTTCTTCATTGTTAAGACCAGTGTAGGCTCAGTTTTCTGTTACTGGCAACCAAAGCTGTGACCCATTGAAAGAGTTCTAGAAAAGAAGTGATCTAGGATGGGAGGAGAGGGGAGGAATGTCAGCGCCTCACAGGGTCCAGGCTGTGAGAGTTAGGGTGAGAGAGGACTTAACAGGTATGACCTGGACAGGTGTAGACCTCTGAGACCCGACTGCTGAGCTCTGGCAGAAATCAAAGGGGAACCTTGAAAAGTAAGCACCTAAAAACCCATCTGAGAATCCACTTCCGATGAATTCAGACATCCTCACGAAGGACCCATAAATCTCGGCTTTGGAGTCAGACAGATGATGCTTCAAATACGGGCCTTCCTTTATTGATTTATGTATGACCTTGGATAAGTTTCTTAATGTGTATCAAAATATCTTTATTCTTGGAATTAAAATTAAGACTTAAAAAAAGACTAAAAAAAATCCTTGTCCGTAAAACTGGGGATCACTGATACTGGCCTCAAGGTTCTGTGTGATGATGAACTGGGACAGAGTGCGGGTTCTGGAACCAGACCACTGTGGTGTGAATCCCAACCCTGTCCCTGGCTGACTGTGTGGCCTTTGGAGGCTTGGATACTTGCTCAGTGCCTCCATATTCTCGTCTGTAAAATGGGAAGAAAGGTAGTGCCTAGCTCGTAGAATTGATATGAGGGTTAATGAGTTAATACATGCAAGGGGCTTAGCACAGTATCTGGCAGATAATAAATGTTCGATCACCTTTTGCTGTCTTTATACACACATACCCCCACCCACAGTCCTGTTGGGTGAATATGCATCCAACACACTAAACAGTGCAAACCCTCTGACCTGGAAATCCCACCTAACGTGAGGAATGGAAGGGAGGGAGGGAGAGAGGGAAGGCGAAACTCATCCCAGGGTTGTTTTTATAACACAGGCTGATAATAACTTCAGTACCCTTCCAAAACTTCTATACAAATTATAGTAGATCTATAAAATGGAACACAGTGTGTCCATTAAACTCAACACGGATAGCTACAATTAATGTTACGGAAGGGTATCTATAATAGGATCCCAAGGGCAAATACGGGTTAGCAAGCAGAATGTACAGCAGGATAACACTTTGTAATAAATGAGTGTATGCACACAGGGAAAAAGTAGGAAAGAGAGTCAAAATGTTAACAGTGGTTACCTTTGGGTGGTGGGTTTACAGATAGCTGCTTTCTTGTTTATATCTTTTGATATTGCCCAATTTCTCAAATGAGCATGACTTTTGCAATTAAAAACTATGTATTTAGCCATTTTCACAAAAAAAAAAAAAACAGGAAATAACCGTCTAATGGTCATTTCCCCCTCTCCTCACTTCAGTTTGCTGGTCCAGCTAGGCTTGTGAACAGGCATCCAGGACGCTGAGTCTCCTGTCCACTGAGCTCCCAACTCCTCCAGCCCTAAATGCCTTGTGTCCTCAGTCCCCTCCCCTCCTGCGCCACCCGCCCAGGTTCTCCATTGCTGTGGTTTCCAGATTGTGTTATTAAATCATTTTTAGGAGTCTTTCCCTCCTACTGGGCTGTGAATAGGCAAGACTCGGGCACAGAGTAGTGATTCATAAACCATCCCTTCATTCCTTGCCCCTCCTTAAAGGCAAGAACTATAAAGAAGTCTATTTTGCATTCTTGGTGGCCCGCAAAGTGTGTGACACATACGAGTAGATGCCAAACGGGAAGTGGGTGGATGACTGGCACAGCCACACAGAGTCCTGTGCTCAGAGGAGTCCTGAGCTGGGGGCAGAATGCTCTGTGGTTGCTGCCTTGAACTTCTTAATAACCTCATCTTGGAATTGGTGTCTTCTGAGTGAAGTCTGGTGCGACAGGGGAGCGCAACAGGTGTCGGAGCTCAGCTCATACGCAGTCCCACCCCTACTGCCTCCTTGGGCTCAGCCTCCCGCTCCCTCACCCCACAAGGGCCCTATGCTTCTGGGAGCACAGCCTTAAATAGCAAATAAAAAACACAGAGTCCGTTAGAGACTCTCTTTAGGGGCACCTGGGTGGCTCCATCACTTTGGTAAGCCCAGGTCTTGATCTCAGGGTTATGAGTTCAAGCCCCGCATTGGGCTCCACATGTGGAACCTAATTAAAAACAAACAAACAGGGGCACCTGGGTGGCTCAGTGGATTAAGCCTCTGCCTTCGGCTCAGGTCATGATCTTAGGGTCCTGGGGTCGAGCCCTGCATCAGGCTCCTTGCTCAGCAAGGAGCTTGCTTCTTCCTCTGCCTCTGCCTCCCACTCTGCCTGCTTGTGCTCTCTCTCTCTCTCTCTCTCTGACAAATAAATAAATAAAATCTTTTTAAAAGAGAGAGAGAGAGAACAATCCTAGAAGAAAGAAACAAGCTTCTCTCCTGCTTTTGGAATGAAGGGCCCCATGCTTTTATTTTGCACTGGGTCCTGCAACCAGCCCTGGAACCAAGTAAATGTTGGTTAAATGGATCAAGTCGTGGAGGGGAGAGAAGAGGCAGACTAGAATCTTCATCTTAGCTTAGTCAATGGCCCCTCCGTCCTTCCAGTAGCTCGGGCCACTTTGCAGACTCTTCATTGACACCTGTCTGTCTCTCACACCCAACATTCAATCTACCAGAAAGTTCTGTCAGCTCTACCAAAATTCATTCCAACTCCTATTTTCTCATTACCCCTACGGCTGATGCCCGGTCCTTGCCACCTTCGCTTCCCACCTAGACCACTGAAGTGACCTCCCAGTCCTCCTGCCCTTCTAGTCTTTTCTTCTCATACCTGCCAGAGTGATCCTTTGACATTCTAAGTCAGATCACATCAAGCCTTCTCACTGCCCTCCCCTGGCTCCAAAGAATGAATTTCACGACTTTAATTTTTTTTAGTACATTTTAAACAGCTTTGAGGTAGAGAAACCTGGAGAACACTACCTTAAACGATTAAGGACGGCTGACCTCACCAGGGACGCTGTGTGCTCCTACCCTCCCAATAGGACATGATGAGAAGTCACCCACCTGTGGTATCCTCTCCAAAAACCCATAACCTCCATCTAGTCAGGAGAAAAACATCAGACAAACCCAGACTGGGGAGCGGTTCTATGGGCTACCTGGCCAGCCTTCCTCAAGACTATCAAGGTCCTGAGAAACAAGGAAGGACTGAACATAACTGCCCTAGGTCACGGGATTTTGGGGTGACATGCCAGCTAGAGGCAATGTGGTCCCCTGGACTGGATCCTGGTATGGAAAGAGGTGACAATGGAAAAGCTGGCAAAATCCAAATAAAAGTTGGAGTTTTGTTAATACTTGTTTTTAAAGTTGACCCCTATCCGATTTTATTGAGTTTCATTTTTCTGTCTTGAAACCGATTTTTTGTAATCGGAAGATTCATTTCTACCTTATTTATGAATACAATCCCATTCATCCATTTTTGAGACTGCTTTCTGCCTACAGGTCTAGGTGATTTAAATTATCTTTTTAATTTTCATTCTAGTTTAGTTACCATACCGTGTCATGTTGAGTTTTATTTTTTAAATCGGGATTTTTTTGAATTGAAGTTTGTCGAAGGCCTACGTAGATAGTCAAATGATTTTTTTTCTCCTTAGACATATTAGCATGGGAATTATATAAATGGTTTTCTGATGTTGAATAATGCTTGCATTTGGGAGATATATTCCATTTAATCAAGAAAAATTTAATTTGAAAAAAGCCAAAATCCTTTAAGGCCTTCCCCATCACTCCCCACCCCACGCCCATCCCCATCCCGCCTCACCACCCCTGTGTGTTAGTGGGCTGGGGTGGCTCACACAGCAGGGAGTTATTGTCTTACAGTCCTGGAGGCTGGATGTCCAGGAAAAGGGTGTCAGCGGGGCTGGTTCCTCCTGAGGGCTGCAGGGAAAATCTGTTCCAGGCTTCTCCCCTAGCGCCCGCTGTTTTGCTGGCCATCTTTGGCCTGTCTTGGCCCGTAGATGCATCAGCCCGATCTCTGCCCTCATCGTCACATGACACTCTCCTCGGACGCCTGTGTCTGTGTCCAAACTTCCCCTTTTTATAAGGACACTAATCACATTGGATTCGGGCACCCTCTGATGGCCTCACCCTGACTACCAACATCAGCGGCAGCCCTA
This sequence comes from Ailurus styani, assembly GCA_002007465.1. Taxonomy (NCBI): domain Eukaryota; kingdom Metazoa; phylum Chordata; class Mammalia; order Carnivora; family Ailuridae; genus Ailurus; species Ailurus styani. The sequence continues at coordinate 1,837,050 of LNAC01000285.1, read as the reverse complement.
TTTCTAACAAAGGTCGCATTCTGACATACTGCGGGGCTCTAACACATGAATGGGGGGGACCACAATCCAGCCCATAGCATCTTCTAACTGGATCCTCCTCCTTCCCCCACTTAGAGCTCTACTCCAGCCATATTAGCCATGTAAGGCTCCTGCCTTAGAGCACTGCTTCCAATGCCCACTCCTCTCTGAATGCGCTCCTACAGGCCTCCCACAGGTAATTCCCCCACCTCCTCCGAGAATTTGCTCAAATGCTACCTTCTGACTTAGACCCATCTGAGCACGTATGCACAGTTGCACCTCCCCTAGCATCCCTGATGTCCCTGGCTATGCTGTATTGCAAACATTCTCCTCTCACGGCACTTACCACTTCTAGCATATTCTGTAATCTGCGTGTGTGTTACATACACTACTTTTACCGTCTCTCTCCTCTATAAGGTTCGGGAAGGCAGAAATCCTTGCCTATCTAGAGCACTGTTTCCCAAGCGCCTAGGAGACAGCTTGGTGGTTAGGATGGGATAAAAAGTGGTGGAAGAAAGAAAACCAAAAGGAAAGGCGGAGGGGAGAGGACGGGTGCCATTTCTGAAGACTAGGAGACCCACAAGTAACTCGCCTTCTGTTTATCTCACCTCCAGCCGCTGGGATATAGCACTTAAGGGAAAGCTGACTCCACCGTGGCTCTAAGAAATAGCTTAGCAAAGTCTGAGACCCCTGGCTATACTGACAACACCTGAGATCAAGCAGGGGCTCCGATGCCTGGTGGGAGTGAAGGGGCTGGTTCACGCCGGGCGGCCAGGGACTGCAGTTCCAAGATCAGCCCAGGAGAGGGCAGCATTACTTTCATATCGAAACAAACGACAGTGGGGACGGGAAATGAAATCATCTCCGTGAAAATACCATCTACCCCCTAGAAGTTGAGTCAGGCAGCCAACATCTAGAACCCAACATCGCCGTTGAAAGCTTGCAAATCCTTTCATGTGCATTCATTCTCCCCTCGAAAGTCCTGCCAGAGGAGCGTTTTGCGGTTGGCAAGAGTGAGCGCAGCTGAGACGCGCATTTGAAGTTAATCACCCTTGTGCTCATAGGCCAGCGAACTTCTCTCGGGCTTCTAGCACCTCAGAGTCCTGTCCCTGTGGTCTTCCCCTTCTCCTACACACCCTTCCTCCAGACCAGTGGTTCTCGGTCTCTCTGTGTGAGCCCGCACTTTCAAATGCAGCACATCAGGGTGCTCTTGGCAAAACCATTCAAAGGTTTATCTCAGAGAACTGGAAATGTCTCCACTGGTTTCTCAGAGCTCACTTTTTGGTGCCAGAGCCCTGTCTTAGGCAGCTCGGGCTTCTGTCACAAAACAGCGTGGTGACTTCGGTCGGTGGCAGGTGGACATCAAGGGTGCCCAGCATGGACGGGTTCTTAGTGGGAGCTCGCTTCCTGGCCTGCAGACAGCTGCCTTCTCACGGTGTCCATGCAGAGGTGACAGAGAAAGGGCTCTGGTCTCTCTCTCTCTCTCCTTCTAAGAACACAAAGCCCATCACAGAGGCCTCACCCCTTAACTTCAGCTAAACCTAATTCCCTCCCAAAGGCCCCACCTCCAAATACCATGACATTGGGGGTTCAGGCTTCAACATAGGAATTTTGAGGAGACATAACATAGTCCATAGCAAGCACCACGTCACACTTTAAGGAGGATGATTTCCTGTCCTGATCACACTCTCCTACATACTCATGAGGCAAGGTTCTAGCAAGTTCTAACGAAGTTCTATCTGGTTTTAATGCAGGCCTCCTTATTTTCTCTTACATACCGCCAACCGCAGCGAGCTCTATCCTGTGCGGCCCAGCCGGCAGGCTCGACATTCTGTCTGACAGACATGGCTGCCAAAGCAGTGTCCTTGGTTGTGGTAAAAATAAACTGTGCAAATGGTGCCTGGGGGTGGAGGGGTTGAAGATGGGAACTGGGCAGATGGGAGACAGGTGGGAAAAGACTTTTCATTGATCATTTTTAATTTTTTTTTTTTTTGAAGCATGTGGGGGCGCCTGGGAGGCTCAGTCAGTTAAGCATCTGCTTTCAGCTCAGATCATGGTCTTGGGTCCCGGGTCGAGCCCCACGTCTGGCTCCCTGCTCAGAGGGGGAGTCTGCTTCTCCCTCTCTTGCTCCCTATGCTTGTGCTCTCTCTCTCTTCGTCTCTTTCTTGCTCTCTCCGTCTCTCTCTTTCAAATAAATAAATAAAATCATTTTTTTAAAAAAAGATACATGTGAAGTGGTTCCCATTGAAAATTTTAAATGTGGGCGCCTGGGTGGCTCAGTGGGTTAAAGCCTCTGCTTTCGGCTCAGGTCATGATCTCAGCGTCCTGGGATCGAGGCCCGCATCGGGCTCCCTGCTCAGCGGGGAGCCTGCTTTCCTCCTCTCTCTGCCTGCCTCTCTGCCTACTTGTAATCTCTCTCTCTGTGTCAAATAAATAAAATCTTTAAAAAAAAAAAAGAAAATTTTAAAAGAAATCTTAACCCTGTTAAAAACTAGGAACTTGAACTTGGGGATGACGAGCAGGAGGTGCTGCTGAGATCCCTCCCTGAAGCTCTGGCATCTAGGATTGTCTGTCTCCTGGCTGCTCTGTGTCAGCCGCCACCCAGAGAGCGGAAGAGACCTTCAGCCAATTCCACAGGACATCCTTCCAGGCCTGGGCTTAGAGACTTGTCCCTTTTCAGCTCCCCCCACTCCAGGCCCTTGACTCCAAATCAGCTCACCTGGGCTCTCTTGGTCCTTGTCTGTTTCCTGTCACTAATCTGTGTAGATGCCTGGGCTCTCAGTCCCCCCACTGTAACCCAGGACATGCTGGTCTCTCCTCCTCTCCCACCGGGCCCTCTCCGCCTGTCCTGTTTCTGGATGCAATTCCAAATAGCTCCACAGATATACTCTCCCCGTCTCCCGGGCACCAGAGAAACCTCAGGCCTGGGTTTTCATCTCACATTGGCAGTGAATTCTCACTAACATCACCAACTACTGAAACCCACCTGCCTGCCCAGCGAATATTCGCATTTTCTGTCACTTAAAAGAAGGCCCTCGGTTTAGACTTGAATATACATATATCCAGCTTCCTCCTGAGATTATCTCCCTTGCTCCCAAGGCTGCAGACCCAAAGAGTTTGCTCGGACAGCATGGAGTTGGTCTCTTTGTCTGTTTGTTCCTTTAAATTTAGAGTTGGAAAAAATAATAATAAAAAAATAAATAAAAATAAAAATAAATAAATTTAGAGCTGGTTTTCAACATTCAAAAATTTAGACTCAGGGCGCCTGGTGGCTCAGTTGTTAAGCGTCTGCCTTTGGCTCAGGTCATGACCCCAGGGTCCAGGGATCAAGCCCTGCATTGGGCTCCCTGCTCAGTGGGGAGCCTGCTTCTCCCTTTTCCCCTCCCCCCGCTTGTGTTCCCCCTCTCTCTGTCAAATAAATAAATAAAATCTTTTAAAAAAAAAAGAAAAAGGAAAGGGCTAGACAAACTACCCCCTGAGGAAAAAACAATCGTGAAACATTTATCTGACAAAGAGCCGTCCTCAGGGACATGTCAAGAAATCCAACAATAATAAAAATAGTGAAAGACTACTAAAAGAAAAGAGCAAAAGATCTGAACAGGCAGGGGACACCTGGATGGCTTAGTCAGTTGAGCATCTGACTCTTGGTTGTGGGCTCAGGTCATGATCTCAGGGTCGTGAGATCAAGCCCCACGTCAGGCGCTGCGCTCAGCACGGAGTCTGCTTGAAATTCTCCCTCTCCCTCTGCCCCTCCTCCCCGTCTCAAATAAATAAAAAATTAAAACTCTTTTTAAAAAAACGATTTGAATGGACACTTCATAAAAGAAGATAAACAAATGAGCAGTATGCCCATGAAGGATACAAAGGCTAGGAAAAAACGGGAGTCTCTTACATCGTTGGTGGGGGGTATAAGATGGTATAACCACTCAGGTAAAAGGTCTGGCAGTTTCTTCTAAAACTAAACACACTCCTGCCCTCTAAGCCAGCCATTTCACACCTAGAAATATACCCGGGAAAAAGGCAAATATGCACTCACAAAAATACTCATACAAAGTATTAATAGCTTTATTCATAAGGGCCAAAAACTAGAAACAGCCCAGCTGTCTGCACACATACAACGGCGGAACACAGTGGTCTGTTCACACAGTGGAACACAGTGGAAGACTTCACAACTAAGAGCAATGAACCACGGATACACTCAACAGCACGGCTGAATCTTCCAAACTTCAAGCTGAGGGAAAGTACACACTGTTACGAGTCTGCTTTTGTGAAGTTTCCGAACAGGCAAAAGTAATCTATGGGAGAAAATAACCTGGTAGTGGCCTTGTTCTCCATCGTCGTCTTCTCGTTGCTGAGGCCCCCGTGCTCCAGTCAGTCTCTGGCCCGCAGCCTCCCTGAGACCGAGCACCGTGTCTTCCGTTATGTGGCAGAGTTCTGATGGAGAGACATTTGAAGTTGAGGTTGAAATTGCCAAGCAATCTGTGACTATCGCGACCGTGTTGGGAGATTTGGGAATGGATGAGGGAGGGGACAATGACCCAGGTCTCCTACCAAACACTCACACAATATTAAAAATGGTCATTTCGTGGTGTACCCACCGCAGGGTGACCCCCACCCCAAGCCCCCCGAGAAGGATGAGTACAAAGCAAAGCGAACAGATGATATCCTTGTTTGGGACCAAGAATTCCTGAACAAGGAATTGTAAGGACAAGGAATTCCTGGACAAGACTTCCAAGGGACACATTGTGAGCTTCTTCTGGCAGCGAACTACTCAGACATCCAAGGTTTCCTTGATGTTACACGCAAGACGGTTGCCCATCCGATCAAGGGGGAAACTCCTGAGGGGATTCTCAAGACCTCCAATATCGAAAATGACTTTTCCTGGAGAAGAGGCAGCCCAGGTATGCAAAGAGCAGTGATGTGAAAGTGAAATGTTGTGCCTGGCCCTGTAGTGCTCTAAGGATTGTTCCAAAGACTAGTTGCGCTGCTCTGTTTACAATTGTTGGTATTAGACCAAGAGCAGACAAATGCAGCAGATTGGTGGTTTGGGCAGAATACTGTCCTCCTTGCAGGTGTGGGTTGAATACAGATTCCAAACGTATGGCTCCATTTCCTCCAGGATGATCAAAAATCTCTTTTTTCTTTGCTCCAAATAAACCTGAACTGTGGGTTCTCTCTAGAAGGTGGCATTTCCCTCTCTTTGTAGAGCAATTTCTGCCTAGTTTATTGCCTACTTAACTTTAGTTTAGTGACCTGATAAAAGTTGGCATTGTCTATAAAACAAGGTACAAAAAAGAAAAGAAAGAAAGAAAGGAAGAAAGAAAGAAAGAAAGAAAGAAGACAGAAAGAGAGGGAGAGAGAAAGGGAGAGAGAGAGAAAGAAAGAGGGAGGAAGGAAGGAAGGAAGGAAGGAAGGAAGGAAGGAAGGAAGGAAGGAAGGAAGAGAGGGAGGGAGGGAGGGAGGGAAAATCAGAACAGTCGCTACCTTGGTGGGGACAGAAGCAGAGACAAACAGGAGGGACTCGAGGGGACCTTTATGGATAATGGTGATGTTTCTATATTGATGGAGGTTGGGATGATACAGGAGCACATATTTGCCAAAACTCAGTGAATATACATTACAGATTTGTGCGTTTCATTGCCTATAAATTTTACAACAGAGGAAAAACTATAAATACTGCTCTCTAGTCAATGCTCTACAACCTGATATATTTAGAGAGAAGTGCATGGCTGTCTGCAATTTCCTTTAAAACACATCAAGAAAGCAGAATGGATTAATGGATTAATGGATTAATGGATACAAGGATGGCTAGATGCATAGATAGAGGATAGAGCAAGCCAAATGTTAATGGTAGATTGTAAGACGTAGGTATAGAGGCATACATTGTAAAGTTCTTTCAACTTTGCTATATGTTTGAAATTTTTCACAATAAAATGTCAGGGATGGGAGTCAGCCAGCACTTGGTCTTGGGACTCTTTGAGCAGGGTGTACACCCTCCAGTTTGCCACACTCCCTACCCTACCGTATCGCCTCAAGCCCTCCCTGTTTCACTCATTTATATTTCCTGCACCCCCTGGTCCAAGGATGTTTTGTCCTAGACACATACCACATATCCTAATGGTTCTTAAGAAATCTCTGGAAGAGGTAGAATTAGCATTGTACCAATCCCACCACTTACCAGTTTTGTGATCTTGGGAAAATTAATTCACCTCTGAGCCTCGATTTTCTCATCTGTAGGATGAAGTGAAATGGTGAACACAAAGTCTCCAGCACACAGCAGGCACTAGATCCATGCTGACATATTATTATACAGTTCAGTATACTGACGTAAATGTAAACAGATAGAGAAGTGTTTGATTTTCACAGTAAGAAACTTCTAGAGTTTACATTCAGGGGAAAGAATGGGAATGCTTTTTGCTGGAAACTGCCCTACATGCTTTCACTAAATTTCCTCTTGCACAGGAAAAGCAAAGGCCACCTGTACCTGTGAGCTAAACACAGTCTCTAAAATGGAGAATTCAATAGGATGATTGCAATAATAAACATACATCCGAGTCGCAAGGGTGCCAAAGAAAGCTTCAGGGAAGAAGGAACATTTGAGTTGGGTCTTGCAGGATGGATAGGAGTTTTCCAGGTAGACCTGGGAAAGGAGGGCTGTCCAGGAAGAAAGAACAGCATTGGCAAAGGCATTGAGCAATGAAAAAGCAATGGGATGGGGAGCCTGGGTGGCTCAGTCGGTTAAGGATCCAACTCTTGATGTCGTCTGGGGTTGTGATCTCAGCGTCCTGAAATCGAGCCCTGCGTTAGGCTCTCCACACTCAGCGGGAAGCAGCTCAGCACCAGCGCCACCTACTGCTCCCCAGAACTGATTGGGAACATTGTGACGCATGTGGATTCCAGGGCCCACACCAGGCCTACTGAATCAGAGTGTAGGCTCGGGGCCTGGGAATCCAGATAATGAACAAGCACCCCAGGTTTCTAACAAACTTAGAAACCAATGAGTCCCGGAGATGGTGTCCACCATCCTCTGAAAGGAGATTAAGACCAGAACAGAGGCATGGGGGGTCAGAGAGAGGAAAGGAGGCATATTACAGCCCGATTAATCTTAAATAATGTGGCGAGCATTTGCATGTGGGGGTGGTGACTTCCGGACATGACCGTGCAGACGGCTGTAGCGTTTACCGAGATAGGGAATGCAGAGGAAAGGTCAAGTTTAGGAAGAGGAGATAATGACTTCTGCTTGACCGGATGAATCACCATCTTGATAGCCGGCACTGTCCGGGGGGCGGTGGGAGCTCCGGCCCACGAAGGTCACCCAAGGGGAGAGGATGGCGTGAGGAGAAGAGCAGTAGCTCCAAGTACACTCATTTTCTCTTGTGCTTCCCGCACAAATCCGTAACTTGAATATCTCACGTCTTCCAACCATGTTCAACAGTAATCAGGACAATAAATTACAGGCATAAAGTTTGAAAATAGACAAGCAGAGAAGTAAACATTTCCCACGTCTCCAAAACGCAGATGCACGACAGATTCAAGCCATGTCCTGCCTTTTGACTAAAGCCAGGGACAGAGCTCCCGGGTGACATCGGCAGGCCCCGGAGGACCCTCCATCTCTCATCTGCCCTTGAGGCTATTTACGGAATAAACACTCCTGCATAGATGACCCCCCCCTCAGACTACAGAGATGGCATAAAGAATACACCGGTTGCTAGAAAACCTGGGTCAGAAGCACTTGAAGATGGGCCACCTACTCTCTCAGAGCCACTTTTTGTCCTTGGATAAGGATAACAGCAACTGCTCTAAGGAACAAATGAGGAAACACATGTTAAGACCTGTCAAAAACTGCTTACAGCTCTAAGGAGTCATAGAAACCCACTCCCACCAGCTCAAGTCGAAGGGAAGTTTTGTTTGTTTGTTTGTTTGTTTTGATTTTTATTTATTTATGTATTTGAGAGAGAGAGTGAGAGAGAGCATGAGAGGGGAGAAGGCCAGAGGGAGAAGCAGACTCCCCATGGAGCTGGGACCCCGATGTGGGACTCGATCCCCGGACTCTGGGATCATGACCTGAGCCGAAGGCAGTCGCTTAACCAACTGAGCCACCCAGGTGCCCTCGAAGGGGAGTTTATGGAAATGAGACCACAGGCAATCTCGTGAGCTCCCCAAAGCAAGAAATGAGGCAGAGTTTGTCACTCAGGCATGGAAGCTGAAAGCCTGACGTGACTCCTTACCGGTGGCATTCTCTCTGCGGCCAAATGGCCCCCCGTCTCTGCTTTGCTCTGTGGGGTCATGCGTTCCCACGTGGCAGACATGGCGCCCTACCCCCTACCCATTCTTTCTCTCTCTGAGCTCAGCCTGATGAAGAGGGTCAAAGGCAACTACACCAGTCTATTGTCCACGTTCCCAGACTCCTTTCCAGCTAGCAGTGGCCCCCTGTGTGGTTCCGGCAGACACTTAAGGAGAGGACTGCCGGGAAATCTAGGAAAGTTCTTGCTTTTCCTGACAAAAGGGAACGATGCTGCTGGGTGCTACCTCTTCCTTTTCCTTCCTTGTGGTTGTGGGAGCCAGAGCTACAACAGCCATCAGGGGACCACGAAGAGTAGGTCTAAGAAGAATCACAAAGAGGTGGTTCACCATTGGACTGCAATGAACCCCTGAACCAACATTAACGGACATCATATGTAAAATAACAACAAAAATCCCGCTATGCATTTAAGCTATTATGAGTTGGTTCTTGTTACACGCAGCTGAAGGCGCTCTTGACCGGTTGAGTGATTCGACTATCACCTAATTTGGGATTTTCTAAACTTCAGTCATCCTCAGACCGTCTGCAGCATTTGTCCTGTGTCTACACAAGTGCCATGTTCGTCTTTAAACTGACTAACTTGTATTATAGTAAGCTAAATACCCACTTTATTTTTTTAAAAGATTTTATTTATTTATTTGACAGAGAGCGATCACAAGTAGGTAGAGAGCAGGCAGAGAGAGAGGAGGAAGCAGGCTCCCCGCTGAGCAGGGAACCCAATGTGGGGCTCAATCCCAGGACCCTGAGATCATGACCTGAGCTGAAGGCAGAGGTTTAACCCACTGAGCCACCCAGGCGCCCCGCTAAATGCCCACTTTAGCCTTGTGGCTCTCATGTGTGAGTTTGAGCTTTTTCTAATACCTGCTAAAATAACCATGTAATGATTAAAATTAAAACAGTTTTCCAAGTTGGTAAATACATCCACCCACCAAAATGGTAGTGCACGCCAACTCCACCGAGAAGTTCCTGCATCAGGACCCTTCCAGACCTTGCCTGTCCACCCGGCTGTTCATTTGCATCCTTTATAATGAACTGGTCAATGTAAGTAAAGATAATAATAGCTTTTTTATTTTTAATTAAATTAAATTAAAACTGATTCACCACAGGCCACCCTAAATCATCTCATTTTTACCACTGGAACACTTCACCAAAGCAAAACCAGCTCTGTCTCTGTCTCTGACATTCCTGTTCCAGATTCCCAGGATGGAATGCTAGTGATAAGGGTCTTCTCCTGAGCCATGTGGCACATAAAGCCATACACACCTCAAGAAATTTGGGGGTGATGGGGTAACAGGCAGGTCTATTATAATATCCTTATAAAAGAAGGAGGAGGAGGAGGAGAGGAAGGAGGAGGAGGAGGGGGAGGAGAGGGAGAGGAAGAGAAAAAGGAGAAGGGGAAGGAGGAGAAGAAGTTCTCATTGCAAAACTAGGATTTCTGTGTGCCTAGGAATAAAAGAATTAGGGAATATTGGTCAGACTTTTTCTATGCCTGTGCAGAGCAAGCTACATAGCTGAGGAAGAATTAGGAATACCAGGCTAGCTGGTACTGCTGGTCCAGAGGAAGCGGGAAGCCCTTCATAAGTTCCTGACATCTTTGCTATGTCCACCTCTCAATATCATCAATCTAGCATCCGTTCTGTTGTAAAGCAACATTTCAAGACAATAAAAGAAAGATGGGTTATTCAACACATGGTGTTAGGGTAGTTGGAAATTTACTGGGGAAAAAATTAAGTCATATTCCCAATTCACTCCACTCCCATATACACACACATAAAATTCAGATAGATTAAAGATTTAAATATGAGAGAATTAAACCACAACTAATAGTACATTCATACAATAGACTATCATGTGGCAGCTAGAAAAGGCACAGGTCAGTCTATTGGTACTAACAAGGAAATATTGTTCAATAAAAGAGCAGGTTATAAATAATATATATAGAATGATACTATTTCTGTTAAATATGTGTGTATATCTCCATACAAATATATGAATGTAAATGTACTAAAGGATTTTGAAAGGAAAAGTCTTAATCAGATGACTGTGATTACTTCTAAGAAAATGACAAGAATGAGATAAAGAAAGAAAAATAAATAAATAAAATAAAACAAGAAAGTGACTAGAATGTAATCATGTATTTCCTGTCTAATTAAAAAATAAGCAGAAAATGATAAAATTTTAATGAAAATGTTAAACTACAAAGTAATAGAAAAAAAAGAATTTTTTTTTAAAGATTTTATTTATTTATTTCACAGAGGGAGAGCGATCACAAGGAGGCANTACTTCTAAGAAAATGACAAGAATGAGATAAAGAAAGAAAAATAAATAAATAAAATAAAACAAGAAAGTGACTAGAATGTAATCATGTATTTCCTGTCTAATTAAAAAATAAGCAGAAAATGATAAAATTTTAATGAAAATGTTAAACTACAAAGTAATAGAAAAAAATAGAATTTTTTAATAATTTTGATGTGTAATCAGCTTTCTTAGGAGTATGTAAATGACATAAAAAAAATAAAATAAAATGAAGGGGCACCTGGTTGGCTCAGTCGGTAGAGCATGTGACTCTCAATCTCAGGATCATGAGTTCAATCTCCACGTTGGGCATGGAGCCTACTTAACAAAAATTAAAATAAAAATAAATTAAAAATAAAATGAAAAGAAAGATTGAGAAATTTGACATGAAAATGTAAACTCTCTGTATTGCAAAGCAAACCAATGGCATAACTAAAAGATAAATAACAAAATGGAAAAAATATTGCAACATGATGGAGAAAGAGTAATATTGTTAAACTATGAATTATTTAGAAATGAATAAGAACATTATAAGCCTTTTCGAGTAAAAGGCATTAAGGAGCACTCCATAAAAGGAGACATGCAAGTGTCTAAAACTCATGTTCGAGATGTTCTACTTCACTAACAATTAAAGATAAGCAAATTAAAATGAGACGTCCCTTTTCACTTAGATTAACAAAATTAAAAAGATTTATGAGCCAGTTGTAAGCAAGAGTGGGGAAACAGGCACCCTTAGCTTCTGTGAATGAAAGCCCAGATTGTCAGAGCCTTCCAGAGAACAATTTAGAGACAGGTATCAAAATTTTAAATGTGTACACGTGTTTCCCTGTCCTAGAAATTTATTTTAAGAAAATAATGGTGCAGGTGTGCAAAGTGGTATGAACAAGAACGGTCATTGTATTGAAAAATTAGAAACAACCTAAATGCCAATCAAAGCGTTTTTGTTAAATAAATGCATGAGGCTCAGGTGTTATGGAGACCAGAGACCAGGCAGGTGTTACGAAAAGATAAGGACCATCTTTACATATTGACACAAAGGATATAATGTGAAAGTGAGAGAACCAGCTCACACAGTTCCATTTATTGTCTCTTGTTTAATATGTAACCCACCGGCAAGGTAGCATTCACCATTAACAATGGTTATCTCTGTGGGGTAGAATTTCAAGGGAAATTTTCTGTATTATTTAAATTTTTTTTACAAGGAACACGTGTTACATGTATGATAACTAAAATCAATAGGGATTTCATTTCAAAATATTTAAGGAAAAAATATGCTATGTATGCTGTCCTACGAAGAGTTTGTGCACGTCCTCTGCCATTCAACGGTATTATTAGTTTATTATGTGAAGTGTGGTGTCTCGGTGGACGCAGAAGACAATGGCCCGTGAGTTCTGGGGACCTCCCTCTAACTGCTGACACCAGACCAACCCATTACAGAGCCCATCCCACGCCTTCCTCCTGCCATAGTAGAGCTGTTGTCCCTTGGCCACCCCAAAGCCATTCTTGTGCCCTAGAATCCATCTCCCTGCTGCTTTCTTGGAAGTCTCACACTACTAATTATCATCTTCGCTTTATCTTCAACTTCTCCTTTCTTGAAGCCTACTTGTTGGCAATGAGAACTGCTCAAGGCTCTTCCATACTAATGAAATGAAAGAAATAAAGAAATAAAGAAAGAAGGAAGGAAGGAAGGAAGAGGGAGGGAGGAAGCGAATAAATTCTATATAAAATTATTGGGGATGAGGAGGAAGGAAGGGAACAGGAGGAGAGAAGGGGAAAGGAAAGAGGCTCCTTGGGCACATTTTCCATTCTTAACATTCTTGAAGAACCATGTAAGCCTGACCACAATAAAAACATGATAGAGAAAGAGGTATAAAAGCAAAACCATAATAAGATAGGCAGAAAAGGTGTTCTCTCTCCTCCAACCAAGAATGCCACCGGGTCCCTCGTACCCCAGCACCTGCCCTTGGCTGCCCTCTCTTGATATTAGAACCTGGATGATCTCAATAATAGATGATCACTTGATCTCTCCCCCCCCCCAATGGCCAGACTTCTAGAAAGAACTGTCTCTTGCCCTCCCCTTTCTCACTTCCTGAACATTCCTCAGCCCATGGAGTTGGCTGCTGAGTCTCACCACTCCACCAGAATCAGTTCTCCCCACGGATACTTCAGTCCTGTCTCAACTTCTGAGCAGCATTCAGCACCATGCTCTTGTGTCTATCCTTTCTTGGTAGCCTTTGCCAGTGTTTCCTCTCCAGACTGACTTTTCAGTTTGGGGGATCCCAGCACCCAGTCCTGAGATCCTTGCCCTCCCTCGATCCTCTTTCCAGGCAGTTCCATCCACGGCAGCGTGCTAATCACTGTACAAACACCAGTGACCTCTAGGAGATACTGGCCTCATCACTATCTCCACTAGGATGTCTCACAGATCTCGTTCATTCATTCATTCATTCATTCATTCATTCATTGTTTCGAGCACCTGCTATATGTCATGAACTACCCTAGGTACTGGATAAAGAGTGAAGAACAGAATAGGCATGGCTCATGCCCTCAAGCAGCTTACCTTGTCCACAACTGAACTCAAGATCTTCCCTCAGCAAGCACGCTCCTCCATGTTCTCTAGCTCTGTAAATGGCAATATCACCACCCATCTGCACAAAGCCAGACATCTGAACTTTATAGCTGACACTTTGCCTTCCCTTATCCTTCCTGGGGCAGACACACTCTAAGGTGTCATGCTTTGGTATAACTCCTTCCCCTTGAGGCAGAACCTGTGACTTGTTTCTAATCAGTAGAATATAGCCAAGGTGGTGGACGTCTGCTCGTTTAAGTTGTGTTACACATTGCAAGGGTGAGAGGGTGCCAGCCCCAAGATTATGTTATGTAAGAGTCCATCTTGCAGGATGAAGTGAGAGAGACTCCCTTGCTAGCTAGAAGTAAGCTGTCACATTTGTCAAGGAACTGTGGGGGATCCCCTGAGAGCCAGAAAGAAGACTGAGATCTGTGCAACCAATTGCAAGGAGATGATTTCTGCCAAGTACCTGAGGGAGTTTGGAAGGGGATCTTCTCCCAGCTGATCCTCTGCTGAGACCACAGTCCAGTCAGCACCTAATTGAATTCTGGTAAACTCCTGAGCAGAGGACCCAGCCCTCTGTGCCTGGACTCCTGACCCATGGAAACCATGAGATAATAAATGAGTCTTGCTCAGTTGCTAAGTTTGTGGTGGTTTGTTGCTCAACATGGAAAACTAGTGCAGCATCTCTCTAATCTGCTACCAGGACTTTTGGATTTCTTCACTGAAATCATTCTCGAAAACATTCAATTCTCTCCATCTCCACTACTCCACCCAGAGCAAACTGTCATCGTCTCATAGCAGACAAAGAGAAGAGCCTCTTGACCTCCCCTGTCACATTTGCCCCTCCTCTCAGAACTGGGCCAAGGCATGAGCACCCCCGGCGAGCCAATAACTTGGCATTCCCTCAGCTCAGCATTTATTCAGCAGACATGAGGAGAAATTGTCTATTAATAAAAGCGGTATATCTCTCAACTTAGGCCAAAATGGGAACTTTGATTCATGTGATTTTTCCACAGCAGATAACTTTTTGGGAGGCACATTAAGCCACATAAAATTTAAATAAAATAAATCACTAATTTCCTGTAAATAGCACAACCCATTACATTATTCATATTCCGACTTTCAGCTGACTATCTTTAATGACAGTTCTTGGCTGACTCATCTCAGGTTTGGAGACACAGCTCGCATGCGTCTACCACAAGTTTTTAATTTTGAAGAACAGTTTATCGCTTTTTCCTTTTGTTGTGCTTTAGTGTCACGTCTAAGTATCCAGTGTCAAATCCAAGGTGATGAAGATTTTGCCCCCATGTTTTCTTCTAACCGTTCTATTAAAGAATGTTAAAAACGTATAAAGAACTTATAAAAGCCTGGACATTTATATTTAGGCTCTTGATTCATATTGAATTAACTCTGGCATCAGGAATGAGGTAAGGGTACAACTTCACCCTTTTGCATGCGGTTAACCAATTGTTTCAGCACAATTTGTTTAAAGAGAGACTCTCCTTTCCCCCAGCAAATGGTCTTGACACTCTTGTCAAAAACCAACTGGCCATAAATGTTGGGTTTATTGCTTGGACTCTCCATTCTATTCCATTGGTCTACATTATGTCTGTCTTGATGCCAGTACCACGCTGGTTTTATTGTTGCAGTTTTGAAGTAAGTTATAAAATCAAGACGCATGAGTCCTCCAATTTTTTCTTTTTTAAATGTTGCTTTGAGGGGCACCTGGGTGGCTCGGTCCTTAGGCGTCTGCCTTTGGTTCAGGTCATGGTCCCAGGGTTCGGGGTTCAAGCCCTACACCGGCTCCCTGCTCAGTGGGAAGCCTTCTTCTCCTTCTCCCACTCCCCCTGCTTCTGTTCTCTCTTTTGTTGTCTCTCTCTCTGTCAAATAAATAAATAAATAAATAAATCTCTTTTTTTATGTTGTTTTGGTTGTCTGGGGCTCCCTGCAGTTCCTTATAAACTTGAAGACTAACTTTTCTAGAAAAAAAAAAATAGCCACTAGAATTGTGAGAGGGAGTGAATTGAACCTGTAGGTTGTTATGGGGATTACTGCCATCTTAATAATATTCAGTCTTCCAATTCATGACCATGGAATCTTTCCATTGATTTAAGCCTTTTTCAATTTCTTTTAGCAATGTTTTGTAGTTTTTAATGTCTGAGTCTTTCATCTCCTTGGTTATTCTTATGCTTAGATAAATTATTAGTTTAGAAGCTACTGTAAATGGAATTGTTTTCTTCATTCCCTTTTTTAGATTGTTCATTGCTGCTGTATAGAAACAGAACTGATTTTTGTGAATTGATTCTGTTACCCTAAACTCTGCTGAATTCATTTATTAGCTCTAGCAGTGTGTGTGTGTGTGTGTGTGTGTGTGGATTCCACATGATTTTCTTTGTGTAGAATCATGTGCATGTAGAGATAATTTAATTCTTGATTTCTAATTTCATTGCCTTTTCTTTCTTTCTTTTTTTTTCTTTTATTTATTTCCATTGTCTGATTGCCATGGCTATGGCGTCCAGTACAATGTTGAATAGCAACGGTGAAAGCAGACGTCTTTGTCTTGTTCCCAATCTGAGGTGGAAAGCTTTCAATATTTCGCCATCAAGGATATTATTAGTTGTGGGTTTTTTTCATAAATGTTCATTACTGTGTTAAAGAAACTCCCTTCTATTCCTAGTTTTCTGGGTACTTTTATCACGAAAAGGTGCTGAATTTTCTCAAATGCCTTTTCGGCACCCATTGGGATGTTCTTTTTTCTTTTCCTTCATTCTGTTAATGTGGTTATTACATTGATTTTCTTATGTTGAACCGTTGCTATATTTCTGGGATAAACCTCGCGGGGTCATGGTATATAATCCTTTCAGTGTGCTGTTGGATTTGGTTGGCTAATATTTCGTTGAGGATCTTTGTATCTATATTCATAAAAGATATCACTCTACAGTGGCGTCTGGGTTTGGTATCAGGGAAATGCTGGCTTCATAAAATGTTTAAGTTTTCCTTCCTCTTTCTTTTTTTTTTTTTCTTTCTTGGAAGAGCTTACATAGCGTTGGTATTAATTCTTTAAATCCTTCTTTTAAAAGGCGTTTCTTTCAGAGGGGAGGTGGGTGAGGGTTGGGTGAAATAGATAAAGGAGATTAAGAGGTACAGACTTCCAGTTACAGAATAAGTCACAGAGATGACAAAGTCCAGCATAAGGAATATAGTCACTAAGATGGTAATAACGTTGTTTGGTGATAGATGGTAGTTACACTTACCATGGTGAGCACAGAGTAATTGTTGAATCATTATATTGTACACTTGAAGCTAATAATAACACTGTATGTAAATTATACTTCAATCGAATGAATGAATGAATGAATGAATGAATGAATGCCTTTTCCTTCTTGGGAGGTGTTTGGTTTTGTCTTGTTTTGTTTTGTTTTGTTTTGTTTTGTTTTAAGTAGGCTCCACACTGGGCTTCACAACCTTGAGATCAAGACCTGAGCTGAGATCAAGAGTTGGTTGCTTAACCAAATGAGCCACCCAGCACCCCAGGAGGTTTTTTATTGCTAATTCAATCTTTACTTGTTATAGGTCTATTGATATTTTCTACTGGTTCTTGAGTAAGTTTTGGTAATTTGCATGTCTCTAAGAATTTGTTCATTTCATCTACATTATATAATTTGTTAGCATATAATTATTCACAATAATCTCCCAAAACCTTTTACTTTCTGTATGGTCCCCAGTTTCATTTCAGTTTTAGTAATTTCTATCCTCTCTCTTTTTTTTCTTAGTTAAGCTAAAAAGTTTGTCAACTTTATTATCTTTTCAAAGAAAAGAATTTTTTTTGTTTCATTGTTTTTCTTTATTACCTTTCTATTCTCTGTGTTCCAATCTTTTTTTTAAGACTTATTTCTTTATTTTAGAGAGAGTATGGGGGGAGGGGAGGAGCATGGGAGCGGGCGAGAGTCTCAAGTAAACTCCGCACTGAGTACAGAGCCCAGTGCAGGGCTCTGTCCAACGACTCTGAGATCATGACCTGAGCCCAAACCAAAAGACATCTTCAAGACCAAAAGCAACAAATTTCTGACTGTTTTAGAACAGTCAACTTCAGGGCGCCTGGGTGGCTCAGTCATTAAGCCTTTGCCTTAGGCTCAGGTCATGATCCCAGGGTCCAGGGATCAAGTCCCACACTGGGCTCCCTGTTCCACAGGGAGTCTGCTTCTCTGTCTCACATTCCCCCTGCTTATGTTCCTCTCTCCCTGTCTCTCTCTGTCAAATAAATAAATAAAATCTAAAAAAAAATTTAAAAAATTAAAAAGATCAGTCAATTTCCCTACTTTGACCATCAGGGTTCAACAGGATGAAGCTGTTGTCATCATTTTTAATGGAATGTTATATCCAGTTTTTTTTTTAAAGATTTTATTTATTCATTTGACAGAGAGAGAGAGATTATAAGTAGGCAGAGAGGCAGGCAGAGAGAGAGGAGAGAGGAGGAAGCAGGCTCCCTGCTGAGCAGAGAGCCCGACGTGGGCCTCGATCCCAGGACCCTGGGATCATGACCTGAGCCGAAGGCAGCGGCTTTAACCCACTGAGCCACCCAGGCGCCCTATCCAGTTTTTTTTTATGCATTGATTTTATCACCCTTGAAACTAAGATACAGAGCTATCCAGTTCAGCACCAGATACCAATATTGCATAGTGATCAAAAGCATGACAGTTGAAGCCTAAATCTCAGCTCAGTGACCAGCCACATATATGATTCTGGATACATTCTTCAGCCTTTCAGCATCTGTTTCATCATTTACAAAATGAACTAATAGGAGTACCTACTTCTTAGAGTTGTCCCAGAGATTTAATGAGATAACACATGTAAAGTGCTTCAAACAGTGCATAGCACAGACTAAATCCTCAACTGCAATAAATGTTAGCTATTACTGTGCCTCCAGCTATCAATTCCTTGGCACATCCCCCCTCCAGCTCTAGCCCACAACTACTGGCCTGCTTTCACTTTCTGCAAGTTAACCTGTTCTCTCACCTCTAGGCCTTCATACATCCCTCCCTTTCTGCCTAGCTAATTCTTCTTTTTAAAACAATCAGATGTTTGTTCATATCCATCCATTTCAAAGGCTGACAATACCAAGTGCAAGCAAGGACAGGGAGCAACGAGAACCCTCATACACTGCCAGAAGAAGTATAAATCAGTACAACTGATTAGAAAGCAACTGGACAACATCCAGCAAAGTTGAAGATGCCTGTAGCCCACATAACAGCAGTTACATTCCGAGGAACATACCCCAAAGATATCTTCACAACTATATACAGGAACAAGGGACAAGAATGTTCAAAGTAGCACTGCTTGTTAATAGCAGAAATACTGGAAAAAAACTTTGGTGTTCTTCAATAGGAGAATGGATGAATACCTTTAAAATCATAATGTATAATGGTACATTGTAATGCTCTATCACAGTTAAAATACCTACACATAACAACATGATAAATCTCAAAAATACATTGTTGACTAAAAGAAACAAGTTTCAAAGGAGATATACAGGGCGCCTGGGTGGCTCAGTGGGTTAAAGCCTCTGCCTTCGGCTCAGGTCATGATCTCAGAGTCCTGGGATCGAGGCCCACATCAGGCTCCCTGCTCAGCGGGGAGCCTGCTTCCTCCTATCTCTCTGCCTGCTTGTGATCTGATCTCTCTCTCTGTGTCAAATAAATAAATAAAATCTTTAAAAAAAAAAACAAAGGAGATATACAGTATAAGACTATTAACAAAAGCTTAAAATCATGCAAAATATGCTATACATTGTTTATGGTTACATACATATGCAGTGAAAGTGTGAAAACATGCATGAGAAGAATAAACACCAAATGCAGGGTGATGGTTACCTTTATGGAGTGGGGAAGGAAGGAAAGAAAGGAATGGAATCCAGTGGGATTCACAGGAAGTTTCAACTACAGTTCTTTTTTAAAAAGCTCTGAAGAAGGTTTAATTATAATATGTTAAGATTCAAGAAAAGTGCATGGCAGTACAAAGATGTATCACCTATTAGTCATAAATTTAAATAAACCAAAAGCGAGATAAAGAAAATGAGAAGAAAATCCGTATCAAAAGTCTTTGGCCTTCTAAGTCCACCAGCAGTCAAGGGATTACCCCTTTCCCACCCCACCCACCCCACCTCCACCACTTCCTCCACTACTACCACTAAAGATTCATTTTCTATAGACTCTAATCCAGTGGAAAGCAGCAGGGAGGCACATGGCTAATAATGGAATTAAGCAGAAGTCATCTGGGAATCAAAGCATCCTTCCCCATGCCCACACACTCTGAAATGCTCACGGCCAAATTTATAAGCCCCCAACACAACTGGAGACTCCTCCTCTGGAGCAAAGACCTCCTAATATTGACTTTGTGGGCCCCCAATGAAGTCTGGCACGCCATTGGTGCACCTGATAGTAAAGCCCATTAATCCAGGGCTTCTCACTACATGTGCATTTAAATTACCTGGTGATCTTGTTAAAATGCAGATTCCAGGGGCGCCTGGGTGGCTCAGTCGGTTAAGTGTCTGCCTTAGGCTCAGGTCATGATCCCAGGGTCCTAGAATTGAGCACCACATTGGGCTCCCTACCCAGCACAGGAGCCTGCTTCCCCCTCTCCCACTTCCTCCTCTGCTTGTTCTCTCTCTCTCTCTCTCTCTCTCTCTCTCTCTCTCTCTCTCTCTCTCTCCCCCCTCTCTATCAAATAAATAAGTAAAATCTTTTTTTAAAAATGCAGATTCTAAATCTGTAGTTTCTAATGGGGACTGAAATTCTGCATGTCCAAAAAGTTCCCAGATGAAGCCAATGCTGGTGGTCCCTTCCGAGTAGCAAGAGGTTAGTGAACTCATCTTGCCCACACATTGGGTCTCCCTTTCGCTTCTTAGAATCTCATTCTTAAATATAAACAGACTGCTAGAGTAGCCAGACTTGAGAGGATAGCCATTAACATAAAAGAAAGAGACCTAAGTAAATGAGCATTAAAAAGGACCAAAAGAAACAGATCAAAGCAGAGAGCAGAAGAAAAACTAAAAACAAATGCACTATAACATCTCAGAGAGATAGAAGATATTCCTGTCCATAAAACAAAGATAGAAAAATATGGGGTCTGGTCAGTCACTAAAAAGGTCTTGGGAATTAAAGATAGAAAAACTGAAACTTAAAATGGCTAAAGATAATGACAAGGAAAGAAATATCCCAGAAAAACAGGACAACAAAAACCAACAAACAATGGGTAGAGAGTTTATGAGATGAAAACAAATTGTTGTACAACAATGTGAATATTCTTAACACTACTGCATAGTACACTTAAAAATGGCTAAGACAACAAATTTTATGTTATGTATATTTTACCACAACTAACAATAAAAATCGGGGGCACCTGGATGGCTCAGTCGGAAGAGCATGCAATTCTTAATCTTGCCATCTGAGTTCAAGCCCCACATGGGCTGTAGAGATTACTTAAATAAAAAAAACTTAATAAATCAATCAAACAAACAAAAACAAAGAAATAGGAGATAGAAAAGTAAAGAATCAATCCAGAAGTGGAACTTCTAAATAACAGGCATTCCAAAAAAAGAACGAAGAAAATAGAGAAGAAATTATCAAAGAAATAATGAAAGAAAATTTCCTCCCAAACTGAAGTACATGAGTTTCCAGTTTGAGTGAGTGCTCAGCACAAAAACATTAAGAGTCACAGCAAAACACATTGTTATAAAATTTCCAACCAATAGGCTAAAGAGAAAATTCTAATGTTTCCAGAGATGGAGAAGATATACAAAGGATTGGGAATAAGAATAGGAATCAGACTTTTTAAATAGCACCCCTGGATGGTTGAGGAAAATGGAGTATTACTTTGAAAATTATGAGGAAAAAATTATTTTCAAATTTGAAATCAATAACCAGCTGTTAAAAAACAAAATATAAGGGTGCCTGGGTGGCTCAGTCAGTTGAGTGTCTGCCTTCAGCTCTGGTCATGATCCCAGGGTCCTGGGATCAAGCCCCACATTAGGCTCCCTGCTCAGTGGCGCCTGCTTCTCCTTCTCTCTCTGCCCCTCCCTCCAGCTCATGCGTACACCCTCTCTCTCTCAAATAAATAAATTTAAAAAATTTTAACCAAGTTAAGTTAATTTGAAGATCTAATTGTCTTTATTAAACAATTCATGAATCAGGTAACATCCCATCCAGTAGAGGGGAGCTCTGAGGAGCTACAGAAAAGGAAAAATTTTTTGTTGGTTTTTTTTTAAGTAGGTTCCATGCCCAATGTGGTGCTTCAACTCATGATCTTGAGATCAAGAGTCACACGCTCTATAGACTGAGGCAGCCAGGCACCCCAGGAAAGGTTTATAAAGCCAGGACAAAGAAGTCAAACAGAAAAGTGGTTATTTCAGGGGAAGTCACCTTCGATTGGGGATAGAGGGGTCTTAGCAGAGGATTACTTCATGTTCCTCTGGGGGATGGAGAGGGCCTATGAGACTGATAACCTTATTGGTGCCGATCAGAAAATTTCTGACTAATGGTTAAGACTATATTTCTGGAGGAGGTTGAAAGTATAATTTGGTTAAATATTAAGCCCCAGGTTGGTGAGTTGGCCTAAGTAACACCATTTTGACTTTCTTTTTAACATAGCCCATCTACAATCCAAGTGTTAGAATAAAAACATTGTCATGTATGAGGGCACCTGGCTGGCTCAGTCAGCAGAGCATGTGACTCTGGATCTCAGGGTCCTGAGTCAGAGCCACACTTTGGGTGTAGAGATTACTTAAAAAAAAAAAAAGGTATTTTCAAATACGCAGATTCCAACAACATATCCCTTAAGTCTCTTCCTTAGGAAGTTACTAGAGAAGATGTTTTAGCAAACAAGGAAGTAAACCAAGAAAGGAAGCCACTGGATCCAGAAAGTGGGCAAAACAGCCCAGAACAGTAGTAAGGAAAATCCCAAAATGACAACTATACAGCATCTAGAGAGCGATCAATCCAGATTGAAACAAGAGAAAGGAGGGCTCTGGGACAAAGACACTAGAGAAAAAGTGAAACTTATGTATTTGAGTATATGGAAAATATTGCTAGACTTTGACAGGGTCTTAGAACACTTGGGAGAGGAGATGGGCAGCCAACTGCAGATAATACAGAAAATTTACAAGTAAGAGAGAAAAAAGGCGGGGCACCTGGGTAGCTCAGTGGGTTAAAGCCTCTGCCTTCGGCTCAGGTCATGATCTCAGGGTCCTGGGATTGAGCCCCACATCGGGCTCCCTGCTCAGTGGGGAGCCTGCTCCCTCCTCTCTCTCTCTGCCTGCCTCTCCGCCTACTTGTGATCTCTCTGTCTGTCAAATAAATAAAATCTTAAAAAAAAGAGAGAGAGAGAGAGAGAGAGAAGGCAATAATTAAGTCTAAAAAAATGAAGGGTTGTATAAGTTAGACGGCATGGTCGTAGCGTACTTTGGGGCTTGTTGGTAAGCAGTATTTGCACACATAATAATTTAAATGCTGATTACTGGTTTCACCAAAAATTGTTACATAACTGCAGGGGGGGAAGAAGTAAAAGATCATGTTCTTTTCATGGCAGGAAGTCAACAGATAATGCTTAAAAGTAACAAATCAAGAATTAATATTACAAGCATTTGTTTCCATATATGGATCAAATCAGGAGGGTCAGAATTGAAGATACTGCCTTTACAAAGCCGGCCAGGGAACTGCTTTTTTCATTACAAGATTTTTAGCTTATGTATATATTTTTGCACTGGGTATGTGCATTATTTTAGTTCAATAAACATTAATGCTAAAATATTAGCATGTAAGAATCTGTTTTAAAGAGCTGTCTGGGCCTTGATGATGGGGCTAGTTTTTCTTCATTTTTTGGATTCTCCCACTCCCACCTCAAGAGTACACAGCAGGAAATAAATCAATGCATGTAGAAGAGACTCAGCTAAGTTTGTTAGATTCTCCCTGGAGGAGGGAAAATACAGAACAAGGCACTCGGCACCTTCAGATAAGTATGAAGGTATGTCTCTGGCAGAGGTACTGAAACGTAAGGGTACCAAAGACAGAAATCAAATCATGCTTGTGGCACCCAGAGGCAGCTCCCCAGGCACAGAAATGGAGGCATGACGAACCCACGGAGGCGTATTCACCTAGGTGACTTATTGCTTTCCTTCATTGCTCGATTAACTATTTGTAGTTCTGTAACTGAGAGTTGGTTTTGTTTCCTTTACCAGACATAAGCTCCACGAGGGCAGGACGTCGTATCATTCACCACTGTACTCCGAGCGCGGAGCATGGGCCCGCTAAGTATGTGTTGGTGAAATGACTTGGTGATGGAACCGCTAGACAGCCATTAGTGTGGCATGAGTAAGGGGCACACGGACAAGCGGAGAGCCAAGGAGCCGGTTGGGAGAGGACAAGGGCGACGCCGCTTCTCGCGGCGTCTCTGAAATGACACGACCGGAAGGGTGGGGCCGGACCTCTGGGACAAGCGGGAGGGAGGGGCTGGACAGTGAGGTAGGCACTGGAGGACAGCCAACAAGGAGATAAACTTGCAGGAGCTGGAAGCAAGGGGCGGGAGGGGCTCTGTGGGAAAATGGAATGGACCGGGGGAATGGGTGGGGGTCGCGCATGCGCCAGCCCAGCCTCCTCGGCGCCCTGCGTGCGCGTGCACGAGGAGTCGAAGCGGAAATGGCGCCGCGGGGCCGCGCGTCCGGGCAGCGAGCGGAAGTGGGTGTGAGAGCGGAAGTGGCCGGCTGGAGCCGGGGGCTGGGCGGGGACCGGGCTTGTCGGTGAGGCGGCAGCGGCGGCGGCGGCGGCTCGGCAGGCGGGTTCAGGCTTCGGGGGCCAGGTCGGTCGGGTGGGTGGGTGTCTCCACAGCCAGTGCGTGCGAGGTCGAGCGCGGGCGTCTTCCCCTTCCCCCCCACCCTGGTCCCTCTTCCCTTTCCCCTGACCTCCTACCCCACCCAACCCCCCTCTTCACGGGGCAGCAGGGCCGCTCCCTCCGTCCTTTCCTCACTTACCCACCCTCACCCTCCCTTGTTTCTTCTTCCCCTGCCCGGGGCAGCCGCCGCCATGATCCTGCTGGAGGTGAACAACCGCATCATCGAGGAGACGCTCGCGCTCAAGTTCGAGAACGCGGCCGCCGGGTGAGCGCGCGCCCGGGGCCGGTGGGTGGCGGGGGAGGCAGAGTTGACCCCTGCTGGACCTCAGTGTCGTTCAGTCCTCCAGACTTGGAGGGACGAGGTGGGAGACCTGGCCGGGTAAACGTGGGAGGCGACTGGGCGCGGTGGGGTGAGGGGCCGAGATGCGTGGGGAGAGGCTCGGAGCAGGGATGCGGAAGCGGCGAGTGGACCGGAACGCGCGTGCCAAAGGGCAGGAGACCTGTGGGACGTGAGGGCAGCTGGGGCCGGAACTCCGGCTGGAGGATCCCATTGCCTTCTGGAGCGAGCAGGGGACCCCTTGCCTCTGTATTCCCCGTCGTTCTGAACCCCAAGAAAGCCCGTTTGGGATTGGGTTGGAAGGAGTTTCCAGGAATTCCCAGGACTGGAGGAGGGAAGAAGATGCAGGCCCAGATCCCCACTGGCCTCCTCCCTCCCCAGCCCTACCCCCACCTCTTCGTCTAAAGATGCTGGAGGCTACACTGAAAGCAGACCCAGTCTTGCAGCTCGAAAAACGCGACTGGTTTAGTTTCCCTTCCCCGAACCCTACTGTAAGACACACTGGCCGTTTTGTTACATATTTCTCAAGCAAAGCTGGTACTCTCCTCATCCACACCCCTCCCTTATCTCTTCTTCTGAGGTTCTAATTCTCCTCTCCCCACCCATTTATCTTTTAAACTCTTATACAAGCCCCCTGGTCTGTGATTTTTAATGTGGTAATCCTGGCCCAGGTACACACAAGCATCCAAAGTCTATAAAGTTCTCAGATAACCTTTATTTACCATTGGCCTTTTTAAAGGTAGGTGAGCACACATTTCCAAGGCAGTCTTCTCTGTGAAACACAAGACTCAGTAGAAAACTACCTCCTCCCCCAAAGCTGCTTTGCTTTTCTAATATTTAAAACGTGAGCGTAGGACCTGGTTTTAGCTTCTAATTTTTGGTGGCCCGTAGCCAGTCCCTTTGCCTCGTTTACCCATTATGAGGCTGGGGCTTTGCCTCTTGGTTGCACAGTTGAGAAATTAAGTGCAAACTTTCTGGTGAACTGGGAACTAGTCATAGGAAAGTAAGTGCTTGGAGCTCTGCAGATGGGAAAGGATTGGTGTAGGGGAAATTCTAAGTGCTCATAATGAACTTGTGGCTTGGAGGCATTAAAAATATATATATACTTCTAACCCACTGCCTAAATTGAACATATTGTGTCTCATTTTATAAGGTCACAGATTTTATCTGTAAAGCATGGCTTTCGTTGAAGTAAGGCTTACAGTAAGCAGTAGCTACTGTTTCCTGCCAGGGGCTTGCAGTTGCTTATATTTTAAGCTAACTAACTTCTTGTCTTCAGTCTCACTTACCAGCTCCTTTACTTTTTAAATGTTTGAGTGAATCAGCTCAGAGTCTTATTTTGGGTGATTGCTCGGTACTTTTTTTTGAGCAGTGTAGCACATAAGAGGAAGTTAAATTAACTTCTGCATTTTCACAGCTGAACCTGTTAAGTGCATTCTCGAGTCCAGACTAGCAAAGAATGAGACCTGGGTGGTTAGAAGCTGATGTACAAGATAAATGCCTGTTCATTTTCAAGTGGAAGCATGCCTTGTAGTGTAGAAGTACATTCATATCTATTTGATTCCAAAAAGAAGCCCATTATTCAGAATGTTAGCTCTTTTCCTTTTAAAAAACTCTTTACAGAGTACTGTCTCAGAGAAATTAAAATAAGCACTTAAGTTTGGAAGCATAAATTAGAACTCCTAGGATATTTCTTGACAAAGTATATGTTACAGCAATGTTGGATATTAGGCAGGGCAGTAAGTTTTGGCTTTTACTTTGGCCTGTCTTCCTTTTGAAATGTGACTTTCAATAAGGGGCCTCAAAACATACTCTGCTGAAAAGCACTCTGAAAATCTTTGAAGAGACCCTGATAGCAGGCCTGGGAGGTAGGTGGAAATGCAGATTAACACCCACCAGAAACTCGCTTCTAGCCCTGCTGTGGGTTTCCACACATACACCGTGAGGAAGCAGTGAAGTGGTTAACGGATTTATCAAGGCGCATGGCTACTACACCAGAACTTCCACCAAAAAATGACTGGTGTGATCATTATGTTTATAGGATTCTACCAGGGCTCAGCACCAAGCAGGAACAGAGAAAGGAGGCCTTTCTGAGACCCTATTGGCAAAAATTACAGAGGAGCTGATGGGTGAGGTGTGTGAGGGTGGAGATGGTAGAGAGACAATTAACAAAGGGGAGTAGCTTGGAGGAGAAACCCTGAAATGGGAAAGGTTTTGCCAGTGCGGGAACCTGCTGGGAGAGGGCAGCTCCACCCGGCCTTAGGCTTCTCACAGCCAACCAGTTGGGGGAAATTACGGCTCTGAGCAGCCTCTTCCAGTGAATCTCACAACTCTGTGGTGTCCAATATAATAGCCAGTAGCTACATGTAGCTAGTTAAGTTTAAATAAGAAAGTGAAATATAACTGAAATCAGGTTCCTCACACCAGCCACAGTTATAGTGCTCAGTTGCCACATGGCTCTAGTAGTCGCCATATTTGGACAGCACACATGTCGATCATTTGCATTATTGTAGAAAGTTCTGTTGAACAGCACTAGCACTGTTGCAGCTACTGAAAAATGCAAGTATGAGATAGTTTTTAAAATAGTTCTGTGGTGTATGCCTCAGAATACAGTTGCAGTAATTTTCCTCCTGAGCTTGATTTTTTTTTTCTTTTTTTTTTTTTTTAATGACGCCTCAGACCAGCCTGCTGAATCCTCTTGCCTGTGACATCCTACTAAGAGTCTAAACTTCCTTTGGGTAAAACAGTTGTTATCGAAACTGTTGAATATTTGGCATGATCACCTTTTTTTTTTTTTAAAGATTTTATTTATTCATTTGACACAGAGAGAGAGATTACAAGTAGGCAGAGAGGCAGGCAGAGAGAGAGGAGAGAGGAGGAAGCAGGCTCCCTGCTGAGCAGAGAGCCCGATGCGGGCCTCGGATCCCAGGACCCTGGGATCATGACCTGAGCTGAAGGCAGCGGCTTTAACCCACTGAGCCACCCAGGCGCCCCATGATCACCTTTTAATTTGGAGGCAGTTCTGACAAAGCTTAAGATTCATTCCCAACAAATTGCTTTTTATTTTTTTCCTACCACACTCCTGGGAAAATGGCTTATTGGAACGGTTCATGTATCGTCACAAAATGGTAATTATTGGTAAATTGTCTCATTGACAGCCTACACACTAAGAGAATATGCTGATTAAGAAGCCGTGCTCAGCACTGCAGATAAACTCATGCAGGTCTTATCAACAGCATTGCCTTTTCATTTAGGAATTTTTACCCAGATGCCCAATTAAAACAGAAGTAAATTGGCAAATTAATTTAATTTTTTTGTTACTGTGTACACAGCAAGAACCTCAGCCTTTCAGAAGGTAGGCCTGTCAACTTACAGTCTTGGAGTCCAGAATTGAGGAAATGCTGTCAGATGTGAATTGCTCTTGCTTTTAAGTGCATGCTGGCTCCTTGCCACAGCTGTGCATATTGTGGGGGCTCTGTGGTTATGTGAGGGGGAGTGAAGCTCAGTAAGCAAGCGGTGCCAGTTGGGGTGGGCAAGGACTGTGGGAGGAGAAATTGGAGAAAGGAATAAATTAAATTTTGCTGATACCTTGTTCTCATTCCTAAATATGCTGCCTGTGTCCTCAGAGAGACAGACTGGTTTGAAGTGATTTGGAATTAGGACATTGTTTAAGAATCTAGAAGAAATGGAATGGTCTCGTTGGTCTTTTTACAGGCCATATAGCTGCATATGGCTGCCTGGCTTCTGACCTCCTCGGCACTGCTTTGTACATGAAGCCCAAGAGCTACACTCCACGAAACTGATGACTCCTTAAGGGCAGGGCCTTATCCCTTCGGTCATCTTTCTTTGCCAGCATCCTCCCTGTATATATAGTTAGCTCAGTAACTGTTCTCTTGAGGGAATGGATAAGGCCAGGTGGAATGGATCTTAATTTCTTACTCTTCTGATATTGTGTGAATCAATTTTGAGATCATCTTTGTTCTCCATATTTAGAGTCTGGCTTGGCAGAGAGTAGGGACCACATTTTTTAGTCTTTGCTTGAATAGGTTGATGGGAGCCTTATAGGGGAATTAACTAAAGAGTGATCGAAAACTTTATGGTGAGATAGCAGAATTCAGTAATTTCTCATTCAGCTCATAGAAGTGGTGAGTAGAAGAGGCACATAAATTCCCAAATGGGGAATTGGATGCATTCAGGAGTAAAAACTCCAAATTCCTTAATGAGAAAAGAGGATTGGAAAATACAGTTGTCAGGAGTTCTTTATTGGAGACATTCTAGAAGCTTCCTTGGGAAAAGAATAGAAGGAAAATTTTCCTAAGGATTTTAAGAATAACTTGCAAAACCCATCTGAGTGAATTGAATATATTTTAGTATTTTGTCCTATCCAGTCAGTAACCCTGAGGACTTATCTAGCTGGTTTGTTCTAGGATTCTGAACATTACAGCACTGATACTCATGGGGTTCTCCTTGTAGTGGCGACCAGTTCCTGATTCTGGGAGTTAGCACAATCCCACAACTTCTCCGAACCATGGCTTCAAAGTCTGGTCTTTTCTGACTCCACCTAGAAGCAAAACTCATTCATTGATCACTGTCTATGAATTAGACACTTCGCTCTAAGCTTTGATGTCATAATTTCATTTGATTTCAGAGGGTGCCTGTGTGACAGCAGTTCCCATTTACGGTTGAGAAAACTAGGGCTCTTGGGAGTTGTGGAGAAAGTAGACATAATGCATTAAGCACTGTGTGGCTACCCTTCACTGGTGACTTCTAACCTTGCGATGGGTCACACACAGAACATATTTGTATGGCACCTTTGAGTGAATGGTCTAGCCTAGAGATCCTGCTCCTGGGCTGCCCTGAGGGCTGTGAGGATCATTATCTCAGCATGTCTGTAGCTTAGTCACAAGACACTGTTGGGAAACTTTCCTGTACACATGTCATCTCAATTAGTCTTCACAACAACCTTTTAATCTTCATTTTCTAGAAGAGGAACCTGAGGTTCAGCAATATCTGAGCTACATTGAGTGTGGTTTATAGCCAGTAAGTGACAGGACTTGAGCGGAATAGTCAACTCTGAAGGACTTGCTTTTATTGTGATTAAACTCATTCCTAGCATCTGAAACTTTAGCAGATGGTAAAAAAAAAAAAACTTAATCCATTTATCTTTTGGTTCTGTTAAAGTGGTACGCTTTCCCCCAGACCAGTCTTATTCCCTCTAGCTCTGTGGTTTTAAACCACAAAAGTAAACCCCTGGTCTTGGGATTGACACCATCCTATTTGGTATATTGTTATGGTCTATTTGTTGGGGCACAGAGTTTGTAACTCTCACATGACCTCTCAGGAAGACTCCTTTGGCCAAATGTGCTCCTCTGCAGCCTGTCTTCTCTATAACCTACTGTGCAGCCATAAATCCTAAACTAAAATATTAATGGTGGTGATTTGACAGATATTCTCAAGTCAGGCAGCAAACCACTCTTCCTAAGCAACTTCTCCCAGTGGGGATCTGTGTTTAGGGAACTTTACAGCCTAGAGAAATTCAGAATTTCAGTTAAAATGTTTATAGGTGGGGCGCCTGGGTGGCTCAGTCAGTTAAGTGTCTAGCTCTTGATCTCTGCTCAGTCGTGATCTCAGGGTCATGAGTTCAAGCTCTGTGTTGGACTTCATGCTGGCTATGGAGCCTACTTTAAAAAAAATTTTTTTTTAATGTTTACAGCTTGGAACCCTAAGGTTTTTTATTTATACCTAATTTTTCTCCGTCTGTTGATGGAGTAGGAGAATGAGGAACTCATTCCTTCGTTGGCTGAGTTAAAGCCTAAGGATTTAAAAAAAAACCAAAAACCCAGCCACCTACTAAGTGATGCAATATGGACTTTTACAAGCCTCCACCCTGACGTTTTGGCATAGCCACCCTTCCCCAGGAAAATATACTTCAGTGCTTCCTCCCATTGTGCAGCCTCTTCATAGTTTGTTCGAGTGAGCCATAGATTAATGTTTGTTCTGCTTCTTCCTTTGCTCTTGCTTTTTAGAGGTTGAGGAACGGCGGTTGGCCATTCATTGTCTTTGTCTCATGGCTGTAGTTTCAGATGAAAGATCAGAAGCAATTTAAGTTTTCATGTCGCTCTTTTCATCATATTCTGAACTCACTGCTTCTCCATAAACCCACCCTGTGCTTCGATTCTTAGAGTCTCCCGGAGTGATTTTCCAAAACCACACACGGGTGGCTGTGAAGGAAAAGAGTGAAATCCGTATGTGACTTGTATCAGTTGATTTTTCATCAGGGCTAACGTACACTTCATAGAAGCCAGTTTCCTGGAAGGGTGTTGTGTAGCATCTCCAGCAGCTTTTTAACACTCATAAACCACCTTGCGTATTCCATTATTTCCCGGCAATCCTGGAGGGCAGCTCAGTCATGGCTCCCTTTACAGGTCAGGGAGCGGAGGTAGTATAAAAAAGATGTACTTGATGTTGAGGTCCTGAGCAAATTAGGCAAGGATAAATGTGGAAATGTGTGTGTCTTGTCTGTTGGTCCATAAAACAAAGTGGAATCATTGGAGCCCTAGGTCGTTAGAGATAAAACGGTGGAGTCTTCTTGTGTTTCCTACCATTGAGCTTTGAGGAGAAGTGGGAAAATCACATAAGGTTGCTTTTCACGGGAGGTTAATTGACCATTATTGTTTATAGCTAGGATGTAGGTCATGCCTTCTAGGTAATAACTCAGCATTTATCAAGTAGAAGTTTCTGTACCAGGCTAAGCTGGGAGCTGCACAGAAAGTATCAGGCTGTCCTCGTTGCCTTCCAGGATAAGTTGTTTTATCTGTTCTCTTGCTTTATCTTTAGCAGTTCTATGAGGTTGGTAGGATCACTTGTATTCTCCCATTTTATAGATGAATAGGTGAGGAAATAAAGGTGTGTAGGTGTTAATTGGTCTGAAAACATGGTCCTGATGAAAAGCTAAAGCTGGAAAATTGGTGTCTTGACTGCTCCCAGCAATTTCACAGTGTTATTTTGTGCTGCGCTTTCTATATAAGTGCTGCACAGGAATTTTGAAACAAAACTGGGGTAGAACCAAAGAGGGCTTCATGAAAGAGAGTGGTGAGAACTTTGGTGACATTAAGGGAGAGGGAAAGATGTGTAGAAAGACTTACAGATTGTCTTTGAAATGATATAGCACTTTCTGTTTTGTTTTATGGTGTGGAATTATCCTTTCATCTTTAGTAAATTAAAACCATTCTGCATTCTGTTTAGCAGCTTTCCTGCTGAATGTGCTACCTCCATGTCCATCACTACTGTCCGGTGGGGGAGACATTGATCAAAAGATAGCATTTTGTAATTCACATATGCAAATGTATATATCACAGTCTTAGGGAATTCTGAACTGAAGCTAAGCACTAACTGGGGCAGAGATTTGACAGCGGCTAGAAAACAAAAACTTTATCTGTCCTGCTGCTTTTTTGTATCCTCCACCTTAAGTGAGCCCAAAAGTTCAGGTGTATGAGAGAATGAATTGTGTTCTCAGGTCAGCAGTAAGCGTTAAGACTGGTCCAGAATGCTCTAATCTGAAATAAAGCTCAGAATTCTTTGCAAGTCCCCTTGAAGGCAAGCAGCAATACAACTGTCTTTACTAATGGACTTTTCTTTCGTTTTGCAGTAACAAACCAGAAGCAGTAGAAGTAACATTTGCAGGTAAGCGTCCTTACTTCACCTCTGTTAAAAGAAGGCACAATATAAAAATAGAAAAATCATTCCTAAAATAAGTTTTGAGATTTGGGATACTATCCCTTGATTGTCAAGTCTTTTCGAAGTCTTTGTTTTAAATGGTTATTTCATGCATTTATTTAACTGTAAAGTTACCTGCTGATAACTTAGAAGTGTGGGCTTAATGTTGTGGTATAAACTTAAGTTTAATTTGGAAATATTAAATTCTTGCCTTCAAGTAGCCTTCATCTCAGTTTGCCTAGCACTAGAGTAGTGGGGAAACATGGAAAATACTAGAGACCTGTTCAGCAAGTCAGAGAGAGGTTACTGCTTTCTAGTCCCTATAAAAAATTAGCTATCGATACTACTCACTTGCTTTGTGGACTTCAAGGAGTTAAACAGTCTCCCTGTGTAAAGTGAGGGTACTTGACTAGATCTTGGAAGGCTTTTTGCAGCTCTGAGGTGCTGTGACTGGAGGCCAGGCACCATCCCTGTCCCCTCTTACTAACTAGCAATGCCGGATCTCCCTAAAGTGATGATGGCACTCAGCATCTGGTTTCAGGATCTACACAGAGTTAAGTCCTCTCTATACTGCACAAAGATAGAAGCCAAAGATGGGGGGCCTAGACATAAATTAGAAGAAACTTAAGAAATAACCAGATGCAGGGGCGCCTGGGTGGCTCAGTGGGTTAAGCCTCTGCCTTTGGCTCAGGTCATGTTCTCAGGGTCCTGGGATCAAGCCCCGAATCGGGCTCTCTGCTTGGGGGAGAGCCTGCTTCCTCCTCTCTCTGCCTGCCTCTCTGCTTACTTGTAATCTCTCTCTGTCTGTCAAATAAATAAATACAATCTTAAAAAAAAAAAAAACCAGATGCAGTGTAGGGGGGCCTTATTTGGATCTTAATTCAAATAACATGACAGTATTTTAAAACTTTTTTTTTTTTTGAGGCAGAATATTTGAACACTTGACTGAATATTTAATATTAAGAAGTTGTTCTTAATCTTTAAAAAAAAAAAAAAAGGGCGCCTGGGTGGCTAAGTGGGTTAAAGCCTCTGCTTTCGGCTCAGGTCGTGATCTCAGGGTCCTGGGATCGAGGCCCGCATCGGGCTCTCTGCTCAGCAGGGAGCCTGCTTCCCCCTCTCTCTCTGCCTGCCTCTCTGCCTCCTTGTGATCTCTCTCCCTCTGTGAAATAAATAAATAAAATCTTTAAAAAAAAAAAAAGTTCTTAAATATTTAGGCATGGCAGTGGTAGCTGTGTTTTTTTAAAAATTCTTTATCATTTGGAGATACATTCTGAAATATTTATGGATTAAATATTTAGGCATGGCAGTGGTAGCTGTGTTTTTTTAAAAATTCTTTATCATTTGGAGATACATTCTGAAATATTTATGGATGAAATGATGTGGTGTTTCAGACTTTAGAATAAATCATTGGGGGGGACGTCTAAATGAAAGAAGATTGACCATGTGTTAATAATTGTTGAAGTCACATGGGGGAAACTAGGAGTCCATTCCACATTATATTGTAGGCTTGTTTAAAATACATCACAACAAAACTTTAAAAAAAAAAATACTTTCAGCACCAAGCTGTGATGATGCTAAGGATAGCTTTGTAATTTTAGAAGAGAACAAAGAGATCAGTACTTGATAGTTCTGTCCCAGTGTTTTTGCTGACTTTGTGCATGGATTTAAAATAAATACCATTTTACTTATATGCCTGCTTCTAAGGAGGACCTCCCTGTGGCCTATAACAAGGTAGGCAGGCACCTTGAGATCTTACTTCCTGTTCCCAAGTTAAGCAGTTTTATTTACTTTTCCTCACAGATTTCGATGGAGTTCTCTATCATATTTCAAATCCTAATGGAGATAAAACAAAAGTGATGGTCAGTATTTCTTTGAAATTCTACAAGGAACTTCAGGCACATGGTGCTGATGAGGTATGTTCCACAACATTTTCTTTGGGACTCTTGTTTCCTCTTCAACTTTTTGGCAGCTTGCCACTCCTAGAAGGTCTGTGGCACTGGCCACTCTGGACAGCTTGCTTACCTAACCCGGGGCTCTCGATCCATATTATAGAGAAGGGTGTTTTTCAGAAAAAGCTTTGGCTCTTTGCTTGTTGTTTATTACTCTAGAAAAATAAAGATGTTCCCTAACCAATGAAAACAAAAACAACTTTAGTTCCCAAAAAATGCACCAAAGAGTACATTCTTAGACCAGTATAAAAATAGCTATCACAGGGCATCTGGGTGCCTCAGTTGGTTAAGCATCCGCCTCTTGATCTCAGCTCATGTCTTGATCTCAGGGTCATGAGTTCAAGCCCCATGTTGGGCTCCACGTTGTGGGGCCTACTTAAAAAAAATAGCTATCTCGTGTGCCTGGGTGACTCAGTTGGTTAAGCAACTGCCTTTGGCCCGGGTCATGATCCCAAGGTCCTGGGATCGAGTCCACATTGGGCTCCCCCTACTCTGTACGGAGTCTGATTGTTCCTCTGCTGCCACTCCCCTTGCTTGTGCTCTTTTTCCATCAAATAAATAAAATCTTTTAAAAAAAACAAAATAGCTATCTCAAGACTGAGATGGGTTCCATTCTATTTCTGTAATATTATGAAGCAGGTATATAGCTCTAGCCTTTAAAGTTTATGGTTTTAATTTCTCATTCTGGAAATTTAGGCACAAATCTACCCTTTAAATTTTTTGATTTAAACTTCGTTAGAGCTGGCTGCTTTAACTTTCTCTTCTTCCTTATGACTACTGTAGGGGAAATAAGAAAGGCTGTCCATGCATTTTGAAATTCTTGATGGCCATGCCTTATTCACTGGCTTTCTATAGCTAAAGTAGCAGGTTTGGTTCCTGTTGAACTGTATTTGCTCTGGGGAGAGCCATTTATGGAAGAAAGAAAATGCTGTTACACCAGTGTGCACACGTTGTGGTTGGGTCTCAAAGCAGGAAGTATGACTCAGTTCCTGAATCAGTTTTCAGATATCTTTTAGTTTTAACAAGCTAATTTCTCCTTAATCTGGTAAATGAAGATACAACCCTTTCTATTTTCTTTCTGATTAAGAGCAGTAGCTTTTGAAATATTTAAAATTTATGCAATGAAAAGGCTGTGTGAAGAAAAGCTCAAAATCTCTCCAACAATATTTTGGTATAAAAACTAAAATTGATATTAAACAGATACAATCCCAAGAGCCATAGGCAGTCCTTTCTTTTAGTTAATCTATGCAGCTCATCTGTCCCATCAATTCAAGGGAAGAGCCAAAACCTCTTCTGATTTGCCTCATAAGTTTAAGGGAAGAAGAAATGTTTAGAGAATTTGTATTCAGGGTGATTTCACCTGAAAGAAAAGCTTTAGGAGGAAGATCAGTCTCATAAAACATAAGGATCATTCTATAAAAGTAGCCAACTCTTCTCTTTACCAGATTAAAAACAAAAGGGAACAAGTGACTGTTAAGTGGCCCCACTTTTGATTAATCATAAAATGACTACCTGAAAAGAATTGTTAAAGCTTTGAACAGACAACTCAAAACTGTGTAATCGTTCTCCCCAGACAGTCCTCTGTCTTTAGGATGCAGGTGCAATGATAATAATAATCCTTGGAACGGAAAGAAAGCGTTAGAGCTAGATCTCTTAAATCTCCTTTCCAGTCTGTGCCTTCTGCACATTGGAACTCCCCAACACAGGGCTGTTCTGATAGCTCCCACAGGGTCAGAGTGCCAACCCCACCCACCCAAGTGGGTGGAGCAAGTAACATTCACAGTTCCGGGAGCAGAGTGCGCAGTAAATGGCTCTTGGGTTGGTTAAACAGTGACTAGTTTAGGATAACCAGAGGAAGGCCTACTTTGCCCAGGCCCTTTTTTAAAGCAGAAAGCCTCTGCTGCTAGGGCAGGAAGGTTTGATGGTGAGGACCAATGGGCTACCTCCACCCATCTCCTGGTGTCAGGTTGGAAGAGGGCGCACTCGGTGGAAAAATGATCATGGTTAAAAGTGCGGGTGAAATCAACAGGGAATCGTTGGCTGTTTTGCCAAGTGGAAGGAGCAGAGGAGTGAAAGAGGGTGTAAGTTTGGCTCTCAGAACCTTTCAGATCTCCAAATACTAAGCTTGGAATTAAACTAAATCTTAGGAGCTATATTTTTTTCTTCCACATCTAATTTCCCCTTCCTCCAAGTACCCATAGTGCACACGGTACAGTATTGCAGGTCAGAGATAGCATGCTGGTTAAAATTCTGATGGGATGTGCCGGTTATCCCCCCCTCTTCAAAACTTTAGAAGTGGTATATAGGACACCTGAGGGTGAGATCTCTCTGTGCCACCAGCAAACTCTGCGACACCAGCAAACTCTGCGACCTTAACCTTTCCTCTGCAACCTTAACCTCAGTTCCTCTTCTGTAAAAGAGACAGCCTTACAGTGGCTGTATGATCACTGGATTGGAACTGCATGTGGCATTACTTGTTGTTTGCCTGTATACAAACAAATGTGCTCCCACAGTCAGGCGTTCAGTCTGTTTCCATAGTTTGCAGATAGAGAATTTATTTCTTCCAGCTGTAGGAGAGTGGTGAAATAAATGTGTGGGATATTAAAGAGTATTTAAGAACAGGGAGGAAAGAACCTCACCATGTGATAATTTTTTCAAATAGGCCATACATGGTTTGCTGCTGCACTTTTTTTTTTTTTTAATATCTAGAGGGTGCATTGAAAGTAAGATTAGAAGAAAACCTCAGTATTCACTCAGCTGTATTTATTGCCAATCCCCATGTGCAGGCATGAGTGGGCAGAGAGCCTGCTCACGTGGAGCTCCCCTCTAAGGCTGAGTTTGCACTGCTTTTCTCTGGCTGATGGAATCCTGTAAAATCTGCATGTGTGACTCTTATAAGTAAAATAAAAGTTAATGCTTTTGTTCACTTTTAATTTGGTATCTGTTTTTTTGTTTGTTTGTTTTTGGTTTTGGGAGGGGTTTGTTTGTTTGGTTTGGTGTTGTTTTGTTTTGTTTTGTTTTGTTTTTGGATATCCCAGAAAATTATAGAAGATCATCAGTGCGTTTGTGGTGAGATAGTGTTGAGAAATTGACTAAATGTCTAGAGACAAAACCCTGCAGCCTGTTGTACTGCTGTTACATATATTGGCCTCCGTTTTCCCTTGTGGAATAGCAACGAGACCTTCCCTCCCTAAGTGTGTTTTCAGTGACGGTTAAGAATAAGCCTTGTCTGTTTTGCCTCTTAAACATATAAAGAATACTAAATACCAAAAAAGTGACTAAGTTCTGATGGCTCTAATGTTTACTTTTTTTCTATCCTCAGATAGCTGCTTTTCTACTGCTTACCGTAGCCTATGTAACATTTAAATCTGAACTGGTCCTTCCAGAAGGTTTGTTTCTTAACTGTCAGCCTAGGAGCAGTTTGCATCAGGTGAAGCAGTCACTCTGACAGAGAAATAGGACGGTGTATAAAGGATTCTTGTTTTATCATTTACTCCTCAAAGCTGGAGAGTAGCCAGCAGCAAGTATTTGGGGGTGGTGGGAGATATTTAGGGAGTACAGCCTTCTGTGGACCCACCAGTATAAATAAATGGCTATACGGTTCAGTGATCTCGTCTTTTGTCATAAAACCGATGAGCTAAATAATTTTAAGGCTTTCAAGATAAGCAGGTTAACTGGAATCTGTTCCCAGCAATTCTGGCTTTATCTCTTCACTCACCTGGGTTACTGGTTCGGCCTCTACTTAGTTGATAACTAACATAATCTACTCTCACTTGGGTTTGGCATCCTTTTGCACTCTTGAAAACAAAAGTGATTGTGTGTGATACATGGTCAGGAGAACAGAGAACATACAAAAGGTGTGACCGTGTCCTAAAAGAGTTAAAAGATGAGCCTGGATTGAAAAACAGGTCCTAGATTAACCTTTTGGATTTTTTTTTTAAACAAGGTTTTGGGGTTTTTTGTTTTGTTTTTAAGATTTTATTTATTTATTTGAAAGCGAGAGAGGAGAGCGCGCGCGCGCATGCGAGAGCATGAGTAGGAGGGAGAGGAAGAGACAGACCCCCAGTTGAACAGGGAGCCTCATGCAGGGCTCAATCCTAGGACCCTGAGATCGGGAACTGAGCCAAGGTGGATACTTAACCAGCTGAGCCACCGAGGTGCTCCTAACCTTATGGATTTAATCTCAGTTCCATAAGTGACTTGCTTGGTAACTCAGATATATCTGCTTCCCTTGTGTATCCAGTGTCCCATCCACCAAATGAAAAATTCTGGCTTAGAAGAAGCTTGGCAAATACAGTGCTTTAAAAATAATGACATTACCATGACCTTTGGATTGACATTTGTTTTTGTATTTTCTAGTTATTAAAGAGGGTGTACGGGAGTTTCTTGGTAAATCCGGAATCAGGTATGTAGTAATGTGAGCAACTGTGGAGTGACATGGAAAAAAACCTGTCTTGTTTGTACTCTGCTTTTTCTTAACCAAAGCATTTCATTTAAATATTGTTCATTTCACAAGTATTTCTGCCTGATCCCAGTTTGCACTTCAACCCTCTCCATAAAAATAGCTTTTAAGGGACTTTGCATTGTCCAGTAATGGTACACAGTGTGCTTTGCAGAACTGATGTGTGTCATTTTTAACATTTATGTGGTGGAGCCAAGTAACTTACAATCAGTGGGCCACTTTTGTTTGCTCATGGTGATTAAGATG
This sequence comes from Ailurus styani, assembly GCA_002007465.1. Lineage (NCBI taxonomy): Eukaryota > Metazoa > Chordata > Mammalia > Carnivora > Ailuridae > Ailurus > Ailurus styani. The sequence goes on along the minus strand of LNAC01000285.1, from coordinate 1,798,272 downwards.
CCTTTTGAGACTGAGCAAACATTGGTTTTCACACCAGCCCCTAATAACACCATTTTCTGTACTCTGCACTTTTAGAGAAGGAAATATAACTATTCTCACATTTTCAAGGAACAAAAATTTCAGCTCCTCCTTTTAATCCATTCTTTTAATAAAGAATAAATAGCCTCTTCACAGCCAGAGGGATTGAAAAGCACCACGGCCTTCCTTGATTACAACAGCTGTGTTCCTACTGCTTTACAGGAAATTTAGAGCAGAAAAACTGAATAAGTGCTGGTCTCAGTTTCTGAAGCATTTAGCTGGGCCCCCTGATGAGGACCAAGTAGTTAAGTTCCTTTGAACATAATACTACTCACATTTTGTTCTGTGGTACTTCGATTAGCTAATTGTTCTAAGAAGGAAAGTTCATCTTTCTTTTCACAGCTGTTACTTTTGCTAGCTTACTTCCTCCCCCAACCTTTATGTGGTTTTGTGTGCTTATTTGTTTTCATTTTTATAATGTGACATGCCTCACCAGTTCCAATAGAAGACCTTCCCCTGTCTTCTGTATGCTCTGGGAACAGAATATCAAATACAGAATGATATCTTTGGGATGTAACTTACTACTAGGGATATTGTGGGTGGGAGCATTGATTGCAGTCCATAAAGAATATTAGAATGTGTTCATCCCCAAATTGATGATAAAAGTATATCAGGAAATAAAAACCAAAAAAATAAATAACACTGTAGCTTTAAGGAGAATCAAGGAATTTCAGAGAGAGAAGAAGGAAGAAAAGAAGAAAGGAACAGAACTAGAACAGAAATAATCGTGTTGGAGTTCTTGGGCATGCTTGACACAGCTCAGATCCTCCAATCTATCAGAACCACTGGAGTGTAACACAGAGAGCTTATATTTCTGTCCCTGGGCCTTTTCTTCAACTTCCTACTAAAAGCATGGGCCTTTGCCAGATTGCAGACCTTGTGTTCATACAAGTGCAAAGTATAAATATGTGTGAAAGTAGTGTGTCTCCTCTTTTTCTGTGGGTTTATATAGGCAAGTTTGGGAGTCTCACCAGGCCATACTGGATTTTTCCTTTTAATTTATCCTCAGTATGTTTCTTTTCATCATATCGAAGCCTTTACTTAGAATCTGACTTTAGCTACAGTTTTACTTTGTTTTATTTGGCTTCTTAAAACTAACAAAGCTCAACTCTGTATACTTTCATTTTCTATCTAATCTTTAATTCTGTAGTCTGTTTGCTTCTCTGGTTTTCAGGTACCCAAAATTGAGTGATGATTGAGTGATTCATATTGGAGTGCCAAAAATACACTAAGCACAATCTAGAACAGAGATTTAGATAGCCCATGTTCTCAGTAAAGATTGATCCAACAAAAAACATACCTCAGGAATGTGCTTGGGAAAAAATTAAATAGTAGCAAAGTATAAATGTTGAAGATACTCAATACAGTTCTGGTAAATTTATTCCCAACAGTTACCTAGAATATGAAATGATCCTCAGTGATGTACAGATACTCTTGCAAAGCCACCTATAGGCTTTTGGGCTTGTATTGATTAGCTAATCAGTTTTCCCAACCGTGTTTGCTGGAACTCGTACTTGACGTGCTATAAAGAGGGAGAATAGTGTGCAGTGGTCAGCAGACTTGGCTTTGGGTCCCATTTATTGATAACCTACTGTGTTCTGGGCACTTTAAATTACTTACATACTCTAAATTTTCCCAAGGGCCTCCCCTGTCTCACCACCCTTTTTAAATAGATGCAGGAATTATAGAGGTTAGGTGGTTTGTCCAAGGTCACAAAGCGGCAAGACCAGGATTTGGACCCAGTTCTTCTAGTTCAAAATAGAGTTGCCTACACTTCTATATCATGCTGCTTTAGCGTGGCACTCCACTCCTTTGAACTTGTCTTCTCTCTAAAATGAGAATAGCCGTATCTGGCCTACCTACTTCAAAGAATTCTTACAGAGAGCAAATGAAGTAAAATATTTTAAAACACTGAAATTTTTATAGCGTATACAAATAAAAGCTATTGGGGCGGTATACAAATACATACACATTTTTTAGATTTGTCCATACTTTGCCTCCTTCCACAAAGGGTTTGCGATGGTATGTAAGGGTTGTTGTTTTGTGTTTGTGGGGGGGGTTGTTTAATTAAAAAGCTGCACAGCTGCTGACTTTGTGTTAGCACTTGGCAGTTAAACCATCAAAGAAAAATACATAACTCATATTAATATAGCTTGATAGCACACACAAGTGTCCCCGTCACTCCTGTGTCTGGAATACTGAATTTCTACTCAAAGTTCCTGAATTATATGGCTGCTTCTTATTCCTTATTTGTAATCAGTTATCTTTGATACTGATTCAAATTTTTGCATAGCATTTGTTAATTAGATGTATATATTTATGGTAGTTTTACAAGAATTAAAGTTTTCTTAACCTTGAGAGTGGACAGCAATCTACCTGGGTTAAAAGTATGGACACTGAAACAAGATAAAATGTCATTAGAACCTGCAAAGTTTTTTGGTTTTGTTTTTAATGTAACCACTTCTGTTTGTTTTTTTTTTCCCCCCCTTTCCAGGATACAATGTCTCTTTGCTATATGACCTTGAAAATCTGCCGGCATCCAAGGATTCCATTGTGCATCAGGCTGGCATGTTGAAACGAAATTGTTTTGCCTCTGTCTTTGAGAAATATTTCCAATTCCAAGAAGAGGGCAAGGAAGGAGAGAACAGGGCAGTTATCCATTACAGGGATGATGAGACCATGTGAGTGTAGAACCTGGTCCTAAAGCTGGGGTGTGGTGTTACGTGCCCTTACTGAAAGAAACACGTTAGGTCAGACCTTAATAAGCTCTATTGTGTGAATCCCCCTAACATGTCTTTCTCATAAAATTCTTTAAGTCAGAATGTAGATGACAGGGGAGAAAGGGGGGCCATTTCTGCTGGTCTCCAGATAGCAGAAGTTGGCAAAAGATGAAAGGTAAATCCAGTGTTTTCCTTTAAGACACCACTGTTGAAGGTCCCCTTCACTCATATAGCCTGGGTAACGAGGAGGGGGAAGGGACCAGGTGTTCTGTGTGTTTGCAACTCTTGTATCATCTACATAGTAGGACTCTGCTAGTATATAAAGAAAGAAATGTTTTAACGTGAAATTTTGAGAGCTGCTAACCCCAGATTCCATGTCCTGCCACACAAACAAGTCAGTAGCAGCTGCTCGGGGTGACTGTCCTCTCCTGCCTCTCGGGGCGCACATGCGTCACACTGACTTTGTTGGCCGTACGTACTGAGTCTCCTTTGGCATGCCTTGTTTTATGAACTAAGAGGTTTAGGACTTCACCCGCCTACTTCACCTGGAGCTCGAGTTCTTGACAAAATCTGATGCTGTTTCGGTACTTCTTATCTTATGGGTTTTGTTCCCCTCAGGTACGTTGAATCTAAAAAGGACAGAGTCACGGTAGTCTTCAGCACAGTCTTTAAGGATGACGACGACGTGGTCATTGGGAAAGTGTTTATGCAGGTATGGATCAGATGTCTGGGGGAGGGTGGGGGGACACACCATGACGTGGTGGTTTATACCTTGGCACCGAAGCACACCATGAGCTTAGGAGAGAGAACTGGATGCTCTTAGGGTGCCGGCACTTGTTGAAGGTTTCATGAAACAGCTCCCATGAAACTCACTGCGTGTAGTTTTTCCTTAGTGCCTTTTGCAGGACTGGAGAGTGAATTGAGTTTTAAGTACCCTTGCTGCCGTAGGGTCTACAATTTAAAGCTTAGTCACATTTCCTACCTTCTTGTGTTTCCTGCAGTTTCTGGCAAGGTCCCTTCCTGGCTTGGTTTAGTCCTAAGGTCTTCTCAGAATGGAATCTCTAGAAAAGTCCTGAGTAGTAGATAGTGCATCAGTACGATAGAGTCGTTGAGCAGACAGCGAGGCAGATTGGCCAGAGTTTGCCTGAGGTCACCGTAGAGCAGCTCCCTCAGAAGCAGCTCACCTACCAAGAAGAGGAATGGGGCTTAGCGAGACATTTGGTACTTGGATTTCTGGTACAGTTGAACTCCAGTGTGATACAATACCCCATTGTGGCTTTGTCATGCTGTCTGCTAACCAGTTGTTGGCTCTAAGATACGAGCTCATCATTAAAGTGATCCATTCAGGCTGATTTCTTCCAGGACGGCTCAGCATTCAATACTCAATATTAGTGGTTAAATTTTCAAACACCTCTTGTACATTCATCCTGTTCCTTGGCAGGGTGAGGAGATTTAAGAATTCTGGGACAGGATGTTTTTTGCTCCGTGGAGTTGAAAGATGGTTGTGCTTAATGTAGTGAGGCTATTTTATGGGTATCCTCTCTAAGTGGCTAGGAGAATTCTCAAAAAGGAGAGCCTCGATTTCATCTGTCTCTAGTGGCTTTTTGTGTTTAGTCTAATTAATCAGAAACTCTAATTTTGGAGCCACTGTGCAGAAAAATTGGAATATCGACACTTTCAGGATTTGAGAGCACTAAACCGCGCGCGCGAGAGAGAGAGAGAGTGTGTGTGCGCGCGCGCGCGCGTGTGTGTACACAGATACATAGACCTATATCTTGGGTCCTAAATGTAAGCCTCCAGACAGGCATTTCATCTGTTTTTAGGCGGAATTGACAGGGGAATTAAATGCAGTAGCTTAGAAATTGGGCTGAATCCAGACTGACAAACTAATTTTAAAAGCTATGAAGTACATATTTAGATTTGGCTGGTTTTTTACCAGTCTTGTTCCATTTTATTCCAGGCGACATCTTAACTTATTTTTATGTTTTAAACAGACCTTATCTTGGAGAGCTTACAGGAGATTTGTTCCTTAAGAGAATTTTGTGTGTTTTTTTTGCATATAAATTTAAACTCCTCCCTCAAAGTATATGCGGTAGGGCACCGGTCTAAAAGGGAAGAGAAAGTCTCTGCATTTTTGCACTGACAGTATCTCTAGTTAGTGACTGGACTGGCACCATGCAGCCCCATCTGGCGTCCAGGAATGTGGAGAGGCTGTGCTCAGGAAGCCATCTGCCTTGCCTCCTTCTCCACAGAGTCAGAGGCTGGGGCAATTTATTTGAAATGACCTTAGAAACCTGGGCCTATTTTGCTAGATTTTACTCCAAAATAAATTATCTGAGAATTTTCCTGGACTTGGTTATTTTAAATTCCTAGAATAGCAGATGCCTAGCACACAATGCTGTGACCCTGGGACACTGTTTGAAGTTCTTCCTGGTCACTGACCTGCTTGCTCTGGGCTTTTGTGGGTTTCCCCCTCCTGGCGTGGACCTCCAACCTGGTTCAGAACAGATTCCTGCTTTTAGTCAGTCAGCAGGCCACCTCTGAGGGATGCTTTCCTGCCTTTAGGAAAAAGACAGGAGTTTCCATTCCCCATTCACATGGATATTCTAGTTTTTGCCTTTGGTGCATTATCTTTGTCGGCATGCAAGTTGAACACTAGAGAAGGTCTGGAAGGTATCATGTCACTGCTCAGTCTGTGAAAAGCATTAGGAACAGTACAGTTTTGGAGATTAGCGTATGGTGAACTAGAATACTTTTCATATTTTTAGATCTTAACGTCAGCCCCCATAACCAAGAAAAGTTAAACAGAGACCACTGGTTTCTGTATGTTTGGGGACAAGACACAAGTGGTCTGCCTCTTACACAGGCATGGAGATAAGCTGTTGAGGATGCTGTCCACCTGGATGCCTGTGTAGTTATCGCTGTAGGATATTTTCCTGAAGTGGGAGCACAGAGTCAAAGGAACTTTAGGAAATATTGCCAGACCCTCCTCCATGGAGGTTGTACCCTTTTGCCTCCCACCTTCAATGCATGAGAGGGCCTGATTTTCCGGAGTATGTTGTCAGACCTTCAGATTTCTGCCAGTCTGATGGGATTAAAAATGGTATCTCCATACTCTTGGGAACGAGGTCCAAAATCTTTTCTTATGTTGAAGGCTATTCATTTTTCTTCCCTTTGAGATGTCTCTATCCTTACCCATTTTTCTATTCCGTTACTAATCTTCTCTATTTCTTTATATACTAGAGAGATTAGCCTTTTATCTATGGTAGGAGTTGCAAACATTTTTTCCAGTTTGTCATTAGAGTTTGTGGGGTTTTTTTCCCCCTCGATGCAGAAGTTTATTTTCACATAGTTAAGTCCGTCTCTTCTATGGCTCCTAGATTTTGAGTCATAGTTAGAAACGCCTTACCTACTCCAAGATTGTAAAGCAATGTACCTGTGTCATTTCTTAGTATTTTTATGGTTTCATACTTTACACATAATCTTTTGATTACCCGTTTGGAGTTTTCTCCTGGTATATGGTACAAAAGGTGGACCCATCATTTTTTCTAAATGGCTACCCACTGGTCTCAGTAGCCATTGTTTCAAGGCCCATATTTATACGACCAATTTAAGATGCTATCTTTATCATACATTCAGTTTTTGTGTGTATTTGGATGTGTTCTGAACTTGTTATCATAAATTGTGCTTTGATGGAAGAGAGAAATACTATTGTGATATTAAAAAGACATCCTAGTTGGAGGAAGAAAAAAGGGGCATCTTTGCTGACACATACAGGACAAAGACCCTAATGAAAAAGGAGAACTGTTTGGGTGGGTTGGTTGATTGTTTCTGAAGTATTTAAGAGAGCACACCAAAAAGAAACAAGGACATGAGCGAGCCCCAAATCAGAAGTGTCTTGTGTTTTTGTGTGTGTGTGTGTGTGTTTTTAAAGATTTTATTTATTTATTTGACAGAGAGATTACAAGTAGGCAGAGAGGCAGGCAGAGAGAGGAGGCAGGCTCCCTGCTGAGCATGGAGCCTGATGCGGGCCTCAATCCCAAGACCCTGAGATCATGACCTGAGCTGAAGGCAGAGGCTTTAACCCACTGAGCCACCCAGGTGCCCCAGAAGTGCCTTGTTAACCAGATCTTACATGTGTGGTTTTCTGCACACACAACTGAGGGAGTCCGCACTGAGTCACCGCGGGTTTACACACACCCCATCTGGGTTTGAATGCCAACAGGTACCAGTGATTTGGAGCCTTTGAGAAACTTCCTAAACACAAGAAAATGCTGGCAGTTATTTTCTGTTCTATTTTCTCCCCACCCCCCAGGGGAGGGGCACTAAAGAGTAAAAAATAAAAGAAGTGAGAAAACCTCCCAACCTTTTGCAGAATGGAAAGTAATGTTTTCTAGAGAAGGGGATTTTCAGAAGCTTTGCTTTAGGAGTTTCCATTCTGAATGATTTTGACTCCTGTGCCTCTCCAAATATTTTTCATTTGAGGCAGAGTGTGGTGATTGAGTCTATAGCCATTCAAGACTAGAATTAACAATCAGGCTTTCACTTCTCATGTCACACAGCCTGCTCTCAGTGATGAACCCTAAAACAACTCACCTTCTTTAACTCCATTGTCTTCTGCCCCCAAGAAGGGCTTACATTTAGTCTGAAGTTCTGTTTGGTAGATTCTAAACAGGAACAGTCTAAGATACTTCCATGAAATAGGACTTGTGCAAAGGTCCAGAGCCCTGAGAAAGCCTGGTTTCAAGAAAGGGGAAGAAGCAAGAGATGGGGGAACAGGGCAGGGGGTGGGGTGGGTGGGTGGGTGGGTGAGAAATGGGCCAGCTCACAAAGGGCTTTCAGGCAAAGAGGAAAGGAGTTAAGATTTTATCTTGAGTCTTAAGCAAGCTAGAGCCTGGGTTCCATACCACCCTGAGATTTTCAAGATTTCCTGATAAGTACAGCCTCTTCACATGAAATCAAAAGAAACAAAGCAGCAATAGTCCTTAATCCTAAATGTAACCTGATTCTCATGCTTTGTAGTTCATTGTTTAGTCTCAGATGAACTTTTATTGCCTCTTTAATTGCCTCTGTCGTTGCAAAGCAAGAGAAAGGGAACAGGATTAAGAACACTCATCAGGGGCATGTGGGTGGCTCGGGCAGTTGAGTGTCTGCCTTCGGCTCGGCTCCGGTAGTGATCCCAGGGTCTTGGGATGGAACCCCGTGTCGCGACTGGCTCCCTGCTCAGCAGGGAGTCTGCTTCTCCCTGTCCCTCTGCTCCTCCCCCCTCTGCTCTCTTTCCCTCCCCCTCCTTCCCGCCCTCTCTTTCTCTCTCTGTTTCTCTCTCATGCTCTCTCTCTCAAGTAAATAAATAAAATCTTTAAAAAAAGAGAAAAGAATGCTCATCACATTTTGAAGATCAGCCTTGTTAAGTACTCTGTGGTCTCTGCTTTTTGAGTCCGGATCACATTGATAGGAGCCGCCACTTGTCCTACTTCACGTCAGGTGTTTCTTAGCCGCCTGCCGCCCTGGGGTGCTACAGAGGGCACTCCCCCGGGGCCTGCCTTGTAGTGGAAGTTGCCATTCATCTTACGTCAGATTCTCTTCTGCTTGCTTTGTGCAGGAGTTCAAAGAAGGCCGCAGAGCCAGCCACACAGCCCCACAGGTCCTCTTCAGCCACAGGGAACCCCCTCTGGAGCTGAAGGACACCGACGCCGCCGTGGGCGACAACATTGGCTACATTACCTTTGGTGAGCAGCGCGAGGTGTGCCGCATTGGGCCATCTCTGTTGCCTTCCCACTGCAGGAGGCCTGAACCGGGACAGGGCTTTGTTAAAACGTGGAGGGGGCAGAAGTAGACGTGCCAGATCGTTCTGTGCCAGTGCAATGACTGTGGGAAGGGGTGCCATAATCAATTTCTTTTTTCCCTGTTTTTCTTAAATCCTGGGGGAAAAGAAATCTAGCCCCTGATGTCAGGTGTTAAGCGTTGGGACCACATAAGCATCGCTAAGCAGCTGGGTGGGAGGGAGTTCTCTGGCATATGGCATTTCTTGGTTTCTTGCTTACTGAGCCAGCGCTCCAGCCATGATTCACTTATTCCACTGAGGAAATTCAAGTCTTCCCTTCTTGCGGTTGCTCCAGACCAAGTGAGCTGGCTCAGGATTACAGCTGACAGTTTGGAGGAACCGCTTGTTCATACATGGCACCCGATGCCACTAAGATGTTGCCCTTTGTGAGATTTAAGTCCCCTCACTACTGAAGGTGTACCTGTGTATTGGTGACGAGCCCACCAGTTTACCGTGTTTCCTGAAATCTGAGCTACACATTTTCTTTTGTGTGACTGTCTGAGGTTGGGATACAGCTTACAATTCATGCATGCCACACGCTTTAGTTGGCAGCCTTTCTCTTTATGGTGTCTAGTGGTTGGCGTCTTAGATGCTAGGCCACGCAGTTACCTCTTGTTCTGCTGTTCATTTCTTCTCGGGGCAGATTGACACAGGGCTCCTACCCTTTCTTCCGGGGTATTCCTTTTCATGTTAGCAAAGCCGTCTACTTGGGGAATTTTACTCCTGCCAAGACTATTGTGTAGAGTAGGTGCAGGAGATGGAGAGGATTCCAGAAAGCTGAAGGGAGGGGTGAAGAGGGCAGAGTTGACTGCAGGGGGCTTCAGTGCATGGTGCCCTGGGAGGGGCTTTTCTCATGCCTGGTCAAAGCAGCTCCTGGTGCCTGTCCTCATCAGGAGAGTTGAAGTCCTTGGAGCTTACAGTGTTTAGTTTTCACAAGACCACAGAATCTTCTGGAACCAAGTGCCTCTGAAGGCTGAAGCACCATGGATGGAGGATGGGCAGGCTTTGTTTCCTCGTGATGATGTCTAAGATAACGTGTTTTCTCCAAAGTCACTCCCCTGCCTCGGCCAGTGGGATCACCTCAAGAGACTGTGCGCTGCAGAGGCCAAGGCCAGTCAGGCATGGATCTCAGAGTGTGCAGCCACAGGCTAGAACCCAGACCTAGAGTGGTGCCCGGCATTAATCCCTTTCCCAGGGCAGCCCTGGTTTTCTGCCTTGATCTCCTCTATTTTCCTTGAAGTATCCTCCACTTGCACTCACTGGACCCTGCCCTGTTACAGTACTTATTCCTTCCCTGTCTGGAAGGGTGTTCACACCTTGACAAAGCCTGGGCATAGTGAAACAAGTACATTGTCCTCAGGCAGGGAGAGATCAGAGCTGACTGTAGGCCCTGATCTTTCTGCCCTTCGGCCTTGATGTTACCCTGACGTCTTATCTGCGTCTCTGCCTATACAGTGCTGTTCCCTCGCCACACCAATGCCAGTGCTCGAGACAACACCATCAACCTGATCCACACGTTCCGGGACTATCTGCACTACCACATCAAGTGCTCTAAGGTGAGAGGCACCACAGCACCTCGGCACCTGTGTTCCAGGTCATTCTCTCCACCAGAGTTAATAACATAAAAAGCCATTTCTGTGTGGGTTGCATCTGGCTGGCTCGGTCAGTAGAGCATTCGACTTGATCTTGATTGAGGTGGTGAGTTTGAGTACCACCCTAGGGGTAGAGTTTACTTTAAAAAGAAAAAGTCACTCCTTAGTCCAGGCTGTTGCTGTGATCTCTAATACTTCTAGAGACTTTAAGATATCATGGCCGTTCTTCCATCTCTTCCTACTACCTCTCTCCATAGTTAGGGAGACGAATATGTGTCAGAAAGGGTTGCCCTCCTGCTTGCCTGCATGGCCCATGTCAGGCCCAGGACATTTGTTCCCAAACCTTCTTGATAACTTCTACTGAAAGCAGAACTGTCTGTCTAGAACATGACTGCTTCAGTTCCCATTGTGTTTGCTCCCAGGCCTATATTCACACACGTATGCGGGCAAAAACATCTGACTTCCTCAAGGTGCTGAACCGTGCACGTCCAGATGCCGAGAAAAAAGAAATGAAAACAATCACGTGAGTAGGGAGTTCTCACAAGCAGGACCACCTTCCTTTCCTGATTTCACCAAGAAGGAAATAGTGGATGTGGGTAACCTGGCCCTCCCGGTGTCCAGTAGCTGCTACCTGCATGGGAGAGGCAGGCAGGGTCGGGCCTGGAGCCACCTGACTGACTAAAGACGGGATGCACAGGTTCTCAGTCCTGAGTGGGCCAGGCTGGATTCCCTTGTTTATACGTCTTCGTGAGCTAGTGGGATGTCCGCTAGGGAAAACAGAAAGGGCCCTTTTTACTGAGTTGCACTGTATTTTCTTTGGGCCTGAATTAAGAGGTCAGTCCTCAAGGTCTTCCCAGAGAAAGGGAGAGATTTGCTTACGGACATTTGGTTGAGTGAACAGGCCTAGAGCCATCCCCTGCGTATTTTTATCCCCTGGGCTGCTGCTCAGCAGGAATTTGCATAGAGACGAGGTTGTCTTCCTCAGAATGGAAATGTTGACTAGCACTCCGGTGTGTCGCTCCGTGTGGGAGGCTGGCGTGGCCTAGAGCCTAAGCAGGGATTGAGGTCTTCAGGCAAAGTGTCAGGTTTGGGTTCCCCTTCTGGTGAAGTTTAGGCAATCCTATTCTCAAAGAATAAGAGCTTCTCTGCCAGCCCTTGTGCCCACTGAACTCAGGTCTGGAGGTGAACTAGGCTTCTGCACACCCCTCACAGCCAGCGTACTTGCCAACACTGAGTGCTCTCAGGTGTGACCTTCGGCAGGTACGCTGTGCGCAGGGCCCCGAGTGCCCTTCCCCGGCATGTGAGGCCTCTCCCGCCAGGCTAATTTCTGCCGCCGTGTGCCAGGCTGAGAGAGGCGCCTGGCTTTTGGTACCTGAGCTGAGGGTTTTCGGTCTCAGAAACAGCAGAGTCATAAAAGCAGTGGAAGTCACTCCTGACTTCCTTAGTTAGGCAAATGCCTTCGAGGCTGCCCATCTCATGACATTGGTACTAAAGTACCAAAGGCCTCTCTAGGTGGTAGCTCGCTGTGGCTCCTGCCCAGAGCCTGAGCAGGAGTGTTCAGCCTATAGTTGGGTCCTCTGCTTCCAGAGAGGCATCCAGAAGCCATGGTGGTGGAACAGCCTTATCACCCCTTCTCCTCTGCAGCTTTGTGGCAAGGCCACAAGTGGGCAAAACCAACACAGTGCGGGGCGGGCGTACGTCCTGGGACACGTGTGCCCTTTCCACCTCTTCTAGAACCTGGCCTCCCTTCTGGAGTTTCCAAGGTCCCCTGCCCCTCTGGCTTGCCGTGGGACGGCTCTTCTCACAGGGCACCACACTGCCTCGAGCGTGAGGCAGCTGATGCTGTGCTGTTTTCAGTGCCAGCGGAGAGACTGGCTGGGAGGGGAACGGGCAGCTGGGCACAGCAGAAGGCAGCCTGACCTGGCCAGCCCATCCCATACCACATAGGAGGGCTGGCTTTGTAAATAGCCCGTCGTGGGGCTGCTTGTGTCGTCTTCAGCCCTGTAGCTTCTTGTCTGTTCAGAAGAGTCCATGAAGGCAGCCCCTGCCCAGTGTCTCCCCACAGGGCTTCTCCCCTGTCCTGGTGGGGAACTGGGGAAAGATAGATCCTTAAAACTAACAAATTGTCCATAAACCTCCTTCCTGGGATTTAAAAAGAGCAGCTTTGCCTTCTTCTCTCCTGTGACCTCTCTTTAGCAGAGATGAACCCCAGAAGGGAGGAGAGGGAGGCAAATAACCACGTGGGAGCTGATAACCAGATCATGTTACTAAGGATGAGTAGGAGAAGCCAGGACACCCCCCCCCAACCCCCACCCCCCAACAGCAGAAACAGGCTGCATGGAATAGGATGGCAGGCCTGGCTTGGTGCTCTCTGCTAGAATCGAGCACTCACGAGCTTTGCATGGCGGGGTGGGACTGGGGGTGAAAAAATACGGTTTCAGTCTGGGGTGGGTGAGACATTCAGGACAGGGAAATTTAGCCCCCCTATGTTTGCCCTATGTTCCATAGTTCTCAGCCCTAGCTTCCAGGCTTTACCAAAAGACCGCTGTCTTTGGGAACCAGCCTGTTTCCAAAGTTGGCCCTTCCAGAGAAATACCGGGTGGGACAGAAGGCCAGGACTCGGGAGCCTAAAGTCAGGCGAGTGGTCTGTAACTTGGAGTGTGGTCACCACATGGCAGCGCAAAGCTCCTGGACTTGGAAGTTTCAAGCATCTTGCTCCCATGGTGACAGATTGAAGGAGCCGCTGGCTGTGAGCCTGAAGGGGTGTGAGCTGTGTATGAGGGTCCCAAGCTCTCAGCCCGGAAGAGGGTTGAGCCCTGGCTGAAATTCAAGTAGGTCTAGGCCATCCAGACATCATGGGCAAGGGACTCTCCCGTCTACGTTTGTGCATTTAAGTTCCTTGTGGCTTGGCACAGGTGCTCCGTGGTACCCCCAAAGTGTTCAGCAGGAAGAAAGAGCTGAAGAACTCTGGGAGCCGGGGCTTACTTCCAGCCTGCAGTTCCCACAGCCTCTAAGGAACCTTCGTGCCTGTGTCTGGTGTCTCTGGGATCCCACCCCCAGCCCAGGAGTGTGGGGAGGCAGGACAGGGGAGCCAGAAACCGGCCCTCACACTTCTCTCTGCTTTTGAAGGGGGAAGACGTTTTCATCCCGCTAACTCTCGGGAACAGGAAGAGGCGGCAGCTGGCAGCTGAAGGCTGGAACACTTGCTACTGGATAATCGTAGCTTTCCATGTTGCACCTCTTCAGGTTCTTAAGGGATTCTCCGTTTTGGTTCCATTTTGTACACGTTTGGAAAATAATCTGCAGAAACGAGCTGTGCTTGCAAGGACTTCATAGTTCTCAAGAATTAAAAAAAAGAAAAAAAGGATTTCCACTTGATCAACTTAATTCCTTTTCTTTACCTTCCCTCCCTTACGCCCTTGCCTTCCTCCCCCTTTTCCAAGCTGTTGCGCTTTGCAATATGTTACTGGTAATGAGTTGCAGGATAATGCAATCTTAACTTGTTTTCTCCTAAGTATTTGAGTTCAAAACTCCTGTATCTAAAGGAATACGGTTGGGGTCATTAATAAAGAAAATCTTTCTATCTTACATGAGAATTTGCTGGGTTTCTAGACTGAGTCCAAAAGAGAGAGGATGGGGAAAGAAGGGTACACATGGCGCTGCCCTTGAACCTACAGACCCAAATCTGGGAAACCTCAGATCACAAGTCCCTTGACCGCCCCTTAGAGGAGAGAGGGGATGGCTGGTTAGTGAGCTCTTGGTTGGCGGTTCTGAGTAAACGTGAACATGCTTCCTGTGAAGCTTGCTTGTTACTAAGTCTGGCTGGCTGTGGCCAAGAAGCTTCCGGGACCGTGACAGTCACATGAGTGTTTTCTGGCTTATTCTTTTTTTTTTTTTTTTTAAGATTTTATTCATTTATTTGAATGAACAAACACAGCGAGAGAGGGAACACAAGTAAGGGGGAGTGGGAGAGGGAAAACCAGGCTTCCCGCCAAGCAGGAAGCCCAACACGGGGCTCGATGATCCTGAGATCGTGACCTGAGCCAAAGGCAGACGCTTAACAGCTGAGCCACCCGCGCTCCCCCCGGCTTATTCTTGTATCATGAAGAATACATAACGTTTCCCGCAATGTGTTCTGTGGCCTGTGCTATTCTGCAAGGCATTGATGGGTGTTAGTGTGTGGACCCAATGCAGACTAACTAGCCACCCTTTCTCTTCTTGCACAGTAGCCCGTAAGACTGGCCTTCCACAAAATTCCCTTTGGAGAGATGCTTACCCAACAGTTCCGAGCCTAGCAATGTATGCTGTCCCCTAGCTAGCAGGACACTGATCCCAAAAATAAAATCGTTCAGAAAATTTGACGGAGAAAGTTAGGAGCACTTGAAATGGTCTGAGAGCCATCCTGACCATTTTTAGCGTCTTGCTTTCCCTTTTAACTTGTCTCCATCTAATGCAGTGTGTTTCAGACTGGTTTGAGACTCATTTGTGAACTGTCAACCGTCCTGACGTTGTTTCCTAAACTGTTATGAGATCACTGTAGGTTCATATGCAGCTGTAAAAAAAAAAAAAAAATACAGAATTTCTATGTGCCCTTCACCCAGCTCCCCCCAGTGGTAGCATCTCGAATGACCGTAGTGCGGTATCTTGGCCAGGACCCTGTTCACAGTATGGTCTGACTCCATGTCTGTCGGGGGTGGTGGGGGACAACTGTGTATTTCTGTGTGTCTGTCACATGTGTAACTTCATCGCTGGCCTTTTTTTTTTTTTTTTTAAAGATTTTATTTCTTTGAGAGAGAGCAAGCACAATTCGGGGGAGGAGAGAAGCAGGCACCCCACCCCACCCCCTGCACTGAGCAGGGAGCCCGATACCAGGCTCAGTCCCAGGACCCTGAGATCGTGACCTGAGCCAAAGGCAGAGGCTTAACCAACTGAGCCACCCAGGAGCCCCAGCTTTTTTTTTTTTTTTAATGGGCTAATATAGATCAGAGTGCATCACATTTCTCAAGGGTAAGTTGATTTTGGAATGTGTTTTGGTTATGTACACAGGTTGTGATTAGATTATAAAAGGTCCCCTTTTTTACTGTGGGTCACAGTCAAGAAATCTGAAAGCTATAGGTCATTCAGTCACCTGGACTCCACTCCACTGAAATGGGCTTTTAGTTCGGGACATAGCTCAGTGCCCACCCGCAACAAACCTGTGCGCTGGAGAGGGGTGGCCCCTTGTCCCCCGCTTCTGGTGGTGGCAGACCTGGGAAAGGAAGCTCTGGCTGCTGCGTCAGCCCTCTCCCAGGCAGCCAATACTTAGCACTTGCCATTTCCACTCCCTTTGGTCTCACAGGAGGTGAAGACCCTCATCCCAGCAGCTCCTGAGGCCAAAGACCCACACCTGGGTCTGCTCTGGGGACTTTCGAGTCCAAGCAAAGCTACCCCCTTCTGGGGATTGCTGAAAGCACTACAGTGGCTCTGAGGGCCCGGGGAGAACCTGGTTTAACCCTAACAGGAAGCACCAGGGTGTCTTCTGCCCAGAGACCTGCCTCAGAGCTTGTTGAGGCCAAAGTCCTGGCTAGGATTGTGCCCAGAGCCCTCCAGAGACTCCGAAGGGCTTGTCTGCTCTTGCCTACGGGGAGTGAAGAGTGTGGACAGCTCTTGGAGGCCAGCCAGGGTCCAGAAAAGGCCCGGTGCCTCCTTGCCTCCATTCGTCCAGTTAGCAAGTACCCTAACCCCTGCACACCACTCCCACCCAGCCCTGGGCTGCCAAGGTGAGCAAAGAGCTTCAAGTGTCCAAGAGAATGGAGTGGAAGAAGGAGGCCCAGGAGGATTCCCTGGCAGGCCTGGGCCCCACGATAGAGGCTCTGCCTGAGAGAGAATGGGGCCACGGAGACCCGCCTGCAGCTGGAATGGAGGGTCTGGAAACTACCTGCACCAGAGCCCTCCTGTGGGCCAAGGGAGAAGGCCGGGGATGAGTCCATGCCAGAGATGGATGGGGAGCAGAGAAGGCCTGGATGGTCCAGTGGGGAGGAGACAGGACCCAGGCTTCCTGGCCCCTGCCGCCTAAGCCGCCCCCTTCGGACGTCATCCCACACACAGTGTTTAGACAAAGCAGAGAAGAAGAAACACAGACATCCTGGATCCCGCAGGGAGGAGGCCAGGGCTGGGAACAGAAGGAGGTCTGTTTATTCCTGGCTGTCCAGCATCTGAGGGGCCCCACACCCACTTCTGTCCAGGCCCCAGGCTGAACTCTCCCAGAGCCTCTGACTTCTGCCCGACCAGATAGCGTGGGTCTGAGGGCCGGCTGCTGGAAGCCAGCGTCCTCTGGCCGCCAGCTTGCTGGAGGAGGGGTTTGCGGCTGGATGCTTTCCTCTTCCCACTTTTTGTCCCAACAGAAGTCCTGCCTCCCTGGGCCCCCTGACCCTCTGCAGGATGGGCAGAGCTAGACCCCTCGGGCCCCCAGCCTTCAGCCCAGGTCTCGTCTCCCTGCCCTTCCTTGCTCAGGGCGCGGAGTCCCCTCCCCCGGTTTACCTGCGCTCTTGAGCAGGGAAGTCTTTCCTCATGTCTCATTTCCAGCTTTCTTGCTTCAGTTTCAGCCTGCTCCCTCCCACTTCAACCTGCTTCTCTCCAGCACCCCAAGGCCTCACTTGATACAAGTGAAAATTGGAGCATCACACCTCTTGGCTCCTTAGCCTTGAACTTGCCGTTCCTCTCCTCTACCTACTCTCCTCAGTGTCTCTGGAGCTGAAGTGCCCTTCTCCTCTTTTCGTGAGCTATATACTGCCTTCCTCTACAGAGTTCTTTCTTAGAGGGGACAGGTGGCTGGAGGGAAGCGACGTGCAGAGGGCAGAAATCCTAAAAATTAATAAACAGCTGCCTTTCATTGAGTGCCTGTGTGCCTAGTGCTCATCTAAGGATTCACCACGCATTAGCTCGGTTAGTCTCGCCATAGGTGAGTGCAATATAAGCCCCATTCTACAGATGAGAAAACGAAGGCAAAAGAACTTCAGTAATTTGCCCAAGTTCACACGGGGCGGGGGGGGGGGGAAGATCCCAGCCAAGATTCTAAGATTCAAACCCAGGCTTTCTGATTCCAACACTGGCTCATGCCTCTTACTCATCATGGAGGCCTCCCATTATGTGTCAGGCACTGGGATACATATATGCAGGCACATATGTTACTCCATGATATTCCCCAACAGCCCGGAGAGGTAGTTTTACTTGTTCCCATTTTACAGGTGGGAAAATTGAGGCCCAGAAGTAGCTTGCCCAATGCCACACCCCCAGAGCCATTTGTACCTCCTAGCCCAGAACTGGACTCAAAGCAGTTGAGAGAAGTGTAGAATGACCGCAGGTTCTAGAAGGTAAGGTGGGTATAAGCCGAAAGGCCCATCAGGCAATAGGATGGGAAGATCTTCAAGCTCCAAACACCCGCACCCCTGCCACCATCAGACACTGTTCTTCCGAATCATGGAGCTGGGTGTGCTGTCAGCCGGCTGGCCGCTCCAGGGGCTTAAGACTCATCAAATGTAAATCTCACTGGGACAGGAAGAGGAGAGGGGTAGAGGAAAGCCTGATTCTTCATTGACTGGATTGCATTTCTCATATTAGCTAGGCAAGCAGCAGGTGACAGGGCTCCAGGTCGGGGACCTGCGGTAGGGGATTTGCCACCTTGGTGGCAAGCTATAGCTGGTGACTGGGGAGGGGGCACACACCTACAGGCTGGAGAGAGGGCGCTGGACAAAGATGGGCCGGCCTCCCAGCTCCCGCAGCCCTGCGAGTGCCAGGCCCCACCCCCAGAGGCGGGGCCAGGCTGAGCCCCACTAGCCCCAGCTCCATCCCTCCAGAACCCCTGCCCGGGCAGAGCCTGGGCAGCAGAGAGCCTGGGGCCCTGCTGTATCCGCAGGGTGGAGGCACCATGCCCTCACCAGCCAGGACCCCAGACAGCGCCGGAAGCCCTGCAGGCCTGCCCACAGCAACCCTCTGACCCCCAGCGGCAAGCCCAGGCTGAGCCGGCAACACCTGCCTTCAAGAGCCATGTGAGTAGCTACGCCCTCCTCCCCGGCCCTCCTCCCCGGCCCTCCTCCCCGCCCTCTCCCCCCACCCAGCACCCAACCTCCCCTGGAGACCTCGGCCCCAGGTCCCGAAGAGGCCGGCACAGCCAGCCCAAGCCACCAGAGCCTCTGGTGCGTGTGGGTCACGGGGCCAACACACCACTGGGAAGGTGGCTCCCGGCAGGAGGGGTGGGGACTCCCTCCAGGGGAGTACTGGGGGGTCCAGCCACGGATTCCAGAGCCCAGGTTTGAAGTCACCGACCCTGAGGTCTCACGGGGTTTAATAAAGTTGGTGGCGCCGGGACAAAGGGAACAGAAACTAAAGGGCCTGATAGGGAAGGATGTCCTGGGTACAGGGCTCAGGGTGAGGGGTCGGGGAGGTTGAGGAAGAGGAAATGGGCTGAGGGGAGGGGAGGGGGGCAGCAGCTTGGCGGGGCTTGGTGGGCCTGGGGGGAGGAGGGCAGAGGAGGGTCCTGAGCTCAGGGTGGCAATGGTGCCCTCGGGTCCAGGTCCGGTGACTTGGGGGTGGGGGCAGGTAGGAATCCTTTCCTTATTGACTTTAATCCTAGCAACAGCAGCGGCTCCCGGGCCCACAGCAGCGGGAGTTTCCCCCCGGGCCCGGACCCTTCCTCCTCCCCATCACGTGGCCGAGGGGGCTGAGGACACAGAACCGAGAAACAGAGGACAGGGCCAGGTCAGTCACAGAGCTGCCGGGCCCTGTCCTCAGGCTCCTCCTGCCTCTTGTCTGGGCTCAGCTTTAGCACCCCGAGGTGTGGGAGCTGTCCTCCTTGCTGAGGAGTCCTCCTTCTCCCCAGTGACTCCTCTCTTCCTCCAGTTCCCAGGAAGGGCCCTGTTGCTAGTGTGGTGCGGATGAGTCAAGTTTATGGGCTGGAAGTCCTACCGGAGGCTGCTCACTGAGCTGTAACGGGTTATGCGGTGGGGGAGGTGACGGGACAGGGGGACAGGGCACCCTGCTTGCTGCTGCCACCCGTGGCCCTGGCCTGTCACTAACTCGGGTGTTCAGCCAGCCCTGCCTTTGCCTCTGTCTCACTCACTCCTGCCCCGACCCCCAGCCCTTAGCAGCCCACCCTCCCCCAACACTCTGGTGCCACAGGGCTGGGAGCATCTGCGGACAGGGACCCCCTCCTTTATCAGAACACCCACCCCTAGTGCTGGCCCCAGCCCAACCTGAAGGAGGCTCTCAACTGATGGCTGACCAGAAGCCACTACACACCAGCCAGACCCTGTCCTCCTTGTGGAGGCAGGAATGGACAAAATGCTCTGGGGCTTTGGGGCTGGGTGGGTCCACCCTTTAGTCTAAATGGAGGCCCTAACACAGCTGCCAGAGGGGGCGGGATGGGTAATAACATTGGCCAACACGGCAGGGTAGGCGCTAGGGAGTTGGGGGAACACAGCCACCTCTCAGCTCCAGCCCATGGCTACCACGCCGGGTTAAACTTGTTGCTGGAAGGGACTTTTTTTTTAAGACTTTATTTATTTATTTGACAGAGAGAGATTACAAGTAGGCAGAGAGGCAGGCAGAGAGAGAGGAGGAAGCAGGCTCCCTGCTGAGCAGGGA
>LNAC01000285.1:1757882-1776448 GCA_002007465.1 Ailurus styani | reverse complement strand
CCGCGTGCTGGCCACGGCCCACCGCCAGCTGCGGGACATCCGGCGGCTGGAGCGAGCCGTGTGCCGCGACGCGCCCTCGGCCCTGGCCCGGGCGCTCACCTGGAGGCAGGCGAGGGCGCAGGCCGGGGCCACGCTGCTCTTTGGGCTCTGCTGGGGGCCCTACGTGGCCACCCAGCTCCTCTCGGTCCTGGCCTTCGAGCAGCGCCCACCGCTGGGGCCGGGAACTCTGCTGTCCCTCGTCTCGCTGGGCAGCGCCAGTGCGGCGGCCGTGCCCGTGGCCATGGGGCTGGGGGATCAGCGCTACACGGCCCCCTGGAGGACGGCCGCCAGCAGGTGCCTGCGGGTGCTGCCCAGAAGGACCCCCCGGGCCGGGCCTGGCCCCCGCACGGCCTACCACCCCAGCGGCCAAAGCAGCGTGGACCTCGACTTGAACTAGGGGAAGGGCCTCTGCGGGCTCCTGCTCGAAGCATCTGTCGTCCATCTCAGCCACCAAGCCAGTCCCGTTGTCCCCACGCCCCTGGATCAGAGGCCCTGCCCTTATCCGACCCCACCCTGCCCAATAAACTCTGGCCCAGATCCCGGTTATCTCGGGTTATCTCGTTCTGCATCTCCCAAGGGGGTGGGGCAGACAGCAGCGGGCAGAAACTAGAGTCAGGCGGAGAGAAACTAAAGTCAGACGTGCATCCGCAGAGATCGACTCCCGCAGCATCAAGCGTCGGGGAGGGCGAGCTGAGGCTTCTCGAAGCCTAGCAGATTCTGCGGGGCGCCTCACCCCGACATGCCCCTCGCTGGTTCCTCATGTCCAGGCGCCACAAAACCCACACATGCACGGTCTCTGGGAAGTATATTTTATTTACATTTTTAAAATCTGTAACTAATATCTCTTCCTCCTTTCCACCCCCAGAGACTTGGGAAGGGAAAGAACGGGAACCTCAACAACCTACTCCCCACATACAAACACACAGCCCCGCGCTCACACCAGCAAATGAAGGTGAACAAGAAAGAGGCCTGAACCCCCCACTCTGAGGGACCCGCAGGTCTGGGGGGGGGGCCCAAGGGGTGGGTCTCTTAAGAGAAGGGACAGAGGGGGCAAGTCAGTTTGAAGGGGTTGGAAAGTAGTCCGAGGCCCCCCTCCTCTTCCCCCGTACCCTACCGCCTCTGCTGGTGGGTTTTCCCTTCACCCCTCAACACCAAAGCAGAGGCTGCAGCCGTTAGCGGTCAGGTCTCTGGACACAAAATACTTTTGCTTTGTGGTCTCCTGACGTGGTCACCACCAGGGAGGCATCTCTGTGGACGGAAAGCGCAGGTCGATGGGACTGAGGGCCCTGAGGCCCGGCCCCAAGCCCACTGCCCTGGGGTCCTCGGGGGACCTGGTGCCTGGCGCTGGGCTGCCGTGTCCACAGCGAGTGAACATGCTGGAAACCAGCACCCAGTACGGGGATCAGAGAAGAGCCACAGCATGGCCCCTGGGCGCCAGAACGGAGATGTGAGAGCCCACGCAGGTCCCCGTCAACCGGAAGCCACAACTCCCCCAGGCTTCCCTGCATGTCAGGCTCATAGGCCACCAGCAGGCCTCCGCCGGAGCTTCCATTAGGAGGCCCCTCCCACAGCCCAAGGGCCCTGTGGTCCCCCGGGGGCCCTTCCCACCATCCAAATACACAGAGACACTCCAGCCCTAGCCAGATTCACGTACTTGCTGAGGGCAAAGTCCAGGATCTCAGCCGTGTGACCCCGGTAGTCAGTGAGCAGGCGGCCGGTGCGGGCGTCCCAGAGGCGCACGATGCCGTCCAGGCTGCAAGTGTAAACCACGGCGGTGCCCGCCTCCCACAGCAGCTGCACGATGCCCGACTGCGCCGGGCGCCATGAGACAGAGCGGGCATCAGGGCTGGGGAAGTGGGGGCAGGGGGGGGGGGCAGGGCCGAGGGGGGACCAGGGAAGCCAGAGAGCGAGCCCCGCCGGAGCTCCAGGCTGCCCGTACCTGGTGCTGACACTGGTGCCTGAGGGTCTGCGTAGACAGGTCATAGATGGCCAAGGTCCCATCCAGGTAGCCAACAGCTGCCAGGGGCATCCTGGGCAGAGGAGAGCACCACTCAGGCTCACAGACGGACCAGGACCCCCGCACCCTGCACTGCCCCCCGGTTCCCCGGCACCCCTCTCCAAACCCTCCCTCCCCAGCTGTCCTCTCCAGGCCGCGGCCCTTCTCACACTCACACGCTGCAGAAGCCCAAAGATTCCACGGAGTTGGACTCGCTCTCCTCCCCTTCTCCCACGCTGGGCTGGGAGGCCACGGTCTCGGGTCTGAAAACACCCACCACCTAGAAGCCACAGGAGAGAATCCGAGGATGGGGGGAGGGCTGATGAAGAGGAGGAAAGGCAAAGAGAGAGACCTGGTGGGGGAACAGAACATTGGTGGCAGTCCGGCTCCGGGTCGCACTCACCTTGCCGGTGGTGGCACTGACCAGCTTGGCCTGGCAGTCCACAGAGCCGGTGAGGATCAGGCTGCCGTCCTGGTTGGTGGCAACACAGGTCAGAGGACCCTGGTGACCCTCAGTCCCTAGGACAGAGCAGACGGCGGCGAAGTCAGGCTTCACCGTGGCCCCCGCGTCCCGCGCCAGGCCTTCCACACAGAGACCCAGGGAAGCCCTAGCCCGCCCTGCCCTGGAGACCTTTTAGTACGTGGATCGGGCTTCCCTGCTTCAGGTCCCAGATCCTGATGGTGCCATCTTCGTAGCCGACCACAGCTCTCTTCCCTGAAGGCCCACAGGCAAAGATGGAGAGGAGGACAGACAACGCTCTCAGACACACCCGGCAAGGGAACGGCGGGGAGGGAGAGACAGGACGGCAAAGGAGCAGACACCCGGCCCGGGACTAGCGGAAAGTCAGGGTAGGAGAGGGGAAGCCATCTGCTCTGGGGGCTGGGTCCACGTTCTGGACAGTAGACCTCGGAGCTGGCTGGCTCAGGCCCGGGGGGAGCCCGGGAAGGTGCGGACACCTGGAGCCAACCTCTCTGCAGCCTGGCAAAGACGGACAGGGGAGCGGCCCTCACCATCAGGGAGGACTCGGCCGCAGG
The DNA here is from genome assembly GCA_002007465.1 of Ailurus styani. NCBI lineage: Eukaryota > Metazoa > Chordata > Mammalia > Carnivora > Ailuridae > Ailurus > Ailurus styani. The sequence goes on along the minus strand of LNAC01000285.1, from coordinate 1,773,378 downwards.
TAGCTGGGCAGTTGGGGCCTTGGAAGGTCTTGCAGTCGCCATTTGGGACCTTCCACATCCAGGTGTTGCCGTCAGCCGTGCCCGCCAGGAGGACAGGGGCCCGAGGGTGCCACTCCATCCACTGGGCAGAAAGGAGGGGTCAGCAGGGAGGCCCGTCACCCCATCCCCCCATTCCGTAAGCTCCACCCAAGCTGTCTTTGCTTCTGAGGGTGGCAGGGACTGGACAGGAACAGGGCCAGACACTTGTGCTTCACCTGGCGGGCGCACTGCCTTCGAGCCAGTGCGGTCCAATGAAGGCCAGACTGCCCCTGCCAGCTCTCAGCATCTACCCAAGGCCCCAAGCAGCTCAACACCGCTCTGATCATCTCACCTCTAGATCTCCTGCTTCAAAGGACCACACCTCCTCCTTGGTGTCCACCTGCCACACTTTCAAGAGGCCACTCATGTCCCCTGTGGCCACAAGGGTAGAGTCGTGGCTGAAACCAGCACAAGTAACAGAATCTTTATGGCCTGCAAAGGGAAGGAGGCAGAAAGAGGAGAACATCAGGAGAACAGGACCTAGGTCCTGGTCCAAAAAGGACCAGCTGGGAAGAGAAGGGTGGATCCCACCATTAACAGGTGATTCAAGCTCACTGCCACTCCAGGAGCCAATACCCAGCCAATACCCCCAGGCCTCCCTAGGGGGGGCGAGACTAGCCTTCCACTCAACCATGCCCAGCCCAGGCCTATGTCCTCCCCATTCTGTCCGATCCACACCTCTGCCCAAAATACCGGCTCCTCCTTTCTGTCTAAATATCCTACACTGCTGCTACCTCCTCCCAGACCTTCCCCAGATTCCTCTGGCTAATATCGGCTCCCTCCCCATGCCCAAGACAGACCAGGTTATTCTGTTTTGAGGTCTTTGGGTTCAGCATAGAGCTGGCCCCACATGGGGACCAGTAAATGGCTGCTGGACGCACAACCATTGCAGCTAGCCCCCAAGACCTCCATAGGAACACGACTTCACCCGCACCCCCTCACCTGCACACTCAAAGAGCAGCTCCCCATCACTGAGCCTCCATACGAAAGCCTTGTCATCTTCACCACCTGTCACTGCCAAGGTGTTGGTCTTGGGGTCCAGGCTCACACAAAACACTGACGCTGTCCCAAGAGATATTCCACGGGTAAGCTGACAGGGCTCCCACCCAGGGTTCTGTCCTTCGGGATCTTCAGGAAACCCACCCCCTCCTACCCCCTCCCACCCCAAGCAACATGTCTTTCCTCCTGGAAAAGAAGGGTGCATCCAAGTTCTAAGTTTCAAGCGTCGAGTTGCTAGAGCAATCCCTCCCCACGCTTGCCAAGCTCCATGTCCTTCCCCAGGGCTCCTGCCCTCACCACCCCAGACAGACGTATAAGACAGAAGTGTACATGTGCAGGCTTCCAGGTCTCAGCACTGGCTGCCACCAGGCTGAGCAGAGTGAGGAAAGCACCGTGTCACTTAGCTTATTAAGGGCCCCTATTTGAAAGAGTTATATAAAGCATGCTCAAAAAAGTACTACTACCTGTAATTTACTACAAGATAACTTTCTGAAAAGAAACTAAGACCCGGAGAGAGTAATTAAGATCACAAATCGGTCAGGAACAAGAGGAGGATTTGAAGTCAGTTGTCTCGGCTGGCTCCAGGAGCCAAGATCTCCCCCAGGTCCTTACAGTTCGAGTTCCTCCGGGGCAAGGCCAGCCTCTGTTTTCCCACCTCCCTGTCCCTCCGAGAGCTCCCTACACAGCAGGTGTCTGATGTTCCAATGCCCACGTGCACTGAGTTGATGGCGGGCCTCCTCAGAGACCTACCTGAGTGCAATGCAAAGGTGACTTCGCTATCATCTGGGCCCTCCATGCTGCCGACTACCCCTTCCTGGGGTTCCAGAACCCAGCCCTCCTCGTTGCCCTCTTCCTCTTCTTCCTCTTCTTCAAAGTCCACATCTTCCATCTCCTGGGCCAGATCATCTGCTTTGGGGAGAGGGTTAAGAGATACGACTCAGGAGACAGTAAGAAAGAGGGAAGGGGAGAAGTGGTGGGGAGGTCTGACCCGCTGGGGTGTAGCAAGAGGGTCGGCTGAGGTCAGACAGAGAGGGAGAAGCGAGGGGAGGAGGGGGCACCGGGGAAGGAGGGCAGGAGAGGTCTGAGGACCCGGGGTTGGCCAGAGACGGTGTGGGAAGGGAGGACCGAGGGGATGATGGGAAGGGGGTGTGTGAGGGGAAGGGCCAGAGGAGGCGTCAGGGGAACCCCCACCCCTGCCAGGCCTGAGAACTAAGTGTGGGGGCAGGGCAGGGGGAAGGGTGAAAGAGATCGGTAGGAATGACCGGTGGGGAGAGGAGGGGAGGGGGGAGAAGCAGGGGTCAGAGGCCAGGGGTGAGCGCCTCCTGTCCCACGGCCCGAGGGGCGCAGTTCTCACCCGGGTCCGGCGGACCAGGATCCAGTTCTACCACCTCGATAATCTCCTCATCACCATGGAAGCTCAGGGTCTCCAGTGGGGGGGTGTCAGCGGCGGCCCCGCTCTCGGATTCGGACTCCATGCGGCGCAAGCGGCCGATCCACTTCTCTGGGCCCAAACGCCTCCCAGAGTCAGCTCTGCGCGACGACGCGGAACTCGAGCCCCTCCTCTCGGGAGGAAGTAGGCGTAGGCGACTCCCCGGCAAGAAGAGCGACGACCGCTAAGCCAATAGCGAAGGGGGCTAACTGGCCGACCCACCAATCACAGGGCCCAGTTGGGAGAAGGGGCCGGGGCGTGGCCGGGAGAACCCAAACTCCGCCCGGCCTGACTCCGCCTCCAACAGGAGGGAAACAAGCGAGCGTGCGCGCCTCCGGGGTCTCCTGGGAAGAGTAGTTCTCCCAGGTCCCCTCGCAGGCTTCTGGGAGATGTAGTTTCTGGTCTGTAGGCAGGACGGAAGGAGCGGGGGAGGCCCCTTACGCAAACTACAATTCCCGGCGGGGAGTGCGGTGAAGGGGGGGTGGGATCTGAACATGGCGGCGGTGGTAGCTGCTACGGCGCTGAAGGGCCGGGGGGCGAGAAATGCCCGCGTCCTCCGGGGTAAGGAGAGGGACCCCGGGGAGGGCAGGACGGCAGGGGATCCCCTTTTTTTATACATCCCGACCAGCGATAGCAGGAGGTCATGGCTGTCGACTCCTCCCCGCACCCCTCTCCAGGATCATAAAGAGTCTGGGGGCTAAAAGATGCTCTCTAGAGGTCACACAGTCCATGCCCTTGCCCTCGAGTTACGCGACACCTCTGGGGTCATGCTGCGAGAGGGAGCTCCGAGGAAGCCTTTTAGACTCCCGCGCTCCAGGTGTTTCACACTCACCGCAGTGCAGAGGAAAGAGCCCTGGGCTTCTGGAGGCTTGGGTTCTAGCCCCGGATAATTAATTAGCAGTTTGACCTTGGGCGAAGAAGCTCGTCTCTCGGGGCTTCAGTTTCCTCTTCTCTAAAATAAGGGGAGAGAGTAGACTACCTCTCGGCTCCCACTGCTAACATCCTGCAGTTTGAAAACCTTTCCTCGGATTTCCTTCCTACGACTTAACGTGAGCCCCACTGCAGTCCTTCACATCCTGTCGTCTGAGCAGATGAAGAACGAAGCTCGCTGTCCTGGCACCAGGGTGATGAGCCCGCAGTGACGTGGAAGTGGCTTCCAGAGGTGCCACCTCGATGGCAATTTTCCCATTTCCCTTTGGATTCTCCTTGGCACTTGTTACTTCAAACTGCAGTCACTCCCCTTCCTCGCCCGGGCTTACTTCTCATCCTCTCTTACTGACCCTCCTTCCTTCCATCCACAGGGATTCTTTCAGGAGCCACGGCTAACAAGGCCTCCCAGAACAGGACCCGGGCACTGCAGAGCCACAGCTCCCCAGAGTGCAAGGAGGAGCCGGAGCCCCTTTCCCCTGAGCTGGAATACATTCCCAGAAAGAGGGGCAAGAACCCCATGAAAGCTGTGGGACTCGCCTGGTGAGTTTTAATTAAAATTCTTTGCCCACCAGTGGGGAGTGGCACAGGGGAGGGCGGGACCCAGAAACTTCTCCAAGTTTCAGGTGGTGAGTTGAATCGAGGTTGTGGGGACAGAACTGGTTGCTGTGAGGAGTGGAATCTCAGAGAAATGGCTCAGGGGACGTGGGAAAGTATGTGGAATTGGAGACACAGTGGGTTTTCTGTGTAGTAAGCTGAGCTAATCTGATTTGAATTTGGGTCCCTGGCCTCATTCTCTCTTTTGGGAGCTTGGGCTGAAAGCCCATTGAGCTCTTTCATTGAAATCATTGAGATCATGTGAGATTATGTTAGTTGTATAAGTAGCATCTAGAAGGTGTTCAGTACATCGTTACTTGGATCTGACTCTGACCTTAGTATGTATTGTTGATTGATATTAAAAGGAAAGGAGGGAAAATTAACACTTTTTTCCGCACCTGTGGTGTGCCAGTACTTTACAGTGTAATGTTTTAGTTTTTTTCTGAGATAAACGTTATATCCCCTAAATACAAAAGACAAAAAACGTTTTTATAAAATTCCATCCCATTTCAGAGGAGGGAACTAAGATTCAGAGGTGGGATTCTCACCAGGTCTTCTGACTCCATGCCCTCTCCCCCACACCAGAGTGCCAAGCAGGTAGTGGTTACTCAGATGAAGAAGGGGAGTCTGGGAGGGGTTGTGGGGTGGTTACGGCAGAGGGAACCTCTGCCGGCACTTGGAGAGGGAAGGAGGATGGGCCGTCTGGAGAACCTTGCATGGTCGGTATGGCAGGATCGCAGGGCTCACGTCGAGGGGCATCAAGCTATAAAGGACAGGAATGAAAAGGTGGGCAGAGGACCAACCACACTGGGTCTTTTGTGCTGTGCCTGGGAGTTTGGATTTGGTCAGGAAGTGATGGAGAGCTGTTAGGGAGTTTTAAACAGCACAGTAGCAGGATCTAATTTGCTTAGGGCCCTCCAGCAGCCAGTTGGAGGAGGCTGCATAGACGCGAGAGGTATTGCGGTGTTCCTGCGACCGGTGTTCCTGCCACCAATGAAGCTGGAATGAGATTCCCCCAGCTCCTCTGGCTCAGGCTTGGCCCCTCCCCAAACCCCATGCACATCTCCCCACCCCTAGGGCCATCGGCTTCCCCTGTGGTATTCTCCTCTTCATCCTCACCAAGCGGGAAGTGGACAAGGACCGTTTGAAGCAGATGAAGGCTCGGCAGAACATGCGGGCATCCAACACGGGCGAGTATGAGAGCCAGAGGTTCAGGGCCTCCTCCCAACATGCCCCATCTCCTGAAGCTGGGTCGGGGGTTCGAGCCTGAGGAACACTGCAACCCTCCCCTAGACTCTATTGACTGTGGCCTCCAAGACTGTGAAGTCCTTTGGGTTTGGCCAGGATTCCGGTCCTTGCCCGTGAGGGCCGCCAGAGGGCGCGTGAAGCCCGGGCCGCTGCCAGCCCTTGCCCCGCCCCTCCCCAGAAGCCAGCCAAAGGCAAATAAAGTTGCGGAGTGTTTTGAGCGTGTTTTGAGCGCAAAGGAACCAGGAGTGGGCTTGTGAATTCCTGGGGATGGGAGGGGCCGAGGGAGGGTTTGGTTACTCACATGTGCTCCCTCTCACAGAAGCGCTCAGTGTTCCTGGCTGGATGGTTTGGGAGACTACAGAGACTTAAGTACAACAAGCCTAGGCTCGGGCCCTGGGGACCAAGCCTTCAGAGCTGCTGGTTAGGAGGGTGGGGCCCCATTGAGCCTCTAAAAAAAATAAAGAGAATTCGAAAAGGGCATTCAGTGTGGCGGGGGAGAGGGGGGCAAAGCACTCCTCCTCTTGGTCCGGTCCAAGTGACTGGGCCCTCTGGGCCTCAGCTTCTTTGTTTATAACAGGGATTGGACTAGTAATTTCTAAGACATGGGTTCTAAACTTGAACCTGTGGTTCATCTGCCCCCACCCCCACATGTGAAATCGTGTGTACACATACAGCTTTGTGGGAAGGAGAGTTCATAGCTCTCTTATGCTTTGGTAAAAGGGTCCATGATGCAAAAAAGGTTACATGCCTCTGCTCTAACCAGTCCCTCCAGACCCGATATTGCAAGGCTGAACCTTTACCAGTCTGTTGCAACCATCACCAGGAAGCACTGGTGCAAAATACATTGGGTTATCTTAGAAAAGGCAGAAGACGCCAAGCCAGAATCCAGAGGTAGGAAGTGGATGCTTTGGGCAGAGCCAAACCAACACTCGCAGAGCTCCCCCCCTTAACATAAAGAAATCAGAGCCAAAGGGGCACCTGGATGGCTCAGGTCATAATCTCAGCGTCCTGGGATCAAGCCGCGCTGCTTCCTCCTCTGTCTCTGCCTGCCTCTCTGCCTACTTGTAATCTCTGTCTGTCAATAAATTAAAAAAAATCAGCCGAATAGGGATTTAACTCCTAAACATAAAACTTTATTACATTTCTAGTTATGTACTTTTGCGTGATATATTTAGGACCAAGTAGGTAAGAGAAGTCCTAATTATACCTTCAGGCTGATTTGGTTTCCATCCCCACCGATAGAGTGACTCCTGCCCCCCTCCCCCATTCCAGCTTGAGGCACTTGGTGTCCCGAAGAAAGGGGCAGCTGGCTGGAGAGAGAAGGCTCAGGTCTGAGATCCTCCAGCACAAACTGAGAGGGGGAGTCTCCTTTCACTCAGGGGCCTCGCCAGGTTAGCATAAGGAAAAAGCACAGACGGTTCCAGGGACACCGCAGGAGGCTTTCACATCCCTCAGACCAGGTGGAAGACCCCAGAGCATTTCCCCTGCCCCCACCCTGGCCTCTTCCCCTCTGTTACTTCCTGGCCACCCTTGCAGTCCTACAAACTACTCCATCGCCTGACCTTCGCTCCTCACTTTCTGCTCTGAGCAGCTGGGGCACAGGAAGCAGGCAGTGTCTCTGAGCAGAGATCTCAGAAGCACCCAGGGAGGCCCCAGGCAGCTTTGGGAAACGGGGACCAGACAGCTGTGAACGGGCCTGTCCTCTCCACCACCAGAAGCCCTGAGCAGGCCTGGGGTAGATGCTGCTGTGTATTGGCCCCCGTGCTTGACTTTGCTTACGCTCCTCTTCCTCCCCCGCTCCAAATAAACTATATATATATATATATATATGCCATCGAAAGAAGAGGGACTGAAGCAGGGGAGACCCACGGGCACAGATCTTTTCTACCTTCACGAGCTCGAAGGCACCAAGGGTTGTCAAAGGAGTACCGGATAACGGCCTAGGAGTCCAGGAGGCTGGGGACAAAGTTCTCAGGCTTTGGTGGGGGTTGAGGGAGGAAACAGCTCTAGCTCCAGCACCCAGAAGCCTGTGCAGAGGTGGGAGGGACGCCTCATCACCTCGAAGTCACTTCTACCACTCGTTTTCCTTTTGGCTAGAGAATAGGCTCTTCTTGTCCCTCCCTGCAAGCCCAGCTGTTGAGAAGAGTCTGGTGCCATGTAGGGGGTGGAGGAAGAAGGCACATCTGCCTCGTCCCGTCTGGGTCTGCCAAAGGCAAGTTAGCCCCCAGCTCCTCCAGCCCGGCAGGTACCCGCGCGTCCGCTGCCAGAGGCCCCCCGTCCCAGGACAGAAAAGAAACTGGGCATGTTACTGGAGGGGAAGGAAAGGGATCTGAGGTGCAGACTCCGGTCGCAGGGCCCAGCCCTCCAGGGAAGGGAGAGCCCGCGGCGAGGCGGAGTGTGGCGCTCCTTAATTGCGGTCCCCGACCAGCTGCAGCACAAAGGTGAAAATGTAAATGATGTCGGTGTAGATCTGCAGGGCGCCAGTGATGTAGTCCTCGGGGCTGATGGTGTGCTTCCGGTTCCCCAGGACCAGCTGCGTGTCATAAGCCAGGAACTGTAGGAACAGGGAAGGCATGCGTGAGGACCCCGGGGCTCAGGGGCCAGAGCTCCTTTCTGGTTCTCGTTCCCAGCAGATCTGTCCTGGGAGCCTCCATGCCGCTTAGGGACCCGTTAATGAACAGCACAGCACGTGCTCTCTACCCTCAAGTGGTTCACGGTCTAGGAAGGGGGAGGCGCACAGCCTCACGTACGATACGGCCTCCTGGGGGTGCGCCATAGCTGGCGGTGAACAAGAGGGGGCAGGAATGCCCAGAAAAGCAGTCACCTCTTGACACTGGAGAGAGGGAAGGGTAGCTGTGGCCTACCCCCTGCCTCCCACGAAGCCTAAAGTCACACCGTCTGTCTGTCTGCTCCCCGCCAAGCTCCTCAGCTCCCCTCCCTCGAGGGAGCAGGTCCTTACTCACCAACGTGAAGCAGATGGCCCCCAGAGCAGCGTAGACCATGTGGAGCCAGTAAATCTGGGGAGAGGGGGCAGGGATGGTATTAGAGATCTTAGCAAAGCACGGGCCCAAGCAGTCCCCCAGAACCAGCTTCCCCCCAACTTCTGGCATCTGAGTCGGAAGACCCAGGAAGCTAGGTGCGTGAAAGAACCAGTTCTGCTTTCTAGATCGAGGAAGGAATTAGGAGGAGTAACATATTCGGGATGCCCAGCTCGTTCAGTCGGTGGGGCATGCAACTCTTGATCTCGGGGTTGTGAGTTCGAGCCCCACAGTGGGTGTAGAGATTACTTTAAAAAAAAAAAAGAATAGTAACAAATTTGGACAGAGAAAACAGAGGCCATCCTTCAGTGCTCTTATGACACCAATCTCCAAAGTTAGGGTACAGAAGTGTCCACTGTCCTGGAAGAAAGCAGGTGGTTGCATTGTCGCTCCGGGAGGGACAGAGCCAGGCAGACACTGGTTGAAGAGCCCTGTCACCTCTCCCCTAGTCCTGGTCCGCACTTAGTCGTGGTTCTGCAGCCAGCCTGGGAAGAAGGCCCCCAGCCGCCCTAAGGACTGCCACCATCCTGGAGCCCTCCAGGTGCCTGTTCACAGAAGGGCAGGGCCAGCCATGGTCCAGCAAGCAGGTGCCCTCCCAGCACTGCGCTCCCCTCCTCGCAGGTCCCTTCCATCCAAGCCCGTCTTCTCAGGCCTGGGCGCCTCTCCCATCTCCCTTCTAGAACCTAACATCAGCTGTCAGGCACACCTCACCCTACTTCCCATGGGAATTCTGCTATGCTGTGCAGGGTTTCGGGTTCTAAGGGTCCCAGGGCCCTCTGATCTCCAGATAGAGATTACCCCAACCCGAAGGATGGTGCTCTGGTGTTGGTGCCTTTGCTAGCCAGCAGAGAGCTTCCAGAAGTCAGACCCTGCCCAACACTTTATACGGAAAGTCTCCTCTGAGCTGAGCGCTAGGTTCGGTGACCCCAGCTCTCCCAGGACACTCACATATTTGAAGGACAGCACAATGGCAGTGACAATCCCAGTCACCATCATCACAATTCCCAGGACACAGAAGAGGCCTGTGCATGAGGTGAAGTCCACCTGCCGGGAAGGGAGGAGGAGGCACCTGTCAGACGAGGGTCCCACCAGCAGCCCAGCCAGACTGCTCCACCTCCCTGACCATGGAATCCCAGCGCTGCCTCCTAGAAGGCGCGGGAGTAGCTGTGACATTCTAAGGACAGACGCAAGGAAGAGCTTTGTAGGTACAGGACAGGACAGGAAGGGGATCAGGGTCTCTAAGGGAAATCCCTGGCGTAGAGCCGTCTGGGCCATGGCAGGCCTGCAACAGGGCCAAGCCTGGAGGGCCAGGTTTTTATATAAAGAAAGGGCGGGGGAGGGGGTGGCCAGGGAAGTCCCCTCTCCCCCATACCCTCACCTTGGTCTGGAAGCAGAAGATGGTGACCGAAATGGACACCACAGCAGTGATGATCATTGCGATGATGACGGCTTTGGTTTCATACACACTGCGGGGAAGAAGGAGTGCGGAGAGGCCAGAGGCATAAGTCATGCAGGAATGACTTCAAAACTATTACTTCTAGAAGGATCCTGCCCAGCTTCCCCCCACACCCCCACGCAGATGACTGCCAGCCCAGGGACGCCCCACTCTCCCATAATACACACTCCTCAAGAGTGTGGTGGTATGTCCCTGCGTGTACCTGGAAATGGTGCCCGTCATGAAGCCCATGGCAAGAGTCTGAGGGGAGGACAAAGACAAGAGCGGAACATGTAAGAAAGGCATGCCCCTGGGGGCACGGCCATGGCTGACTGCCAGAGCTGGGGCCACGTGTGACTGAGCAGGAAAGAGGCAGCCACAGGGAGACCAAGGGCGTGGGTCAGGTGAGGGTCAGGAGAGAGAGCCAGGGACCTCTTCCACGGTCGTGTCCCCAGCCCTTCCCTGGGACCCTCCCTCCCTCACCCCTTCTTGACTCACAAAGATGGTTAGCAGGATGATGTTCCATGGGAAACGGCGTCTGAAGGGAAAGAGACCGTGATTAAGTGACTTGGGGCCCGCCAGGTATCAGAGGCTCCTTGAGCAGAAGGTAGTTCTTGGCTCAGATGCTTGGAGAATGAGGCCTGGACCTGGGGGAGGGGAGGCTGGCATGGCCTTTGGTACCCGCGCAGGTGTTCTACGTAGGGACAGACCTGGGCTGTGGAACCACAAAGACCCGGATCCGTCTGCAGCTTTCACACTGCCTGCCCATATACCTGTGAGGAAGTTACTCAGCCTCTCTGAGCCTTGGGTTCCTCCTACTTGTTAAATGGTTAAAACGCTACATTCCTTGCAGAGGTACCCTAAAAATAACAGCCACACGACTGAATCGATCCTCCACAGGCAAGGGACTTGTCACCACTCAGCTGCTGTAGGGATCCCCTTTCTCCCCCAAACACTTGCCCGCCCCCCGCCCCCTCACCATCCCTCATCATCATCTGTCTGGGACTCACCTGGGTCCCTGGCAGCAGGCGAGGGTCAGGTAGGTGGCCAGGAAGACAGCACTGGCAAGAAAGAGATGAGGAAGTCACCTCCAGGCCTGGTCCACCTCCCGGCCCCCCTCTGGGTTCCGCCTGGCAGCGCTCAGCAGGCCAGCAGACCGGGGGCTCACAGAACCATGTGGAAGTCTGAGGGGAAGCGACCCAGGACAGGATTGCCCAGCCAAGGCCCCGGAGAACCTCTGAGACAGGAGGGTTAGGCAAGGAGGCCGAAGGAGACCGTGGCAGAGAAGCTAAGAGAACTTGGGGACCACTGGCAGTCCGCATGTTGCCACCAGTCTGCCACCCCTGCTCTCAGGGGCTGTGTGGTGCTGTCCCTCCTCACTGGGTCACTCCCACACACCCACACTTCCCAGCACAGCAGGCAGCTTGAAGGGCCCTCTCAGAACAGATTTGGATCCCTGCCCTGAGAGAAGCTGGTCCGAGGACCCCCCCATCTCCCTGCCCCCCTCCCCAACACACACAGCAGAGAGGAGCAGAGACTCACTAGGACAGGTAGTAGACAAACAGGTTTCTCCTCACAAATTCACCAACCGGCTTCCTGTGGAGCAGGGCAAGAGGGGAGGGGAGGGGAGTCACACAAGGCTTAGCTACCTCCCTGCCCAGGCCCTCCCAGCGGCCACATGCAAACTCCCCTTCCGTCCGTCCGTCTGAGCACAGGGCCCCCTCCAACCCACACTCCCCGCAGAGGACCCAGTAGGACTGGGGCAGAGTCCTCACACTCACACGAAGGTGAAGATGGCGATGATGGCCACCGTGATGAGCAGCTGGACGGAGATGATGGTGTAAACCTGGAACGCGAGCCGGGGCAGGGGCAGCATGTGTCACGCCGTTCCCCTCATCCCCCCAGGAAGCAGCCAGCCCAGCCCCCAGGAGCCCCAAAGACTGGCTCTGACTGGTGGGGAAGGGGCTCTTCCTTAATTTCGAAGGATCTAGTCTTACTTCATTTCCACTCGAGGGCCCTCCCCTGCTGCCGCCTGTCCTGAAGGCCACTTTGGAGTAAGGAGTCTGGCTCAGAGCCTACCCACCTGAGGTGTGACCCCCTGGGCTGACCCCCACCTCCAGCTGCTCCTTGCCACCACCACCCCCCCATGTCCCACGGCTTCTCTGCTTCCTCCCCCTGCCTCACTACGGGGCAGGCCTCCGAGCTCACACCGCTGCTCCTGTGCCTACTCAGAGCAGGGCGTGCACACATGGGAGGAGGGGTATAAACAGGTGTGATCATTCTGGCTGCGAGCTGCTTCCAGTTTCAGGGGAGAAAGAAGTTTGGGGAGGGCAGAACACTTTGGCAGAACCTGCCTAGATTTTCCCAGATTGAACCTGCCCCCTGTCACAAGGTCAAGGAAGGTAGTGAGAGGCAGGGAACATGGATCAGAGGAGCTGCCCTCCTCCCCCAAGGGCAGGGCAGAGCTAGAAAGAACTTGGAAGGCGGCAGCATGTCTCTGTGGGAATGAGTGCCTGAGGCTCGCAGTGCCTGGCCGCCAGCACCCCATCCCCACCCCATCCCCCCAGCCCTAGGGGCCCAGGGACAGTGGCTGCCCAGCCCGTGTCTCACCTTTCGGATGAAGGTGTGCCGGACTTTCCTGTCGTCCCACTCTCCAGGCCCGAAGCTGTCACTCACTGCTCTCTCCTCCCCATCATAGCCCTGGCCTGGGCCTGGGGGGACAGATCACGTGTGACCAACAGGGGAATGGGACACGTGGCCCCAATCCCAAAGCCGACATGCCATCCTGTCAGTCTCAGTATCTCCAGCCAAAAGACAGGTGCCATATACTCAGGAGCCCCTCGCCCCAGCCAGGTCCTCTAGACGCCCTCAGAGTGACCCAACGCTGGCCCAGGCACCACATGGAGCCACGTGTCCCTGTCACAAGGGGCCCGAGGTGTGAGCCCACCCATCAGTGTGCATTCATTGAGGTTTCCCACGTGAGGGCGTCCGGCCACACCCGGCTGCTCTGGGGTGTGAACACCCATGGTCCCTGCCACGTGGGGGTCACGACCTAGTGGGGAAGCCAGCAGGGGCAGGCTCACAGCCTCCGTGAGAGGGGCCGGCAGCGACAGGACAGGGGCGTCAGGAACGAGGAGAGGAAGGGCAGGAAGACACAGGGAGCGTGTGTGTGGAGGGTGGAGAACAGAGCAGGGGCCGTGTTCTCCATCCGGCAAACATGAGCATTCGGGGACGCCAGGGGTCCGCGTGCCCAGGACAGGGCGTGACCGTGAACGTGACCGGGGTGCGCATACCCCCGCCGGAACACATGTGAACACGTGCGGGCAGCTGAGGGCTGGCCATGGCCCAGCACTGCAGAGGCTGCAGGGCTCAAAACATTCCTTCCATGCCTGCTTGGGAACCGCTTTCAAAATCCTCACACAAGCCATTCACCAAAAGTTGCCGCGTCTAATCTCTCATTTCTGACCCGACAGAGCAGTTACCTGCCGAGACATTTATCAAACATCCAAATGACTTCTGGATGTTTGCAAAACTCAGATGTTATCTTAACAGAGGAGGGCCTGCTAGCACCGAGAATATTAAAAAAAAAAATTAAAAAATTAAAAGGGCTTCAGGTTCCAAAGGCAGATCCTAAGGGAGGAGTCTGGGGGCAGAGGCGGCAACTGTCTCATCAGGATAAGGTAACTAGTTACTTCATCCTGCCACTTTCTCATCTGATGTGTAAGTTGTGGTGTGTGACCGTAGACTCAGTCTCCTTGCTGAATAAAGGGGGCGAGCAGGTGTCTGGGGGGGTGCTGAGGGGGCAAGTGGGGAGGTAACAGAGATGGGGAAACGGGACGAGAGAACTAAAGAGGAGATGAGAAAAGGGATGAAACAGGAAGCTGAGAAGGAAGGAAAAGAGGAGGCTCATAGGAAGAGTGCTGCCCCGCCGCGCCCTCCCCCTCCCCCGCCGCAGGCTCCCTTCAGGGACTCACCGTAGTGCATGGGCATCGGGTGGATGGGGGGCATCGGCTGCGGGTAGCCAGCAGGGTGACCGTAGCCAGGCTGCGGGTAGGCAGGGTAGGCAGGGTAGCCACCGGGCAGGACGGCCGGCTGCCCATAGCCCCCCTGGGGCGGAGAGCCAGGGTACAGGGGGTTGCGGTCCTCATACGGAGGGGGGGCGCTGGGGTTGGACATGGCCGCTCAAGGGCTGAGGGGAGACCCCCACTGCTGGCACCTGAAATGGAGATGAGAAGAGCCATGAGGGGTGCCCAGAACCAGCGCACGGGGCCCCAGTCCGGGCTGTCCCTGTGGAGAGGGGACCCTCATTATTTCCTCTCTTAATCGCAATCCCCCGTGTGTCACGCCCTGCCCACAGGCCACCCTCCCCGATCCCCACCATGCTGCCGGCCCCACCAGCTCGGCCCCTGCCCCTCTGCCCTCATGCCGGCCTTCTGTCCACGGCGCCCGTTCCGGTGCACATTCAGGCCCCAGGAAAGCGGAACGGGGGACTTGTGCTGGAGCCCAGGGCAGTCACTGGGCCCCGTGGTGTGAGGGGCGGGGGCCGGCCAGGAACTCCCTGTGCTCGCCTAAGCAAAGCTTCCAGGGACCAGCCAAGCCTCTGGGTGAGTCACACGGGCCAGGCCAGCGGGGACCCATTGCAGGGGTCAGCCCAGCCCCCAGGGCAGCTGGCAGGAGCAGCGGGCCTGAAAGGCAGAGCTGGGGAGGAGCCAAGGCTCCAAGTGGAGGGGGAGGGGGGCGGAGGACAACAAGCGAGCCCCGGGGCCACCAGGCGCAGAGCTGGAGGGCAGCGGGCCCCCGGCCAGGGGCTGAGTCAGGCGACGCGGGAGAGGCCTGAACGAGTGGGTGCCCTGTGCTGGCCACTCCGGGCTGGGAAGCTGCAGAAAAGGGCAGGCCAGAGACAGGGCTTTCTGGTTCCTCCGGGTGATAGCCGAGGCACATCCGATGGGCCTGTAGCAGCCTCTGGCTGGGCTGTGCGGAGGGGTGGCTAGTGCGTGCAGGCCCCAGACCCCCCTGGAGGGACAGACACATGTCTTGAACCCCAGGGCCTCTGGCACCCCATGTTCCCCAGCAGGGCCATGGCTGGGGGGGAGGGGAGAGCACTGAGGAGTCGGCCACCAGACCCAGTGGGTACCTTCTCTGCAGCACTTAAGAGTCCCACAGCCAGGGAAGGGCTGAGGAATGAGGAGAAGGGAGCTGCCGAACAGCTCAAAGGGACCTCCAGGTTGTACGACCCCAAATGCTCAGTTCAGATAAGGGGATCAAGGCGCAGAACAGTGAAGGGACTCGTCACCCCGCAGGGTCACAGAACTAGCAGGTGAAGGCACAACCAGAACTGAGGCCTTCAGGGGCCTGGGTATGCACTCTCTGCATCATGCTGTGTTCTCAATGCCTCTTAGGCCACATAAATGTCCTCCAGGCCTGGTGTTCCCTCTGAGGGGGCAAAGCCGGGGGGGCTGCAGAAGAGCTAAGGAGGAGGTCCCAGAAAGGCCCTACGTCCTTGGTAAGGATGAGCCTTGACAGTGCCACGGCCTCCTCCTGCAGCATCTCCCAAGGGCCAGACCTTTAGGGCCCCACAGGGAGGAAGCACCCCCAGATCCAGGCAGGTGGACACCCCCAGAACCTCTGCAGGTAGGAAGAGAGAACCGGCTTCTCGTGTTAGGGTAGTCCGCAGAGTCCAGGGGCCAGATGAAGGGCTGTCTTATCTCTTCGCTCTCAGGAGAAGTGGGGTAGCGCAGAGAGGAA
>LNAC01000285.1:1731323-1750642 GCA_002007465.1 Ailurus styani | reverse complement strand
CCCGTCGCGCCGGCCCCCTGTGGGGCGGGGCCTCGGGTCGCCGCCAGGGGGCGCTGGGGGCCGCCCGCGGTCCCGCCCGCTCCGAGGCCCGGACGACCGTCTAGGTTCTCGGGTATAAAGGCAATACGTTGATCGTTGATGGAAACAGAAAACACTAACACACAGGAGGCAAATCTGTTCGCTGCACGCCTCCCGACTTCCTGCGGAGAGAGCGTGTATTTTACTCTCTTTCCGGAGTGGGGCGTATTGTATGATGTTTTATCCATTGCTTTTATTTTACTTAACTTTTTATCATGAACATTTTTCTTGTCACTAGATAATTCTTCAAAAGCGTCGTTTTAATGCCGCCAAGTATCCTATCACATAGCTATGCTGATTTATTAAATCAATTTCCTACCAGAAGACACTTAAACTGTTTCTCATTAGTAGACATGAATCAGTGCTTGACAATTCTCTTCTTTTAAACCAAAAGCACTTCACAGGTTTAAAATGTCGGACGTCCAAACGTAAAGATGAGACTTGGAATTTCTTTGTCCCTGGGAGCTAGGACATTTCCTGCTTGAAGTTACTTTAACCAGGAAAGCAGGTGTTTTAGACTCAGAAATCCTGGCTTGGGATGTAGGTTACTGGTATCTGTGGGCCTGTCATCTCCACCCTCCCAGCCCCTAATGCAAGGATGCCCTCCGAGTGCCATTTTGCAGACCAGGAAACGGGTTGTGGAAATTTTTGAATCATCGCCCGAGTTTGTATAGTTGCAAAGTCCATGTTTTTTCCATTACGCCAAAGTTGCCAGTCTCGGGTGCTTATCTAATGCTAATAGCCACAAATCAACGCTACCACTGGATGTCTTTCCCAGCCTCTAGGACGCTAACTTCTTGAATGGCAGGGGTGGGATCGGTAGCCTTGACAAAACACAGCTAGAACCCCTCCTGATTCCAGACCATCACTAAGCACTTTTTCTTCCGTGATTCTCTCTGGTGGCCAGTCTAGCTTTGTCACAGAGCAAGACTTGGGAAGGAGGGGCCCGTGGACTTACCTGGAAGCTCATAAATGAAAGCAGTGTGCGTACGCAGGAGTAAGCATAGTAAACAGGATTATTGCTCAGATTGTATATTTCAAACCAATTAAAATAGAGATTTTTTTTTCAAATTGCCTCCCCCACATACAGTTCCTATGTTTATTCGTATAGATATAATTTAAGTAGGAGTTACTTAGGGGGACTGGTGGGCATTTTGGCAGGCTAAACCCCCTCCCCCAGCCACCCCAGCTGTCAGTGTGAATTCAGATCTTAGGAGCCACAGACCTCATTTTAGGAAGTCCCCTCCCAACCTGTGAGCTTACCAGCGAGAGCTCACAGGAGCAAGTCCCCTGATAGCAGAATAGAGCCCCGGGTGAAATGTAAAGCCCCACGGAATCTGGCCAGAACTCCGGACACCTCTTCATGTCCTCTACCGTTGGGCCTCTTCTCCAGGAAGCTCCCTCCACTTTCTGGAACTGCCAGAACGGTCTCCACGGAGATTTGTTTCCCAGCCAGCATTCAGCTCCGCCTCGAGGGAAAGCAGAATGTGGAGACACACACTGACAAAACTCCACTCAAGCCTCACAGCATGCTTTCCTCTGAGCCCATTTTCTGATCATGGAATCAAGATTATAATCCCAAAGGAATCCGAAAGGAAGCACCTGGCCCAGGGCAGGCCACGGGCATTGAGCAAATGATGTCTCCTTCTCTTGACCCCCTTTTATCCCTGGATGAAAGAGATAAAGGCCTTCTTTATAAGACTCTTAGCAGATTACTGACTGAGCCCCTGCTGTCCGTCAAACAGACAGGAATTTTTGGTTCTGGAGATGACAAAACTGAAGGACGTGGCCCAGCCCCTGTCCTCAAGAAACTCACAGTCTCAGGGAGATGGTTAAAGACCACATCGTTTTAATTTTGACAGTTTGGCAAGTGCTGGGATGAGGGAGGTTTCATGTGGGAATAGCATCTTAAGCAAGGGGTTTAGGGCCCCTACATCCCAGCAGTCTAGGATTGAGCAGGTGGAATGGGGTGGGAGTGCTAAGAAATTGAGCCAAGGGGGCCACCGGGGTGTCTCGGTCAGTTAAGCATCGGACTCTTAATCTCAGCTCAGGTCTTGATCTCAGGGTCATGAGATCAAGCACTGTGTTGGCGTGGAGCCTACTTTAAAAAAAAAAAAAAAGGTGGGACTAAGCAAGGAGACAGGGGGTCAGAATTGAGATTTCACCTCCAGGGCAATGGGAGGCACGTGACTGTCAACAGCCATCTAGAGGGAAGTCGGGAAGGGCGTGGGAGTCGTGATAGTGCCCCTGGAGTCCAGGTACCAGCTGCGGCAAATAAAGACGCAGAATGACCAGTTATATTTGAACTTCAGACAAACAACAAATAATTTTTTGCCTAAACATGTGTCATTGTTCCATTTAATACTTGGGCACACACTAAAAAGTGTTCATCACTTATTTGAAATGCACATTTAACTGGGTGTCTTGCATTCTTCCGGCAGCCCTGCCCCGGGAGGAAAGTCAAGTTCAATCAAACCAGAGGCAGCGGGAGGCAGAGTAGAAGGAACGAAAGGAATCAGGCTGATGGTTGTTTTAGGGATGGGGCAGCCAGAACTTAGTGATTGGAGAGGGGAGGTTGGCAGGAGGGGGCCCCTGGAGTGGTTTCAGTGGAGCCCGGGTGGAACCAGAAGGGAGTGGGCCGGGAACGCTCAGCTTTCTCTGCAGCCCCTAGGGCTCCAGTAATCTGTCCTACAGATTTCTCCTGCCCCGTGCCTGATCACTTAGAGCTTATGCTTACTTCCCCCGAGAAAGGTCTTTTCATTTATCACTCACTTTCTCCAAAAAGCTCCCTTTTGTTTTTCAGAGGTAAATACAGGGGTAAATATGCCTCTTTCTCGCCACTGGAGGCCAAGGACAAAGTCTCATTCATCCCTAGCCTCAGACAGCCCTGCCGAATCATCCGTTGAATTAAAGGGACTCTATTGGACCAAGCTGGGGTGGGGGAAGGCTCTTTCCCCTGAAAATTAGTCTTATTATCTACAAACATCAGTGAGCACTTTCATAAAGAAATCGGGAGTAGAAAGAACAGTGGATTTGAATGTGCCAGGAACAAGGGTTTTGTCCTACCTTTGCCCCTGAGTGGCTGTGAGGCCTGGGGCCCCTGTTTTTACTTGTGAGTCTAATCATACCGTTTGTTCCTTCCTCCTACACTTTTGAGGCCTCAGATGAAGTCATCTACGTGAAGGGCACTGAAAACAGCTTGCACTCGGGGCTGTTGTCAGTGATCTTGCCAGCCAAGTAGAACAGGGAACAGGTTAGGTGAGAGAGCTCCCCTTTCCTGGGGGTGTCACCTGGTGACGTGGCCAGGGTATGGGGCCATGCTTTCCAGTCCTCCCTGACCATCAGAAGCACCCGAAGGGCTTGTGAGAACATGTCCATTCCTTGGGGGATACCTCTTTCTAGAATCAGAAACGTGAATCAGAATCTTCAGGGGAGGCTGAAAGAAATGTCCCCTGGTGAATCCGATTCTCCACCAGCTTTGGCGCTACATAGACCCGGGCTCTGTTCAAATCGCGTTAGTGGCTGTGTGACACTGGGCGTATTACTTAACCTCTCGGAGCCTTGTATCCTTCTCTGTAAAAAGGGAGGTAATAATACAGGATGTGAGGTTTAAAAATAGCAGTTTCCAAGTGCTTGGAGCCTAGGAAAAATTGTCAATTATTATGGTTGGCGGTGAGAGAGAAACCCAGTGACTCAGTGATGAGGACACACCTCTGTTTGGCCAGCGGTGTGGCAGCGTTTGGAAGACTAAACAGGGCCAGAGCCAATGAGTTTGCGGCGGCTAAGGTGCGCTCTCTCGCCCTGCCCACTGCCACCCCTGGACCTTGGCCTCGTTGGTTGCCCTGACCTGCCGGGGGAATTCCCAGCTTCTGCACACCTCTCCTGCGCAGGAAGGCCTTCCCCATGCTTTACCTGCATTTGTCTCAACAACTCCACACTCTGCAAAGCCAACCCCCATTTCGTCTTGTCTTACTCCCAGCCCAAGGTAACAGCTGCCCTAGGACCTCTCATTGCTAGTAACTGCATCCCCTCTGTCCCCTCCGTAATCTCAATGTCAAGTGCCCACACTCTGATCACCATCTGTCTGCGCAGCTCAACAACCCCGACTGCAACAACTCTGTGACCACACCAGGATTGACAGCTTCTGTGGCTCATCTCCTTTTCCCTGTCCCTCCCCGTTTCACTTCTCTCCTTGACTGGCTTCGATCCCCTGATCCCCCATGGGAATCCCCGCACCCCTTCGCCCCCCCTGCCTGGTGGAGCTCAGCACGATACCCACACGCTGCTGAAAGGGAGAAGGAAAACATGCAAGGTGCTGACAGATCTCAGTGAGTTCATCAAGACTTAGGTGTTTCTCGGCATTCATCTTGACCTTCCCGCCCTAGGTAATTACTCCACACTTCAAAGCTCCCAACTCCTTCCACACAGCCTCACTCTCAGCCTTGGCCTTGCTTCCCGCGTCACTGAGGGAACAAAAGCTGTCAGAGAACCGCCACCTGGATCTCCACCCAGCTCTCTCAAACTTCAGTGTGCAAACAAATGATGTGGGGATCTTGTCTAAATGCAGATTCTGCTTCCAGGGTGGGGCCTGAGAATCTGCATTGCTAATGAGCTCCAGGTGATGGGGCTGCCTGGTGGCCCACTCTCCTCCTGATGAGGCCATAAACTTCTCAAGCTTAATTTGACCAACGCTTAACTCCTAATCCCTGTCCCCCTCCCCACCCAGTCTGATTGAGGATTCTAGCATCTTCTGTCATCTCCATCAAGGATGCAAGATACACAGGAGAGGGTGGAAGGAGGGACGTCAGAAGGAACTCCAGGCTGGCGAGGGCTGTCAGATAGACATACGATTTAAGCAGCATAAGTAACTTAAAATTTTCCAACAGGCCCATTTAAAAAGTAAAAATAGGGGCGTCTGGGTGGCTCAGCTGGTTCAGTGACTGCCTTCAGCGTGGGTCATGATCCCTGAGTCCCAGGATCGAGCTCTGCGTTGGGCTCTCTGCTCAGTGGGGAGTCTGCTTCTCCCTCTGCCTCTCACCCCTCCCACCTCGCTCGCTCTCTCTCTCTCAAACAAATAAAATCTTTAAAAAGAAAGAAAATAAATAAATAAATAAAAATAAACCAGTACAATGAATTTTAATTATTTATTTAACCCAACATTTGTCTAAAAGCATCATTTCAACGTTTAACCAAGTGTGAAAGATTCTAGACAGGATTTCTTTTCATGCTAGGACTTTGAAATCTGGTGCGTAGTTTACACTTACAGCACATCTCAATTTAGATGTTAAATTTTCATCAGAATTACCAACTCTTTATGTAGATTTTATAAAAAACGTACAGTTGAAAAGGGAGATTCGCATACGCAGGTTGTTCCAAACATATTTGAGGAACTGAAATCAGTGTTGATGTTTATATTTGACTTTAAATGAATTGAAACAAGATAAAATTTTTTTTAAAGATTTTATTTATTTATTTGACAGAGAGATCACAAGCAGGCAGAGAGGCAGGCAGAGAGAGAGGAGGAAGCAGGCTCCCTGCAGAGCAGAGGCCTCGATCCCAGGACCCTGGAATCATGACCTAGCCGAAGGCAGAGGTTTTAACCCACTGAGCCACCCAGGCGCCCGAAACAAGATAAAATTAAAATTCAGTCTCTCCGTTGCACTAGCCACAGTTCAGGTAATCGCCAGCCACATGTGGCTGGTGGCCACCGTATTGGACAGCACAGATGTATTGCAGTTATGCTGGTCATCAACTAGGGGAAGAATCCGGGGTCAGGGTCTATGCTGTAATTCATCTCAGACACCCACACACACACACACTTCTCCCCAGATGCCTGGCCTAGGACCTGAACTCAGCACTTTTTATCGAAATAAATTTATCCCCAAGTCAAAAATTGACCTCTAGGAACAGAGGCTTAGTTCCCAAGCATGACCACTAGGGGGCAGGATCTGGCTATCATTTCTTGGCAAGAAAAAAGAGAACCCTAACAATTGTCTGCATAGGTGGAAGATCATCCCGGGCAGTGTTTTTTATTGCTTATCATGACCCATTAGCGAATTCAATTAAGTGAGTCATACCGACATTAAGAATATAGACCAGAAAAAAATACAAACATAAGCGCTGTTATCGTTATGTGTAACTTTGCTTTAGTTTTATTTATGTATCTATTGTGTATGAGTCTTTTTTTAGGTATATTTATTTTAGAGAGAGAGAGAACACACACACACACACACACACACACACACACACGGGTGGGGGGAGGGGCACAGGGAGAAGGAGAGAGTCCCAAGCAGAGTCCCTGCTGAGTGTGGAGCCAGGCACAGTGCTCCATCCCACAACTGTGAGATCATGACCTGAGCCAAAATCAAGGGTGGGACACATCACCAGCTGAGCCATCCAGACACCCCTGTGTATGAGTCTTGATGTAACATGTCCTTATTGTGAGTCATGGTCAAAGAGTTTGAAAATCACCTGAATTTCCCATACCTACAGATAGAGAAACCAAACCTAGTGTTGAAGCTGACCAGTGTTGAAGCTAGGAAGTGGGACTAGGAGAGCTCCCGGTAGTGTCTCCTCCTTTGTTTAGCTGTTGTAAACCCTCTGAAGTTAATCTGAAAGGGAACTAGCTCAGAGAAGTTGAGTGGCATGCCCGGGCTCAGGGCTAGGAGCTGCGGAGCCAGGCCTCACCGACTCAGCAAGGCTTGCTACCGGGCTGGGGGGCCAACGGTGTGCTGAGCGCTGCCCCAAGGCTCAGGCAGACAGGAGGGGAAAGCATAAATATAACTCCTGCCCTCTCTCAGGAGAGCTCCTCCTGGAGCTCGGAGTCCAGTGGGCAAGACAGACATTAGCGACTAATCTCACAGGTAGATATGTCCTTACAAACAGTGATACCTGCTCTGAAGAAAAATGGACTCGGGGGCCTAAGAGAGCAATACATGGGACTTCACTGAGATTGGAGAGACCAAGGCGGCTGCCCTGAGAGGCTGGTATTGAAGAGTAGCCCGAGTCTGATGAGCTGTGTGTGTGTGCGTGTGTGTGCGCGTGTGTGTGTGCAGAGATATGTGGGGGGTGTGTGGACGTGTGTGGTGTTTGTATGTGTGTGGAGGTGTGTGGTGTTTGTGTGTGTGTGCAGATGTGGACGTATGTCGTGTGCATGTATGGTGTGGTGTGTGTGTGTGTGGATGAATGTGGGGTTTGTATTTGTGTGGATCTGGATGTGTGTAGTGTTTGTGTTTGTGTGGACATGTGTGGTGTTTGTGTGTGTGTGGATGTGTTGGTATTTGTGTTTGTGTGTGTGTGTGTGTGGTGTTTGTGTGTGTGGATCAGTGTGGTGTTTGTGTTTGTGTGGATGTATGTGGTGTTTGTGTGTGTGTGCAGATGTGGATGTATGTAGTGTGTGAGGTGTGTGTGTGGATGGTGTGGTGTGTGTGTGTGGATGTGTGTGGTATTTGTGTGTGTGGATGTGTGTGGTGTTTGTGTGTGTGTGGATGTGTGCAGTGTTTGTGTGTGTGTGTGTATGTGTGTGGTGTGGCGTGTGTTGCGTATATGTGGATGTGGATGGTATGTGGTGTGTGTGTGCAGATGTGGCTGTATGTGGTGTGTATGTATGTGTATGGTGTGAGAGGCATGTGTGTGTATAGTGTGGGGGGGTGTATGGTGTGTGGGGGGGGTGTGGATGTGTGTAGTATCTGGTGTGTGGTATATGTGTGCATGTGTGTGTGGACATGGGTGTGTATGGTGTGTGGGATGTGATGTGGATGTGTGTGTGTGTGTGGATGGTGTGTGGTATGTGTGTCTGTGCATCATAGGTGATGTCTGTGTGTGGTGTGTGTGTGTGTGGCAGCAGCGGGCATGATCGTTCTCCCTGAAGGAACAAGCTGTGTGGAGGCGGCGGAGGCTGCCCCGAGGCCAAAAGTGCCTGGGGTGCTGGGGAACTCAGAGGCGAGGTGACCCTGGGGCGCAGCCTGAGACTGGGGCGCTGGGCGGGGCCAGACCTGCACGACCTCTTGGGCCTCGTGAAAGATTTTGAATTTTACTGCAATGGTTTTACTGAGTTTTACTGAATGGTTTCGAGCAGAGGAGGGACACGATTTGGTTTTCGCTTTAAGATGCCCCGGCCTGAGTGGACAGTGGGCTGGGGTGTGAGCGTGAGGGCAGGGCGGCCAGTTAGAAGCTGTCTCGGGCATCGGAGGGAAGGTGGTGGGGACCTTGACCTCTGAAGAATCAGCGCACTTCCCCCCACAGCCGCCCCGAGCCCACATGTCTTCTTCGGCCTCCTCTGGCTGGCTATCTTCCGTTGGCCCCCCACGACCATCTCTGCCCTTCTCTGCTGTGCTCGGAGTGGCCTGGTTGGACACGTCTGTGGGCCCTTTGTCCTCCAGCTTCAGTTGGGTTTGGCGAATGGAGAGAGGGGAGTCGAGTCAAGGAACCCGTGTAGTCAGGGTATTTGTCCTCCTTCTCCTTCCTGAAGGGTCTCCATGGACCAGCTCGTCCTTCAACCAAAGGTCAGGTGGTCCTGTCCGCTCACCTCTGTTCCTCCAAGTTCTACACCTGTTCCATGCCCTCACCTGTCAGGCCTGGAGGTGGTCCAGGGCCCCACTGTCAGAGTCCTGGGGGAACAGCACTATCCCTTGGGCTTCCTGTACCCCGCCCATCGCCTTGTAATCCGTTCATAATTCTCCCCTCCAGCCCTCAGTTTGAGTGGGTCCTCCATTTCCTGGCCGACTTTGCCCCAACAGTCTTCTCCCCCTTGCTGGCCACACAGTGTCCAGTGGGAGGAGCCTGGACTTAGGGGTCAGGTAAAACTAGGACAGAATTCTGGCTCCGTGATGGGGTGCATCATTTGGCCTGCCCGAGCTTCAGTCTGTTCATCTCTAACAGGAGGACACCGTCACCTGCCACACACAGTGGCTAGAACTGCGAAGGAACACACACGAAGGTGTGGCTCGTGCCTCGTGCACAGCAGACGGCCGTCCGTGCTCGGTCTGTTCTTCCTTCCCCAGCCACCGAGCGAGCACTTGTTACTCTGCACGGGGTCCAG
This sequence comes from Ailurus styani, assembly GCA_002007465.1. Taxonomy (NCBI): domain Eukaryota; kingdom Metazoa; phylum Chordata; class Mammalia; order Carnivora; family Ailuridae; genus Ailurus; species Ailurus styani. Next base: position 1,741,524 of record LNAC01000285.1, on the reverse strand, counting down.
CGCCGTACTGGGCGCTGGGATGAGGGGGACACTGGGAAGGCCACAGTCCTGGAAACAAGGTACAGTGGCTCCCTCCGTTGGACTCCACCACAGTTCAAGGTAGAAAATCATGGGGGTTACTTTTCAAACCATTGATTTCATTGTTTACAACTATGTGGCAGGTGTTTTTCTAGAGTCTGGAGATAGAGTAGTGACCAGGCATAAGCTGTGATCAGAAGGGGCTTTGGAAGGGAGACTGAATTCACTTTTAGCTTTAAAGGAGCTGTGCTCCAAGGTAGGCCATCTCCGTCTCCCTGGAGACTGACCTCATTCTCCTCCCTTCCTGCCCCTGGGAGAGCTGGTGGAATTCCCCAGACTGAGAATCAGCCTTAATTAGTTACAGCTACTTCTGGAGTGTATTAGATCACCTTGGCCATGTGGGGGCAGAAGGTACCCAGAGAAGAGTGCCTGGGGGATTTCTCCAGGCTGGCGAGACTGATGTAGGGAACAGAAAATTCAGGACAGTGACCAGGGCAGACCTACTGAAGGGGTGGGGGACACATGGAAGGGAGCAGTGGGAGCATAAAATGCTGGGAAACTGGGTTGAACCCATATTGCTAAGTCAAACAATGTGAATTTAATGGTGTAGACACTGGCTTTGAGTGGGAAGGGGGGCAGACCGTATTGAGAGTTGGACTTCCAAATGCTTTGTCTGATAGCCTTTGTACGTTGGGTGGGGGCCGGAGGTGTCTGCGGTGGGTGTTAGGACCCCGGCCCAAACTGGGGTGATGGCAGTGGGAAATGGATGGGGAGGATCACCTCTCTGCACCCACTCCTAAAATGTGTATTGGTGCTCCCACAAAGACCAGGCATCAATGTCGCAAGAAATATACAAGAAATACACAAGATTCTAACATCAGTGAATGAGTATCTGGAAAGAATGGCGCACTGCGGGCTTTACTTGGGTGATCAAGGTTAGTGGTCAGAAAAGCTCCGTGCATATCCTCAGTCCCTTCTGCCAAGAAAGGGACTGAGGATCCCCTCCACCTGCCCTGCCACACCTGGAAATGACCAGAAAGAGGGCGGGCATTTCGATTTGGGACTCGAGAGGGAAACCGGGGTGGACGTTCCTCTCTGGGAGCAATTCATTCTTTGTCAAAGGGAGGCAGGGGGAGCAGTGAAGGTGACTCAGGAAGTAAAAGGGCCAAGTCATGAGCTCTGGGGAACAGGAACGGCAGCAGAAGGGGGTGCTTGTGGAGGGCAGTCAGAAGAGACTGTGACAGGGAAGGCGGAGCAGAAAGAAGCCTCAGAGACAAAGGGTTTTGTCTGTTAATATTTTTTTTATTTTTAAGTAATCTCTACGCTCAATGTGGGGCTCAAACCCCGAGATCAAGAGTCGCACGCTGTCCGGACCGAGCTGGCCAGGCGCCCCAAGGGGTTTGTTGTTCTAGGAGTCAGAGCCAATTTAGGATGGAATGATGGGGCAGAAGCTCAGTTGAGTGGCCCGAGAATCAGTGCGAGGTGAAAAGTAAAGGCAGGAAGGAGGACTGCTTTGTTATGATAAAATTATATATATGTACATATATATATTTTAAAGTAAACTCTACTCCCAATGTGGGGCTCGAACTCATGACCGAGATCAAGAGTCACATGCTCTACTGACTGAGCCACGTACCCCTCTAAAATAATTTTTTAAATTAGAATAGTAATACAGGGGCACCTGGGTGGCTGAGTTGTTAAGCGCCTGCCTTTGGCTCAGGTCATGAGCCCAGGGTCCTGGAATCGAGCCCCGAATCCCGCTCCCTGCTCGGCGGGAAGCCTGCTTCTCCCTCTCCCACTCCCCCGCTTATGTTCCCTCTCTCACTGTGTCTCTGTCAAATAAATAAATAAAATATTTAAAAAAAAAAACTAATACATTCTCATTGTAGTAGGACAGAAAGTATTTTCAAAATATAAGAAAAAGAAAACGAGGGGCACCTTGGCGGCTCAGCTGTTAAGCATCTACCTTTGGCCCAGGTCATGATCCCGGGGTCCTGAGATCGAGCCATGTATTGGGCTCCCTGCTCAGCAGAGAGTTTGCTTATTGCCCTTCCTCTTCCTCTGTCCCTCTCCCCATGCTCGTGTTCTCTCTCTCTCTCTCTCTCTCTCTCTCTCTCTCTGTCTTAAATAAGTAAATAAAATCTTAAAAAAAAAGAAGAAGAAAAAGATAAAGACAACAAGTGATACCCCGTAAGTTCATCAGTTAACAATCATCACTGGTAGCATCTTAGATTTTCTTCTATGCGTTTTTGTTCACAGCAATCTTACCAACAGTACAAAATTTACACGTTTGTATCCTGTCTCCCCACACACACACTTTATATTAAAATGGACAATTTACCCACAGTATTAGTTTGAATGTTTCTGGCTGCAGGTATCGAAACAACTAAATGTGGCTTAAACAATAAAGACTATTTTTATTTCACATAATGAGAAGCCCAGGCGCAAGGTAATCCAGACTGGTTAATTCAGGGACTTGGTTATGTCTTCAAGGACACGGGCTCCATCCTCACTTTTGCTCTGCTGTCTCCAGCATGTTACACTATCCTCTTAGGCGGCTCCCTCCTAGTCCTAAGATGGCTGCTGCAGTTCCAGGCATCACAGGCAGATGACAGCATCCTGGAGCTAGAAAAGAGCACAATCCTATTGTATTCCTCTTCAACAACTAGGCAAACCTTCCTAGAAAGCCTGCAGCCTATTTCCCACCCCACCTCACAGCTATGCATCGTGAAGCAATTGACTTGATTTCTCAGTGCCTCAATGTTCTTATCTGTGCAATGAGAATTGTAACTATTTGATTTACAGGGATGTTGTGGGAGCTGAGAGTTTTTCTGCGTAAAGCACTTAGAGCAGTGCCTGGCATATGATTTGTGCTATATAAATATTTGTTATCATTATCTGGTGGCAGGAATTGCATCCCATTCCTGGCTCTAACTGATTACATGCCAGGGCAAAGAATGCACCAATTGGCTTGGACCAGTCAAAACCCACCCACCAGGGCTGGGGAGGGGCTCACTTGGAAGCTATGGCAATTCATAGGAGAGCTGGCAAATAGGGGTTAACAAGGGGAAAGGGGGGAGAGTGGAGAATGCGCATGAATCAACAGGCAGGATAGGCCACACCTGTGTTGCTGTGTGTGCGTGCGTGCGTGTGCGTGTGTGTGTTGTTTTGTTTTGTTTTGTTTTTTTAAGTAGGCTCCATGCCCAATGTGGGGCTTAAACTTTTGACCCTGAGATCCAGACTGAGCCAACCAGACACCCTACTGCTATACTGATTTTTTAAAAAATCCTTGGGGCACCTGGGTGGCTCAGTTGCTTAAGCATCTGCCTTTGGCTCAAGTCATCATCCCAGGGTCCTGGGATCAAGCTCAGCTTCCAGCTTCTTGCTCTGCCTCTGAGAGTCTTCTCCCCCTCCTCCCTGCTAGTGATCACTTTCTCTCTCTCTCTCTCTCTCTCTCTCTCTCTCTCTCTCTCTCTCTGTGTGTGTGTGTGTCTCTCTCTCTCATAAATAAATAAGTAAACATTTTTAAAAATCTCAGGATGCCTGGATGGCTCAGTTAGTTAAGCATCTAACTCTTGATCTCAGCTCAGCTCATGATCTCAGGGTTGTGAAGTTGTGAGTTCAAGCCCCACGGTGGGCTCCATGCTGGGCATGTAGAAAATTATACCAATTTATATTACCACAAGCAGTGTATGACTACCCATCTTCCCATAGTCTTTCCAATGCTCAGATTTAATAGTTTGCTTTGTTTTGTTTTGTTCTGGGGGGGGGGCAGAAAGAGAGAGAATCCCAAGCAGGCTCCACACTCAGTCCAAGCCTGAGGTGGGACTTGATCTCATGACCCCGAGATCATAACCTGAGCCAAAATCAAGAGTCCCATGCCCCAGATTTTATTAGTTTTAATCTTCTCTATTTTTAAAAATAGTTTATTTATTTCAGAGAGAGAGAAGGAGAGAGAGAAAGAGTGTGTGTGTGCGCTCCAGCATGGGGGAGGGGCAGAAGAAGAAGCAGGCTCCCCACTGAGCAGGGAGCCTGATGAGGGGCTCAATCCTAAGACCCTGGGATCATGACCTGAGCTGAAGGCAGGCACTTAATGGGCTGAGTCACCCAGGAGCCTCCCCCTTTTTAAAAATTTTTTTAAAGATGTATTTATTTGAGAGAGAATGACAAGAGAGAGAATAGCTTACATTTTCTAGATTTCTTTTTTTAAGATTTTATTTATTTATTTGACAGAGAGAGAGCACAAGCAGGGGGAGGGGCAGGCAGAGGGAGAAGCAGGCTCCCCTTGGAGCAGGGAGCCTGTGTGTAGGGCTCAATCCCAGGACTCCGGGATCATGACGGGAGCCAAAGGCAGCCGCTTAACTGACCGAGCCACCCAGGCGCCCAGAGATGTTGATTTTGGTTTTGTTTTGTTTTAAGACTTTATTTATTTATTTGAGAGAGAGAGAGTGAGAGACAGCATGAGAAGGGAGAAGGTCAGAGGCAGAAGCAGACTCCCTGTGGAGCTGGGAGCCCGATGTGGGACTCGATCCCAGGACTCCAGGGTGCCAAAGGCAGTTGCTTAACCTACTGAGCCACCCAGGTGCCCCCAGAGATGTTTTTAGTTTAAGAAATTTAATTTAACTCTTAAATGTTAAGAGTTTAACATTTTTTCGTGTACCATTGATCCCTTTGTTAATTGGGCTCTTTGTGTTCTCTTATTTATTAAGGTCTTTATATTATAAAGTCTTTATTATTTACTAAGTAGCTTAACTCTGTGACAACTTTGAGGCAAATATTTTCCATGTTTTTTGTTTTTGGCTTTTTCTTTGGTGCAAGCATGGTTTTTCTTTTCTTTTTTTAAGATTGTATTTATCAGAAAGGGGAGAGAGAGCATGAGCATGAGCACAAGCAGGGGGAGTGGAAGAGGGAGCAGCAGGCTCCCCTTGGGGCAGGGAGCCCGCATGTGGGGCTTGATCCCAGGACCCTGGAATCATGACCTGAGCTGAAGGCAGACACTCAACCGACTGAGACACCCAGGCGTCTGTGGTTTTTCTTTTAATATATGAAAGGTTTAAATTTTTTTAAGTAGCTAAAGGATAATCATTTCCCTTGTTAGATCTTCAGCTGCTTTTTGTCCAAGAGTAATAGATTCCTACAAAAAAAAATTAGAAAAACACTTCTATTGCTTTTAGCCCTAGAAAGTCTCCCACTGGGGATGCCTGGGTGGCTCAGTTGGTTAAGCAGCTGCCTTCAGCTCAGGTCATGATCCCAGGGTCCTAGGATCAAGTCCCATATCGGGCTCATTGCTCAGCAGGGAGCCTGTATTCCTCTCTGCCTCTGCCTACCGCTCTGCCTGCTTGTGTGCTCTCTCTCACTGACAAATAAATAAATAAAATCTTAAAAAAAAAAGATTTATAAAAAAAAGTCTCCCACTGTACAGAGGTTGAACAGGTAATTTCATTTCCTCTAATTTCGTATGGTTTAATTTTATGTCCTTAACACTTTCATTCACTTGGAATTTTTTTTTTTGCTGCACTCTGCCAGGCACAGATCTCAATTGCTCTTTTCCAAGTAGCTCCAAGCATCGTGTTTCCAGTGCCACTAATAACTAATCTTTTTGCTTCCCACTGTCTCCATCAGCTAGTGTTGCAATCATGCTGTGTAATGAGCAAATCCGAAACCGAGATGCATACAACAAGCATTATTCTCTCATGCATCTGTGTGCATGCAGAGTTTCAGCTGATCTAGGCTGGGCTCTGCTGGGCTGGCTTCTAAGCTGTGAGTGGGGTCAAGTTGGCTCCATGTGTTTGTCATCCTCCTTAGATCAGCAACAGCTGGAGGGATGGTCTCATGGCAAAAGGCATAGATAAAGAGACCAGATTCAACCACTATTGCATATTTAAGACCTCTGCTCATATCATTGTCTGCTAATATTCCACCAGCGGAAACGAATCACAAGACCAAGCCCAATGTCAATGGTGTGGGGAAATACATTTCACCTTTATTGAAATGTGCATAGTCAATGGGAGAGATGAAGAATTAAAAAAAAAGAAAGAAAGAAAAAAAAAGAAGGACTGAGAATTGAAACGCAGTCTACCAAACCCATGGAGACAAACTTGCAGGAAGTTCAGTCGTGTTGAGATAAATGGCAGAACAGAATTTAGAAAGGGGCCCAAAGTTAAGGAAGTCTTTAAAGGCAATGAGATACTTATATTTGCTCATAGGTTGAGGAAAAGCAGTGGTCAGGAGGGACAGCCCTTGGAGGTATGGGCAAGGCTAATAGCATTTCCCCTAAAAATGTATATGGCAGCAGTGAAATTAGTGGGGGGGGCGGGCACAGAAATTATTTCCTCTAAGAAGGATATTGGCTGGAAGCAAAGGAATTGGAGGTCGGCCTGAGGTTTCCAATAGCAACTGGGAGTCGTGAGCAGGCATCTCAGAGAAGTCAAAGCTCTGTCAAGCTTTGGTGTTGGGGGTCCCAGTAAGGCCTGAATGGTAGAGACCCTCATTCACAAGGGATGGCCATTTTCTCCAGCCCTGTCCACGAGGGCGGAGCGGAACAGGTGGGCCGTGAGGTTGGTCCAGGTCTGGAGATCGGCAGGCTACAGATGGAGCTTCCTCAGCTGGCGAGTGGTTCAAGGGACTGAACCCAAGTTCTCACTGGGAGGGAAATGTGGCCGGGAGGAGCAGAGAGGCTGGGAGAAAACACGGTTTGAGGGGCTAGAGATAAAGGAGTGCAGGAAGTGGTGCTGAGGGGTCAGAGGGAAGGACACCGGACTCGAGGTTTTCAGAGGTAAGGAAGTTCCGGGGGACTCCAGGGTGTGACCACGTGAGGAAGCTATTCAATCTCATTGAAGGCCTTGGAAGTGAGGTCAGAAACTGAGGCCAAGGCAGAGTTCAGAGTTAGCCATGTTAAATGCAGATTCCTGGGCCCTAGCCAGACCTACCAAGTTGGAATCTTTGGGGGAGAGGCCCAGGATTCTGTATTTTCACAGGCTCCTCGAGCGGTTCTTTGATTCCCTGAAGTTTGAGAACAGCTGAGCTGAAAGTACCAATGGGCCACGCTTGCTGGAATTCCCTGACGGCAGGAAGCAGGCAGGGAGACCAGAAACAGGTGTCTGGGCTGGGTCACTGGCTGTGCCGATGAGGAGGGCTGGAGAGACGTTTTCACCCGAGGCAGGAGGAAGAGTGACTCTGACCTGGAATGGCACATGACAAATGTCGGAGGCTGTAGGTTCCCCCTCCAGAAGGCAGGGTAGCAGGAGGGAGAAAGGAAATGGAAGGTAGGGGTCGTATTCAGTCAGGATAGGGCAGGGTTGAGGAGGCAGAGGACGTAGGGGGTGTGGGGGTGGGGTGCGACTTGTTTCCAGACAAACCAGGGCTCCAGAGTGTACAACACAGCCCTTTCATGGGAGGTCCATGGTGGGAAGGCCGGCTCGGTGTGGGGGCAGCAGATATGGGGCTGGGCTGAGTGGGGGCCAGAAAATCCTAGCCACCACTGCTGCGTCTGGCTGCCTTGTCTACACTGAACTCACTTCCCCGCCCCAGTCCAACAAGATGACTCTTTTCTCTAACATTCAGACAGCTCCAACCATCTCAGCTCCTTCATGACTGCTCATCGCCATCGTCGTTGTCATCATCACCATCACTACCATCAATACCCTGATTTCCTGACCGCCAGCCAAGCACCAGGCATCAAGCCTGAGCTATGATGCAAGATGAAGGCAGGCTCTCGATCCTAATGGAAAGTCCCGGGCCAGTTGGGAAGACAGGATTCAGACACCAGGGACAGGCAAACTGAGATGGCAAGTGGACAAGGGTCAGATTCGAGAACCCCTACCCCCACCCCCAGGAACCCACGGGGAGGCTTGCTCTTCGTGAATAAGCTCTAAAACCTCCCATCACAGGCCAGAATGCCATGCTGCCTGTCACCTGACCCAGGTGATTAATGGGTTCTCTCCTGGGAGAGTCACAGAGGCAAACCTTAGCCTTGGCAATGCACCCCAAGCTGCTCAGGGGAGGAGGAGGTCATGGGCAAAGAGGGGTTCCTCAGACTAGGCTCTCTTGCCGCTTCCCTAATATTAGGAAACACGGCAGTCACCAGGCTTGTCCCAACTCCCAGTTCACTAGCCCCTCTCCTGAGTGGGGAATGGCTTCTGCACATCACTCCTGCAGGGATGCAACCCACTGGTCAGAACGCTCGTCTTCTGACGGTCACAAGGCTCAGTGGCAATAACCAAATTATCATTCATTCGTTCTTTGTTTCTCTCATTCACTCCTTCATTCACCAGATGCTTGTCATCCACTTTGAGCCAGGCATCGTGCACCCCACTGAGAATACCACGTTCCAAAGACAGACAGATCCCTCCCTGACTTCACGGGGCTTATTTCCAGCAGGGGGGACAGATGAGATCACAGAATAATGTCAGTGTGAAGAGCGTGAAGAAGGAAGTGAGCAGAATACCATCGACAGGGATGGAGGGGTCAACAAAGGCCTCTCAGAGAGGGTCGCCTTGTTCCTTTAATTGGATGGATAGCGTACATATGGTAAGTGCACACATTTTTAGGGCATCACCTGGCGAGTTTTCACGTTTGCGCAAGCCAAGGTTTCGCCACCTCTGTACTGTTGACATTTGGGGCTGGAAAATTCTTTGTCATGGGGCTGTCCTGTTCAGTGTAGGATGTTTAGCAGTACCCCTGGCCTCTACTTACCAGATGCCAGCAGCACACCTCCCCCTCCCTTTTGTGATAGTCAGAAATGTCTCCAGACCTGGCCATATGTCTTCTGCAAGGCCACGTTCCCCCCTCTGGGGGTATCCTGGGCTAAGCCATGTAATCGCTAGTCAGCTCAGCATACAGGCCATTCCCATCACGGAGGGGCTGGCATTTGAGTTCCAACCCAATGGATGAGAAACTGCTACCTGTTCAAAGAACTGAGGGAAGAGTGTTCCAAGAGGGAGCATGAGCAAAGGCCCTGGGGTGGGAACGATCTTGGTCCACCTGAAGAACAGTGTGCCTGGTCTGTGGTGACAAGGGGAGGAATGGCATCTGAGAAGGTGAAAGAGATAGGCTTGGCATCATTAAGCAGGGGCCTTGGCTTTGGGACATTTCAAAGAATATTTGTGAGCATTCAGTATGCATCTGGTACCATGCCAGACACTGGAGAGTCAAAGATGAATCAATTAAATCATACTCCCTACTCTTCAGGAAGAGAGTAAAGTCTTCTAGACTCTAGACTCTTGAAATAGACATGTAAACAAATATACATATATATACACAGCATGAGGCATTGCATTGAAAGATAGATTTATGGACAAGACCTAGAGCTGGCAAAAGGGGCACCATGCGTAAGCCCATGCTGGGGTGGGAGGGTTCGAGAAGAGCTTTCTTGAAGAGAGCACATCTGATCTGAGTCTGGGGGAACAGAGGATGAATGTCACTCCAGGCAGAAGGCACAGCATGTCCAAAGTCTCAAGGGTGTGGAGTAATATGATGGATTCAGGGAAAAACAAATAGGTAATATAAGGTGTAAGTTCAGGAGGAGGTGAATACTGAGGCGTCAGTCTGGCTGGAACAGAAGATTTTCACGGGAGAGGAGATGACACTAGGCAGATTTGGGGGCACCTGGCTGGCTCAGTGAGCAGAGCATGAGACTCTTGATCTTGGAGTTGTAAATTCAAGCTTCCCCCCATCACCACTGGGTGTAAAGATTACTTAAAAAATAAAATCTTTAAAGCAGATTCAGAGCAGATGTTGGAAGTCTTCCAGAACAGTCCAGGAGAGGAGAGGAGGGCTTCCTGAGCCCACGTGAGGCCTCTAAAACACCCACCCTCCCTCCGTATCCCCAGCCCTGTCCTGGCTCTATGTGTTTCATAAAACACATCTTGCATGATTATCTAATCTTGTCAATCTGTGTGTGTGGCTGGAGGTGAAGGCTTGGATCATTCTGTATTCTCAGGCTCAGGCATGAGCCTGCATTTCCTGTTTCAGATGACAGACTGTGTTTTAATTTCCCAATATAATGCCTTACCTACAGAAAGGTGTGTTCACAATGACTTTTTATGAGGCTTCATAATTCTTCACTTTGCGTGTATAGACACAGACTTAGAGACATACAAAGTCCCTTGGCCTGGAAGGGCCTTCTTTGAGGTAGCCTGCTGGGCCTCTCCCATCCCCCCCCAACCCTCCCCACCCCCACTCC
>LNAC01000285.1:1677803-1691725 GCA_002007465.1 Ailurus styani | reverse complement strand
CCCTCACCATTCTACCCTCTACCCCCCCCCACACACACACACACACAAGCTCTGCCCTGTGATGAGGGCAGCGGTGACTCCAGTCTCAGGGCAACAAGTGTTCATGGAGAACTATCACTTGAGTTGAGCCTTAAAAAATTTTTTTTAAATCTCTTTTATTGTCCCCATCCCTGATTTCAAAAGGAATGCATGTTCACTAGAGGAAACTGAGAAAAGGGTGCTAAATCAAAAAAAGAAAGTGAATTGACATTAAGAGCAACTGCTCTAATATTTTGGCAAATATGCTCTTTACTCTTTTTTTTTTTCTTGATGCATAAAAGTGGCCCATGTTTGTTCAGCATTTACTCTGTCCTGTAGTTTTTGGTTTGTTTACTGCTTTAACATTACCTTTTTTTTGTTATTGAAATATAGTTGTGATACAATATTACATTAGCTTCATGTTAAGCACGTTCTTAAAAAAATTTTTAAGACTGATTTTAAAGATTTTATTCATTTGTCAGAGAGAGAGAGAGCAAGCACAAGCAAGGGGAGAGGCAGGCAGAGTTTGGAGAAGCAGGCTTCCCACCGAGCGAGTAGCCGTAGGCAGACGCTTAACTGACTGAGCCACCCAGGGGACCCCAAGTCAAGCACTTCTTTTTTGTTGTTGTTGTTAAGATTTTACTTATTTATTTGACAGAAACACAGCGAGAGAGGAACAGAAGCAGGGTTGTGGGAGAGGGAGAAGCAGGCTCCCTGAAGAGCAGGGAGCCCGATGTGGGGCTCAATCCAAGGACCCTGGGATCATGACCTGAGCTGAAGGCAGATGCTTAAAGACTGAGCCACCCAGGCGCCCCAAGCACTTCTATATAGAATGTTTGATCTGGCCTTTAAAACTCCAGGGACTTTTTTTGAACAAAAGGGAAATCATACAATAATACATCCTCACTAACTGGTAATTACACACTTAATTATATTCTCTAAAGGTTTTGAACTTTACGGATAAGGCTGAAAACTTCTGGCCCCAATCTCCTCATGTTTTGTAACTTTTTCTCTGCATTATAACTGGCTTTCTTTCGTTTAACAATATATTTTGAAAGAGTTCCATGGCATTATACAGCCTTCTATTTTTTAAGTCTCCACCATAATTCTTAGAAAAGATTTATCTATTTTGAGAGTGAGAGAGAGAACACGAAGGGGTGGGGGAAGGAGCAGAGGCAGAGGGAGAGAGAATCCTCAAGCAGACTCCCCACTGAGTACAGAGCCCAATGTGGGGCTCGATCCCAGGACCCTGAGATCATGACCTGAGCCAAAATCAACAGTCGGCTGTTTAACTGACTGAGCCACCCAGGTGCTCCAAATAGCTCTACCATAATTTAACCAATCTCTCCCACTGCCTGCTTTTTGTCTTGTTTTGGTGTGGGGGCAGGGGGCTTGGCTTCTATAAACAGTGCTGCATTGAACATCTCTGTAGCTAAATCTTCACATGTATCAACAATTATTTACTGAAGGATACATTCTGAGAGGTGTAATTGTTGAATTGATCTGAAGGCTTTTGTTTAATGTTCCCAAATTCTACATGGGTAGGATTTTTATTAAGAATCAGCTAAAGCATTCTGGGCAGAGAAAATGACATGAGTGAAGAGTAAAAGTAGGAAAGTGCAATGTGTGATTATGGTCTAGAGCAGTGGGGTGCCAGAGATCTTCCCGAGGTAATGGAAATGGTCTGTATCTGCCATGTCCAATATGGTAGCCACTAGTCACAGGTGGCCACTGAGTTCTAGAGATGTGGTTCATATGACTGAGGAACTGGAGCTTTACTTTCATTTCAATTTGGCCACACGTGGCCAGGGGCTGCCATATTGGATAGCAACAGCTCTCGAGGGTAAGGTCTCTCCATTCAACCTGGCACTCGGCTCATCAAATATTGGCTCCCTTCCACGTGCCAGGGTCATTCTGAGAAGTGGGAGATCAGCAGTGACAGGACAAAGTTCCTGTCTTCATGATACTTACAGGTTACATGAGGAGAGAGATAACAAACACAAGGAGTCATTTCATATATGCAATTTTGGACATTTATGGAAAAAAAAATAAAGCCAGTCATGGGTAGACAGTGACTCAGGGTTAGAGAGTTGAGGATGGAGACTTCAGAGAGGACCCTCCTGGCATCTCAGTTGAGCTGGGATCAGAATGAATGCCAAGGAGTCCAATCTGTGGAGAGCTGTGGTGGGAAAAGCATTCTAGGCAAAGGGAACAGCAAGTGCAAGGACTCTTGAGCTTGTTGCTGTCAGAGGGCCAGGAAGGCTGGAGCACAATAGGGCGGGAGAGGCTGGAGTACCAGAATGCTCAGTCATCGTGAAGTAGGCAGGGCTGGGTTGCAGAGGGGCCCCCCAGACCCTGGCAAGTTCACTTCATGTGTGGAGAACTGAAACCAAAGCTGCTCTGCCCAGTGCACTCAGAACGCTCCACAAAGATCTGGAGAGTCATCTCCAGTCACCGATGTTCTGAAAGAGGGAGGGCAGTGACATCTGACCCACTGAGATCCTTCCTCTGCTGAGCTCCCTTGTATGCGGCGACTTGCTGCAGGAGAGCATCAGGTCCAGGCCCTACTCGCAGGGCACACAGCTAGCCTAGAAGAGAAGAGACATCAATTGAGGATCCCATGAATGAATGTGTGAGTGCAGAACATGAAAAGTGCTAAGAAGGTAATGTATATGCTCCACAGTAGAGTGTCAAGTGTGCACTTGACCTAAAGTGGGAGACCAGGGAGGGAGAGGGAAATGAACTACTATAATAAGAGCAAATGCTAGATGGCACTTATTATTTTAATTCCTCTACACATGGTAATTCATGTGATCCTCACAACATCCCTGTGAGGTCAGTTCTATTATTGTGCCCATTTCACAGATGAGGGAAATGTTAAGGCCAAGACCATGCAACTGGCTAGTGGCAGAGTCAGGATTTGGACCCAGGGAATCTGGCTCGTGTACATGTGTCAACTCACGCTGATAAACAGATCAGATGTGGCTCTCTGGAGATAGATCTCAGAACAGAGAAGAGGCATCTTCCTGCTTTAGATACTTCCGAAGTAGGCTTGACTGTACACTGTCTTTCTCCTTCCCCAAGCGCCCAGAAACTGCCCATTCCCTACTGCACTACCCCCGACAGCAGCCTCACTGCAGAGTTGCATGGGAAGGGCATTGTGCCTCATGAGGGAGCACACAGCCTGGGCCTGAAGAAATCAAAGAAGGCTTCCTGGAAGAGGTCACACCAGAGCTGCATCCTGAAGGACAAAGGGATGTTTGCCAGGCAAAAGGGTGTTTGCCAGGTGTAGGGGATGTTTGAGGAGGAAGCAGCATGTGCAGAGTTCTAGAGGTGAGAGGGAGGGAACTTGGAATGTTTTAGCTACTGTAAGAGTTCAGGATGGGATGGTGGAGAGTCTGGGAACCCAACTGAAGTGCTGCCTGCCATCCAGGGGACTGACAGACCCGGGAAGTGGGGCAGGCAAATGTCCGCATGCTTGCCTGTTTGTGTGTTTTCTTTCCTCCCACAAGAAGCCATAGGTGAGCAGATAAACTAAGAGTGATGCTACAGATAGATGAAGCCCCAAAGGAAAGTCTTACATTTAGACACTGGACAGCAGACTCTAACCCCAACATTGGTAACATCCTTGGAAAGTGCAGACATGGCCTCCTGAATCTCTATGGCATGCCTCCCGTCCTTTGATTGAATCCACTGTTCCCCCAACACCAGCATTTGTGATAAAACCAGTTCTTGTTTGATGGTTTCCTCATTTCGTTTTATGATCTATTGCATGGAATCGTCCCCCGTTATTCCATCCTCACAAATTTCCCATGTTTGAGCTCTGCTGAATCCAAAGGCTTGGGTGGGCAAGTATGGGCACCCAACCACCAGAAGCAGCAATGTTAGAAGAAGAAAATGCGTCTGGGGTTCCAAAAGACTGACAGTGGCTGATGATATTTTGAAAACCCATTTACAAAAGCAACCAGCGGCAGAGTGCTAGGTGCAGTTCTTGGGCTTCACAAACACCCTTTGGGGTAAATACTTTTTATTATCTCCACTTTCCAGGCAAGGAAACTGAGGCCCTAGGAAACTTGCCTGAGCCACAGAGCTGGTAAAAGAAAGATCCAAACCCAGACCATTTGATTCCAGAAGCTCTGGTGGGTGGTTGTTGGTGGTATTTTTAAATCAATGTTATTGAAGTGTAATATCCATTCAATAAAACCCATCTTTTCTCTCCATTTTAAATATTGAGATAATTAAAGACTCATGCTCAACTGTAGGAAAAACTTGAGAGAGATCTCATATATACTTTGCCTACTCCCCCCGGTGCTAATGTCTTGCAGACCTGTTATGCAATATTATAGCCAGGACTTTTTCCCCACTTTTTGGTGGGTGGCAAAATATACATGAAATTTACCCTTTTAACCACATTTGGGTGTATAATTCAGTGACATTAAGGATATCCACACTGTTGTGCAACCATCACCACCATCCACTTCCGGAACATTATTATCATCCTAGAATAAACTTTATACCCATTGAACAGTCACTTCTCCCTTCCCCTTTTCCCTTCCCCTAGATCCTGGAAACCATCCTCCTACTTTCTGTTTCTATAAATTTGTCTATTCTGAGAAACTCATGTAAGTGGATACACATACAATATTTGTCCTTTGGTGTCTGGCTTATTTCACTTACTATAAAGTTTTCAAGACTCATCCATGTTATACCATGTATCAGACCTTCAGACTTTCATTCCTTTTTTTTTTTAAGATTTTATTTATTTATTTGACAGAGAGATCACAAGTAGGCAGAGAAGCAGGCAGAGAGAGAGGAGGAAGCAGGCTCCCTGCCAAGCAGAGAGCCGGATGCGGGGCTTGATCCCAGGACCCTGAGATCATGACCTGAGCCAAAGGCAGAGGCTTTAACCCTTTGAGCCACCCAGGCACCCCTTTCATTCCTTTTTAAAAAAAGATTTCTTTTCATTTACTTTCGAGAGAGTGGGGGGAGGGGCAGAGAAAGAAGGAGAGAGAGAATCCCAAGCAGACTCCCTGCTGAGCACAGAACACAGTGGGGCTCGATCCCACAACCCTGAGGTCATGACAGAACTGAAACTGAGAGTCAGATGCTCAGCTGACTGAGCCACCCAGGAGCCCCCAGACTCTCATTCCTTTTTGAGGCTGGATAATAATCCATTTTATGGATAGACCACATATTGTTTATTCATCTGTTTTTTTGTTTTTTGTTTTTAAAGATTTTATTTATTTATTTTTGACAGAGAGAGATCACAAGTAGGCAGACAGGCAGGCAGAGAGAGAGGAGGAAGCAGGCTCCCTGCTGAGCATGGAGCCCGATGCGGGCCTCGATCCCAGGACCCTGAGATCATGACCTGAGCTGAAGGCAGAGGCTTTAACCCACTGAGCCACCCAGGCGCCCATCTGTTGATGACCATTTGGGCTGTTGTTGCCTTTTGGCTTTTGTGGAAAATGTTGCTATGAACGTGGGTGTCAAGTTGTCAAGTGTGTGTTTAAATCCCTACTTTCGATACAACCAGGATATTGACATTAACATAATCCACTTATCTTTTTCAGATTTCCTGTTTTATTTGTACTCATTTGTGTGTGTGTGTGTGTGTGTGTGTGTGTGTGAAGTTCTATACAATTTTATCACATGCGTAGCTTTGTGAATCCACCACCAAAGTCGAGATACTTGAACAGCTCCAACACCGAAAGGAGCCTTCAAGTCACCCTTCCATAGTCACACCCACATCCCTCTCTACCCTCCACTGTACCCACTGGGGGCCACGAATCTGACTTCACTTCCAAAACTTTGTCATTGCACAAATGTTCTGTAAATGGAATAATACAGTATGTAACCTTCTGAGATAGACTTTTTTCACTCAGCATAATTTCCAGGAGATTCATCCCAATAATTGTGGGTATCAATAGTTTGTTTCTTTTATTGAGGAGTTGTAATCCATGATCTGTAGAGCAGTTAGTGTAACCATTCTTCTGTTGGGCTAATTCAAGTTCTTGACTGTTACAAATAAAGTTGCAAGTTATATACAGATTCCTCTGTGAACATAAGTTTTATTCTCTCTGGGATAAATGCCCAGGAGTACATTCTCTGGTATAGATATACTATAGTTTGCTTAACCATTCATCTAGTAAAGGATGACAATGTGGGTTGCTTCTAGTTTGGGCTATTATAAATAAAGCTGCTATAAAAATTCATGTGCAGATTTTTTTTGTGAGTATGAACCATTTCTCTGGGGGAAAATGCCTAGGAGTGCAGTTGCTAGGTCATATGGTAGTTGCATCTAAGGTTTTTTAAGAAATTCCCAAACTATTTCCAGAGTGGCTGTACCATTTTACCTTCTAGCCAGCAACATATGAGTGATCTAGTTTCCACATCTTTGTCAGTATTTGATATTACAACTGTTTTTTTCTTTTAGCCACTCTGATAGGAGTGTAGCAATATCTTATTAGGATTCTAATTTGCATTTTCTTGATGGCCAATGATGCAAACCATAGGATGTCCTATTTGGTAAAATGTCTGTTCATGATTTTTGCCCATTTCTGAAAGGATTGCTTGCTTTTTCACTGTTGAGTTGTAAGAGATTTTTCTCTTTCTAGATACTGGTCCTTTGTCAGATATGTGGTTTGCAAATATTTTCTCTGAGTCCTTAGCTTGTCTTTTCATCCTCTTAAAATGGTCCTTCACAGAGCAAATGTTGGTAATTTTGAGGAGGTCCAATTTATCAATTTTTCCCTTTATGGATCATGCTTTTGCTGTTGAGTCTAACAAGCCTTTGTCTAGTCCTAGATCCTGAAGATTTTCTTAGACTTTGTTTTCTAAAAATTTTATAGTTTTACATTTACTTTTAAGTCTGTGATCTATTTTGAGTGACTTGAGCTTCATGAAAGCTCACCCTGCATGAGCAAGCTTTGGTATTCGGCAACAGCTCCAAATCCAAGGGGGCCACCATGCAGATTTCTGGAGCCCTAGCTCAGTAGCTTTCTGCTTGTTGATACTCTATGAGAAAGCTCTGCTCTTACCCATTACACTGTACTGCCTCTTCTGTAAAGTAGAGGGTGTTCAGGTACTGATCAGTCATTAGTCAATTGCACTGACTGAGTCCAGGTAAAACTCCACAAAAGATGTGAAGAGGAAGACCTCTGTCTTAGGGTTCTCCAGAGAAACAGAACCAATAGAAAATATAGACAGACAGACAGATAGCTACTAAGGAATTGGTTCACATGAGTATGGAGGCTGAGGAGTCCCAAGATCTGCAACCTGGAGCCCCAGGGGAGCTGATGGTACGTGTAATTTCGGCCTGAGTCTGAAGGCCTGAGAACCAGGAGAGTCACTGGTTTAAGTCCCAGTCCAAACCAAGCTTGAAAACAAAAGAAGACCAATATCTCAGTTCAAAGATAGGCAGAGAGGGGCGCCTGAGTGGCTCAGTGGTTTAAAGCTTCTGCCCTTTGGCTCAGCTCATGATCTCAGGGTCCTGGGACTGAGGCCCGCATCGGGCTCCCTGCTCATCAGGAAGCCTGCTTCCTCCTCTCTCTCTGCCTGCCTCTCTGCCTACTTGTGATCTCTCTCTCTGTCAAATAAATAAATAAAATCTTTAAAAAAAAAAAAAAAGAAAGAAAAGATAGGCAGAGAGAGTGAACTCTCCCTTACTAAGCCCTTTGTTCTGTTCAATTGGTTGGATGAGGCCTACCCTCATTAGGGAGAGAAATCTGCTTTATTCAGCCTGTGGATTCCATGTTAATCTCCTCCAAAAATTCCCTCCCTCACCAACACACCCTGAATATTTGACCAAGTATCTGGGCACACTGTAACCCTGCCGAGTTGACAATAAAATCAACCCTCACAACATCCTACCCCAGCCATCCCCACATGAGCTTAAGGTAATGATTGGGAAATTTGAGACAGTGGTGGCATGTTGAGCAAAAGGATTGCACAGTGACAAACTATGACGTTCCTCTCTTCCCCGTGACCTATCATTCACTCTTCTTCCTGTGCCCCACCTCTCCAGTCCCCCCAACCTCCCCCATCCATGAGGAGCCAGGAAATCAGTTCCCAACACCCCCCAACCAGCTCCCAAGCTTTGGCTAAAGCGTTTGACCCCACATGGGGATACATCATGTCCCAGTTCATGGCTGGGCCCCAGAGCTTGCACCTGTTTTCTCTGGATCTTGAAGTCTCAGACCTTGGAGTTGGAAACCCCAAAGATTGGTTTTGAATCTTCCTGGCAGAAAAGGAAGGGCATAGGATAGAAGACGGGAGTGGGCACGGGAAGGAGAAGACCATAAGGGAAGGAAGTGGTGGCAGGACAGACACGGAGAAGCGATCAGGAACTGAAAAGAGTCTTAACCCCATTCATCCAGAGCATACAGACTGATAACCCTCAAGTGGAAGCCAGCCTAAAGGAATATTTTATTTAAATTACACAATATCTTCAATTTTGGGGGCCTAGGATTCAAGAGGCATATGTTGCCTAAAATGCCATATTTTCCAAAGTCCTTGACAGATCAGAAAACATGGTGACAATGGGCATACATTCCCACGGGACAACTGGCTAGAACTCTGTAGGCACGGCCACCTTCGACAGAGTATGTGTCCTTTGTTTTGCTGCAGTCCCCACCACTCCCTGTTACCTGCCGACACTGAGTCTTGGCGTCATTCCTCATTGAACGCTAGCTGGCATTTTTTTTCTTTTTTACTCTTTCTTTCTTTCTTTTTTAGATTTTATTGATTTATTTGACATAAAGAAAAAGCACAAGCAAGGGGAGCAACAGGCAGAGGGAGAGGGAGAAGCAGGCTCCCCACTGAGTAGAGAGCCTGATGCAGGGCTTGATCACAGAACCCCAAGATCATGACCTGAGCCAAAGGCAGACGCTTAACCAACTGAGCCACCCAGGAACCTCTGGCACTGTTTTTCTTACTCCCTACCTGTCTCATAGTTTATCTGCCCTGCCTGGCCTTTTTGGGCACCTACTGTTTTGACCTCTTAGCTAGTCTGAGCCCTTCATGTAACAGAAGAAACAAGTGCAGAGAAAGGTACGGCCTGGTGACAATCTCCAGTGAATCAGTGGCAGAATCGGGACCAGAGTTCCAGTGCCTTGTTCTTCTGAGGTTCTCCTTGGCCTGAGTCATCAATGCCTGTCCCCGTGGCAGGGCCTGAAGGTCTTCTTCTCTGAGGCACTCCATGGGAAACAGGCCTGCTAGCCACCAGGACTTCCACTGCCGGGGATTCCAGACTGAAGAGACGGGGCTGACTGCTTTGTGTGGGCAGGGAGTCATGTGATCTGGACGTGAACGCCCAAGTAGCAGGAACTGTCTTGAAATCAGAGCTACCTTGGGAGACACAGACCATAGGGCACCTGGAAGGGGGCCAAAAGTATTGTGGGCCTCAGGGCACAGGGGAACGAAAGTTCCTGCATTTTGGTCAACGAGACTCTTCCGCCAGAGCTGGCCACTTCTGCCTTTGGTAAGTGTTTCACAATGTACGTGAGGATAGCTGACTTCAGCTGAGGTTGGAGAGGAGGGTGTGGGCTTGCACACGGACATGCACCAGCCCTGGGAGACGGAGCGTGTGTACTGAGTGACTGTGAGCATCCCGCTCGGACACACAGCGCCTGAGTCTGCTGTCCTCATGACAAGTGAGTAGCAGCTCCCCCTCCAGGCTCAGAGTCCTAAGAGGGGGTTTGGAGTTGGGGAGAGTCGGGGACTCCCACAGGTATCCTGGTCTCGACCCAATTCCAGATAGCAGCCTGGGGTTGGGCTTTTGGTATCCCCAAGGGCAAAGCATCCCCTTTGTCTGTTCTCTGTGCATTTGGAGCTCCTGGAGTTTACCTGTCTGATGGGGGAGGCAGGGGTGAGGCCAGGGGTTTACACGTTGGTATCAGGGTGCCCTCTTCAGAGCCCAGTGTCCCCCTCTGCATCCTTTGTGGCAGGAGAGATCTGGATTTGGGAATCTCTGTGCCCACACGGAGGGAGAGTAACTCTTGAAGCTGTACCTCCACACGTCTTCTGAATCATTTGATCGGTCGGGGCGCCTGGGTGGCTCAGTGGGTTAAGTGTCCGACTCTTCATTTCAGCTCAGGTCATGATCTCAGGGTCGTGACACTGAGCCCCAGGATGGGCTCCATGCTCAGCATGGAATCTGCTTGAGATTCTCTCTCCGTCCTCCTCCCCCCACGCCCTTGTACTCACTCTTTCTCTCAATAAATAAATTAATTAATTAATTAAATTAAATCTTTGAAACCTTTGGTCAGGGAGTGGAGATGATGGACCCAAGATGGGAGTCAAGGGCCCCTGTTCACTTGGGCCTTAATTTCTCCACTTTGCCAGAAGGCTGTAGGGAAGAAGAAGAGGGCTTTAGCCCTGGGCCACTAGAAAGAAACCAGTCACTCACCATGCCTCCTTGGGGCCCTTTGCAGGTGACAGGGACCCTCAAAGGCCAAGCCGGCCCAACTATGGCTCCATCTCCAGCCCACCCAGCTCTGAGCCACAGCAAGAAGCTCTCAGAACAACCTACCTGAGTGAGAAGATCCCCATCCCTGAAACAGAACAGGTAGGAATGCTGGAAACTTCCTGGGGTGTTTCAGGACTGACAGGATGTTATAGGATCTCACAGGCAGGAGGCAAGAGGTCTCCTGAAGACCACGGCAAGGCCCTTCCAGCTCTGAGAGCAGTGACTGACAGTGGTGACTGGCTGTCTCCTGCTTTCATCCTTAGCACTTAGCTGGGGGCTCATGCTTTGTCTAAAAATGATCAAGCGGCTTTCTGAGTGAATCCCAGCTTTCTTACAGAAGGAAAGGGGCTCAGGGTGAGTTTAGGCTGGAGCCTGAAGGATTTGTTGTAGTACTAAAGGAAAGGACCCGTTTGAGGGCACCAGAAGTGACGGAAGCTGCAGGTTACTTTCTAGGATGCTGTCAGCCTGCACTTCCAGAATCTTCAGCAGGTCCTCAGGCTGCCAGGCCTAGTCCTGGAATGGGGTGGGGAGACCTTAGGCTCAGTGGACTCCAGAGAGGAGGGACTGTGGTTTGAAAAGGGACTGGGGGAGGAGGAGCAGGACCGGGGAGGCTTAACCCCAGGAAAGTCCCCCTCTGGGCTCTGAGGATCTCCTGAGTCAGGTCGGGCTTGAGGCAGACTGGTTAGTTGTAGGCCGGCTGCCAAATGGGACAGATCCAGAAAGCAGATCCACTATGACTCAGCAAATGCTATTGCTTCCTCCCACCCCATGCCGGCCCTGGGAATAGGGGAAAGGAGAGAACAGGGCTAGACAGCCTGGGCTGATGAGCCCAGAGGGGTTCAGGGCGGGGCGGGGGGTGGCCAAGGCCCAAGGCCAAGGCCCAAGGCCAAGGCCCCAGCCTCTCCTCCCTTCACTTCCACCCACAGGGCACATTCAGCTTTAGGAAGCTGTGGGCCTTCACTGGGCCCGGCTTCCTCATGAGCATCGCTTTCCTGGACCCAGGAAACATTGAGTCGGATCTTCAGGCTGGCGCTGTGGCTGGATTCAAAGTGATTGAGTCGGGGCACCCTGGGGAGGGCAGAGCCCCCCACTACCACCACCAACTTACCACATTTCCTCAGAGTGGACTGCATGGCTGGTGTTGGGGCGAGCAAGCGTCAAGTTCAAATAGGCCTGAAAAGGGCCCTCAGAGCTGCCCTGCCAGTGTGGGGTGTATGGGGGCGGGTGTTGGTCTGGCTCCATCTCCTCTACTCTCTCCCCAAGGAGTGTCCTTGGTTAGAGGGTACCAGCAGCAGCTTGGGGTTGTCACCCCCCCACCCCACCCCCACCCCCCGCTGAAGGCCTCTCCCTGCCTTCTCACAGCTGCTCTGGGTGCTGCTGTGGGCTACAGTGCTGGGCCTGCTTTGCCAGAGGCTTGCTGCCCGGCTGGGCGTGGTGACGGGCAAGGACTTGGGCGAGGTCTGCCATCTCTACTATCCTAAGGTGAGCTTGGTGGGCCTGGACAGGGAGCACGCACAGACCCCAAGCCCCAAACAGCTACTTACAGCATCCATGATCAAATAAACACGTGATCTCAAGCGGAGCATCACAAGTCCATTCAGTAGATGTTAAGACTGAGGCTCAAACTAATAGCTCAGAGACCGAGAGGGATGTTAGATATACCTGCCCGTTTTACAGGAGGGGGCACTGAAACCTGGAACAGTGACTTGCTCAGGGTGCATATTAGGTAGGCATTGGCTTGGGGTGGTCATTGGCTGGGGTGGACACCGGGGACTCCGCTGCCGGTGACTGTCCAGGTGGGAAAACAGAAACCAGACCACATGATATTTCAAAGGTATTTAATGCAGGGATGCAGTCACAAAGGTATTGGAAAGGGGCGCCTGGGTGGCTCAGTGGGTTAAAGCCTCTGCTTTCGGCTCAGGTCATGATCTCAGGGTTCTGGGATCGAGGCCCATATCGGGCTCTCTGCTCGGCAGGGAGCCTGCTTCCTCCTCTCTCTCTGCCTACTTGTGATCTCTCTCTCTGTGTCAAATAAAGAAATAAAATCTTTAAAAAAAAAAAAAAAAACAAAGGTATTGGAAGGGCTGGAGGAGCAAGGAAAGGAGGTGTTACCCAAGGATCAGAGAGCTGCTGGGCAGCTGCCCAAGAGTCATCATGTGCTGCCAACCTTCTGGAAGCACAGCCACCAATACCGAGAGGGCCCCGCTGCCCGGTGCCCTCGCTGGCACCACTTCCAGGAACACCCCTAGA
The DNA here is from genome assembly GCA_002007465.1 of Ailurus styani. Classification (NCBI taxonomy): domain Eukaryota; kingdom Metazoa; phylum Chordata; class Mammalia; order Carnivora; family Ailuridae; genus Ailurus; species Ailurus styani. The sequence continues at coordinate 1,678,992 of LNAC01000285.1, read as the reverse complement.
AGTAGGGGGGAGAAATTATCTGTCCACGCCTTTCAATCTCCCTTAATTATCTCCTACAAAACCTAACTGGAAGCCAGTGGGCAAGGCCGGCAGGTGTAACGTGCAGGCTGCCAGCCCAGCCAGGTATGGAAAGCCACGTTATCAACAAATTACAAGGATAACTGGCCCAGAGTTGGTGAAGCATCACCTCCTCCCCCCCGCCAGGTGCCCCGCACGCTCCTCTGGCTGACCATCGAGCTGGCCATCGTGGGCTCAGACATGCAGGAGGTCATCGGCACGGCCATCGCGTTCAGTCTGCTCTCAGCGGGACGGTACTGCGCCCACGGGCCCCAGCTCTGCAGTCCAGGGCCTCGGACCTCTCTCAGTCCCTTTGACCCTGCTGTCCCCTCTGACTTAGAGCTGTGGTGCTGTGTTGCCGGCTGGGGGCGGGGGGTGGTGCATCTGAGAGATGCTGAAATTCTGAGAGACCCAGAAACGTGGAGTGACTTGTTTCAAGTCACACAGATGCTGGTCGCCTGGCAGGCTTGGGGACTGCAGCCCCCAGCTCCGGCCATGCTGGTCCCCCACCCAGCTTGGCCCTTCCTCGTGTTTTGTACCATTTTCCCATCCCCTGCACACTCGGCTCCCCTCTCCCTTAGCTGCCTGGGGCCGCGTGGGTCCCTGTTCCCAGGACGCCAGATTCCACAGTCTCCAGCCCGGAGTGGGGGGTGTTCCAGACCGTTGCCCCTCCCCCACCACCCCGGGCTGACCCTGGCCACTCCGGTTTCAGAATCCCACTCTGGGGCGGCGTCCTCATCACCATCGTGGACACCTTCTTCTTCCTCTTCCTTGACAACTACGGTGGGTGCGCGCCTAGTCTCACAGGGGACAGGGTGTCAACCAGGCTCTGCTGTACTGAGAGGAGGAGAGGAAGGCCCCCAGCCCACTCACTCTGGCTGTGTGGCCTTGAGCGAGTTACTTGGACTTGGGTTTCTTCACCTATACCATTACTAGTTGCTTACGTTACAATTGTTGTTTTTGTGACCCTTTGCTTTCTTACCCCTAGGGTTGCGGAAGCTGGAAGCCTTTTTTGGGTTCCTTATTACAATTATGGCCTTGACCTTTGGCTACGAGGTGGGAAGCCGAAGCCCCAACACCCTCAGCCAAGGCCATTCCACCGTGCCCCTTGCAGAGCCGGCGGGGGTGGGGG
>LNAC01000285.1:1520490-1662338 GCA_002007465.1 Ailurus styani | reverse complement strand
CGTTTCCCGCCCCCCTCTCCCCGCTCACCCCCTGCTGGCTGGGGGCAGCTCCCAAGACATCCTGCCTTCCAGTTCTGACTTCTTTATCTGGAACCCCTTCCCCCAAAATGCTGAGTCTGGAGATCAAGGCCTTGGGCTCTCCCCAGGGCTTAACGGTTAAGGGGACCCACATACCAGTGCCAAGGGGGATGTCAAATGGAGATATCATCGCCCCTCCGCCCCCAGACAACTGGAGGTGGGAGGCAGGACAAGGTTGGCCTGAATCGGGTGACCTTCCCATTTAAGTGCCTTCTCTGTGACCGAGAGCCCCACAGTATGACAACTAAAAACGCCAGACCCCCCCCCATCGTGCCTCTGTGGTCACTGGGGGGACACTGAAGCGGGGAGTGGTGGTTTCCCAAGGCCACACCCTCCAGGGGCGTGGAGGAAGGGGCTGCCCTAGGGCCCCGGGGCTTCAAGTGTGCGAGTGCGGGGTGGGCGCGCAGCGGCGAGTGCACCCGAGCGCACCGCTGTCCTATTTATTCTACTTTCTTAGTCACAGTTACCTGACCTGCAAAATGGAGAAATGCCCTCTTTGCGAAGTTGATTAAATGCTTGCGCGCGGAGGGCTCGCTAGTATTAGCTGTAAAGTAAAGCTGGGCTGCGTCCCTCGGGGAGGCCCCTGGAAGGTATTTGCAGGCGGGAGGGGTGTGGCCTCTGTCCCCGGGTAGAGGGGAGGGGCTGCGGCGGCCCCCGAGCGGGGCGTGGGGGGCGGGGCGAGTTCCTGGGAAGCCAAGTTCAGCTCCAAACGGAAGAACTTTGGCCAAGGTGTCGGGAAGGGCGGGCAGGCGGAGGCGTCAAGGTCTCTGCGGAGACGGTGGGCCAGGCGCTTAGTCTCCTTGACCTCCTCACCGCCTTCCCCCACCCGCCCCCTCGGGGGCCTCTCCGCACCTACTGGCCGCGCCCTTGCACGAGCCTCCGGCCCACTTCCTGCCTCCGCTCCTCCGGCCCTGGCAGCACTTCCTTTGCAAAACTGGGCAGCCCCAGGCCCTGGCAGGAAGTGTCCTCCCACCCCTCTCCGCCCTCTCCTGCTTCCCACGGTGGCCACTAGAGGCCTCTCAGTCCTCGGCGACTCCAGCCTGCCCCTCCCCCCCCGGGGGGGCTGGAAAGATGAAGGTCACCACCTGGGGCTGGGGCAGTCCTCCCCCCAGGACACGTGAACACAGCGGAGAGAAGGGAGATCTGCCCTTCCCGGAGGTGGTCTCTGCGCCCTCCTCCCCAGCCCTGCCTACCCTGCCCCCACACCCCCCTCATCCCCATACCTTGTGAATCCAGGCACAAGTCGGTCTCCTCGCGCGCCCCCCCCACGCTGGTCTGTCCCCCAGGTGGGGGGGTGGGGGGGGGCGACCTCAGCGTGTGTGTTAGCGCTGGAAAGCACGGATGTGGAAGGAGAAGCCCACAGCTTCCATCCGCTCCACTCGGAGCTGGAGCCCACTGGGGCGGCGTAAATACCAGCCCTCCCTGCCTCTGCCCTCCTCCTCCGGCTGATACTGCTGGATTTCCTGCTCTCCCAGTAAACACTGGTTACCCCCAAGATTTGCATCCCGCGGGCCCCCACACGCCAGGGAGTCGCCAGGGTTCCCAGCTTCGAACCAGACCACAGTCAGCCTCTCCCCGCCACCACCACCCACACAGCCTTCGCCCACGTGGAGTTGAACTCAACCGCATGTAACCGCCTTCACTGTGTGCTGGGCACGATGCCAGGACCCAGGGACACCCCGCGACTGAGCCATCCCTCTGCTTTCGAGGAACCCACACCCCAGTGCGGAGAAAGACACCTGAGCAGACTGTCTAAAACCTGAAATGCGGGGTGCCTGGGTGGCTCGGAGGGTTACGAGGCTGCCTTCTGCTCAGGTCATGGTCTCCAGGTCCTGGGTTGGAGCCCAGAGTCCTCTGTCTGGCTCCCCGCTCAGCGGGGAGTCTGCCTCTGCCTCTTTCTCTGCTCCTGCACTTTCTCTCTCAAATGAATAAATATTTTTAAAAATAAATATATAAATGAATAAAACCTGAAATGCAATCAACACCGTGAGAGAGAGCGAGAACACGGAAGGTGGGGAGCACAGGGGGCACCTCAGCCCACCTGGGATGGCCTGGGAGGTTTGGAAAATGCTCCCTGCTGCCTTGTGACTCAGGGAGTTTGGGAAGGAGGAGCAATTCAGGGAAAGGTGGCCCAAGCAAGGAGGTGCATCGGGAAGGAAGCGGAATGTCAGGGAACTGCCAGGGCGGATGGGAAATGGGAATTTTGGACCAGCTCACAAGGGAGGAGGGGTGGGAAATGGTGCTGGAGACAGCAGGAGAGGCCTGGATCCAGCAGATCCTTAGGCAGCCCAAGAGGGGGTGGCCTTCTTGAGGGCAGTGGGTGCCATTGAGGAACACCTAGTATGTTGGGGCAGTGCTCAAAGACAGCAGCTGGATTTTGGAAGCTCATCCAGGGGTCCAAAGACAGGAGACCATATGGGCAGACCACAGCCACGGTCCCAAATGTGGAGGGTGGAAGCCTGGGCTGAGGCGGAGGTGGAGTGAAGCAGAAAGAGGATGGAAGGGGTGGCTGTGAGAGACGAGATAAACTTGATCGGAAGCTGTGGTGGCTTGGCTTGGCGGCTGGGGCAGGGGTGGCTGGGAGGGAGGACGGCTTTGGAGATGTCAGCCATGAGGATGCATCTACGGGAGCCTGGTATGGGCAGGTATTCACGGTTTGCTTGTTACACAGGAGCCAAGGGTGCAGGGGAGCGGGCACCCGATAAAACTTAGCTGTCAGAGGTAAGTGTTGGTGCAACCTCTTTGGAGAGCAATTTGACACTATTGATCAAAATTATTTTTGAGGGGCACCTGGGTGGCTCAGTCGGTTAAGCTTCCAACTCGATTTTGGCTCAGGTCATGTTCTTGGGGTTTTGAGATCAAGCACCCCTTCGGGGCCCCTTGCTCAGCCTAGGGGCTGCTTGAGCTTCTCTCTCCTCTCTCCCTCTGTCCCTCCCCCTACTTGTGCTTTTCTCTCACTCTCTCAAATAAATAAATCTTTAAAAAAATTATTACTTTTTTTAGTTTATTTATTCATTTGACAGAGAGCAAGAGAGATAGTGAGAGAGGGAACACAAGCAGGGGGAGTGGGAGAGAGAGAAGCAGGCTTCCTGCTGAGCAGGGAGCCCGAAGTGGGACTTGATCCCAGGACCCTGGGATCATGACCTGAGCCGAAGGCAGACGCCTAGTGACTGAGCCACCCAGGACCCCTAAAAAATTATTTATTAAATGCAGATACCTTTTGATCCAGCAATTCCACTTTTAGGAATTTGTGCTGTGAATAAAACGTATGCACATATAGACTTGTATGTATAAGGATGTTAATTGCATCCTTGTTTATAATAGCAAAACACTTGAAATAACCTAAGTGTCCATCAGTAAGGGACTGGTTACATAAGTATTGCTGTATCTATAGCAAAGAATAACATGTAGTCTTGAAAAACAATGACTTGGAACTATTCGAGCAGATATAGAATGATCTCCAGGACAGATGACTGGTAAATGAAACAAAGCAAGAGTCCTAACAATGGTGATGGTGTATTCGCATAAAGGAGAGGTACAAAAACAGACACAAATACACACTTGCTTATCCTCCAGTTGGGTACACAAGAAATGAGAACTGTTGCCAATGCGGGGAACAGGGCTGGGGGGCTGGGGAGGAGTCATCTACCATGCAAGGGACACATTTTATTATCCATCTAATTTAAATTCTTTAAACCAGGCATGCTTATTAATTTTTTAAAATAAAAATCCGTTTAAAATGTAAAACATGGCTTCCTAAATATAATATCAAAGATAGAAATAATAAATTCCAGTTCTTTCCTTCAAACATTCATGGCACGCCAACCAGGTACCCGACACTAGGGTTCAGCAGTGAGCTAAACAAATGTGGTGGGGAAATCAGGTGTTGAAAAAGTAATTACAGGGGCGCCTGGGTGGCTCAGTGGGTTAAAGCCTCTGCCTTCGGCTCAGGTCATGATCTCAGGGTCCTGGGATTGAGCCCTGCATGGGGCTCTCCACTCAGTGGAGAGCTTGCTTCCCTCTGACTCTCTGCCTACTTGTAACCTCTCTCTTTCTCTGTCAAATAAATAAATTAAAAGAAAAAGTAATTACAGAATGAATATTGTAAAAGAAGAAGTAAAAAGTGATAAGTAAGGAATTTAAGACTTTCATGCTTCTGGTGCCAAACTGTCACCCCTAAGATGACTTTTTTTCTTTTTTTTTTATTATTTGCCCCAGGGGTACAGGTCTGTGAATCATCAGTCTTACACCTTTCACAGCACTCACCATAGCACAAACCCTCCCCAATGTCCACAACCCATCCACCCGATCGCTGCCCTCTCACCCCCCCCAGTAACCCTCAGTTTGTTTCAGGAGATTAAGAGTCTCTTATGGTTTGTCCCCAAGATGACTTCTAATTGCAAAGGGAAGAATGTGCCTTTACAGAACCTAATCAAGATGTTAGATGTACTTTCGGTTTGTGGGCAATACTGGGGAAAGAGGAACAAATTAAGCAATACACAAGGAAAGACTCAGACAAATCCCCAATGTGAACACACTACAAGACATGTGTTCTTGACTAGGGTAAGTCAATATCAGGAAAAAAGTCGGAGGACTGTTCTAGATTTACAAATACTGAAGAGACATCCCACTCAAAGGAAATGCAGGATCTTAATTTGATCATGAGTCAATAAAACCAGTGGTTTGAGTCCTTGTGGGACTAATGGCAACATTATAACTATGGACTGGTTAGAAATTATTGTTAATATTCTCAGGTGTGAAAATCATATCGTAGTTATGGAGAATGTCCTCATTCTTAGGACGAGGTGTGATCTCAAGCATCAAGACATTTGTAGATCACTTCCAAGTGTATTGACTTCCATTAATTCCTAAATCCTTGAATGTTGGGTATTGTACTGTTGTGCTATTATTTATACTTTTCTATATATTTGTCACTTACCATAATAAAGAAATTGGGAATGACATTTTAAAACATTTGTTCCAGGACGCCTGGGTGGCTCAGTCGGTCGAGCGGCTGCCATTCAGCTCAGGTCATGATCCCAGGATCCTGGGGTCGAGTCCCATATCGGGCTCCCTGCTCCACAGAGAGCGTGTTTCTCCCTCTCCCTTTGCCTGCTGCTCTGCCTACTTGTGCTCTCTCTCTCTCTCTGTCAAATAAACAAATAAATAATCTTAAAAAAATAAAATAAAAAATAAAAGATTTGTTCCGCCGATAGGAACCCTCCCACACTGTTGGGGGGAATGCAAAGTGGTGCAGCCGTTGTGGAAGATGGCATGGAGGTTCCTCAAAAAATTCCAAAAAATACTGGATTATGATCGAGTAATCAAGCTGCAGCGTATTTACCCAAAGAATACAAAAACACTCCATTTAAGGGATCGCTATGTTCATTGCAGCATTATTTACAACAGCCAAATTATGGAAGCAGCCTAAGTGTCCATCGATAGATATGTATATCGATATATACATAATGGAATATTAGTCAGCCATAACAAGCATGAAATCTTGCCATTTGCTACATGGATGGAGCTAGAGAATATAAATACCAAATAAGAGAGTCAGAGAAGGACAATTAGCATATGATTTCACTCATATACGAATTCAAGAAACAAAACAAATGAATAAAGGGGGGGGAGGAGACAAGCCAAGAAACAGACTCTTAACTCTAGAGAGCACACTGCTGCTTACCGGAGGGGAGGCGGGCAGGGGGACGGGGGAAACAGGTGATGGGGATGAAGAAGCATGTGTGTTCTCGTGTTGTGATGAACACTGGGTCATGTATGGAAGTGTTAAATTGCTATATTGTACACCTGAAACTGATGTAATGCTGTACGTGAACTATACTGGAATTAAAATTAAAAACAAACAAACAAAACATATGTTCTCCCAAAAAATCTTGAGGCTGAATTAAAAAGGCAAGAAGCAAACTGGAGAGAAGTACAGCATAAATGACAGGCAGATTACCAACCTTAATACATTAAACATATAAACAACCAACAAATTAATGAAAAACTCATAAAAGAAGATGTAGCATATATACACATATATATTTACTTATTTATCTTAAAATGGTCTGTTCCACTGGTAATCCAAATAGCATAAATCAACTCCCACGATGACTATTTCCTTTTTGCAATCAGGCTGACAGAGATTTTCTTAAAATCTGGAGCCTGGTGCTGGGGAGGATGTTGAGAAACAGGCAGTCTTTTGGGCTGCAGGTGGTATAGAAATTAATGTGACTTTTTCAGAGGCTGATTATGCCTATTCATGTCTTTGGTCCAGCAATTCCAATTTTAGGAACTTGTCTCAAAGAAATAAGAAAGGGATGCAATCGAATGGCAAGGATTTAGCTATAAGAGGGGCGTCTGAGTGGCTCAGTCAGTTAAGTGTCTGCCTTCGGCTCAGGTCATTGTTCCAGGATTCTGGAATCTCCGGATTGGGCTCCCTGCTCAGCGGAGAGTCTGCTTCTCCCTCTCCGGCTGCTCCTTCCCTCTGCTTGTGCTCTCTCTCTCTCTCCCAAGTAAATAAATATCTTTTTTTTTTTTTTAAAGATTTTATTTATTCACTTGACACAGAGAGAGAGATTACAAGTAGGCAGAGAGGCAGGCAGAGAGAGGAGAGAGGAGGAAGCAGGCTCCCTGCTGAGCAGAGAGCCCGATGTGGGCCTCGATCCCAGGACCCTGGGATCATGACCTGAGCCGAAGGCAGCGGCTTTAACCCACTGAGCCACCCAGGCGCCCCAATAAATATCTTTTTAAAATAATATTTTATTTATTTGAGAGAGAGAGAGCATGAGGGTAGGGAGGGGCAGAGGGAGTAGGAGAAACAGACTCCCTGCTGAGCATGGAGCCTGACATGGGGCTCAATCCCAGGACCATGAGATCATGACCCAAGCCGAACGCAGACACTTAACCCACTGAGCCAAACAGGCACCCCAATAAAATCTTTAAAAAAAAGATTCAGCAATAAGAATGCGCACCACGGCGTTCTTTGTAGTATCACATAAATGGATATAATTTGGAAGTCTGCCAGTGAACTTTTGATTATATAAGCTATGCTATCTATCTAATGGGTTATCATGAGACGATTAAAATAAAGTTGGAAAATAACATATAACATGTCACAATAAAAAGGAGAGATAGAAAAATAGATATTATATACATAGAGTACACACACACAGCACATGTACTTGAAAGAAAGACTCAAAAATAAATCACTTGAAAGAGATACTTCTCAATAAATCACTGATTTATTTGTAGATTATCTCTATAGTGAACTTAAAGATGAGTTTTTCCTTTCCTTTTTGCCTGTCTGTATAATTGAATAAACCTAGACTCTTTTTTTTTTAAGATTTTATTTATTTATTTGAGAGAGAGACAGAGAGAGCATGAGCAGGGAGGAGCAGAGGGAGAGGGCAAAGCAGGCTCCCGCTGAGCAGGGAGACCCATGCAGAGCTCCATCTTAGGATCCCGGGATCATGACCTGAGCTGAAGACAGACCCTTAACCGACTGAGCCACCCAGGCGTCCCTAGACTCCTTTTCATGCAGGAAAAAAGATATTCTTTTAAAAAGCAAAGTAGGGGGCGCCTGGGTGTCTCAGGGGGTTAAAGCCTTTGCCTTCAGCTCAGGTCATGATCTCAGGGTCCTGGGATCAAGCCCTGCATGGGGCTCTCTGCTCAGCAGGGAGGCTGTGTTCTCCTCTCTGCCTGCCTCTCTGCCTTCTCTGCCTCCTCTCTCTCTCTCTGTCAAATAAAATAAATAAAATCTTAAAAAAAAAAAAAAAGCAAAGTAGCACCTGCCGTGTGTTTACTCCTCTCTGCAGACTGTTGGTGAGCATGCTCCCACGTGCTCCCACGTGCTCCCACACGCACACACACTTACAGTTGGCCTCCAGAACTCTGGGGAAGGTGCAGGCAGGAGGAGCGGCTGTCCTCACCCCTCCCACTCCATCCCTCCAGAGGACCAGCGTTCAGAGGGGAGAGGAGAATGTCTGTACGGGTCAGGGTTGGGGGGCAGCTGGCCAAGGTGCTGAGTTTGTTGGCTTTTGCCCACTTCAGAGAAAGACCCACCCCCGAAAGGGCTGCCCTGGTTTCCAATCTCAATGAGACGGGCCGCCTAGGATCAGGGCTTAGAAATGGGAGCCTTGGCTTCTGGGACAGAGTGGCAGAGTCCAAAGGCACCGGTTTATGGCTGCTAATAAACAGGCCAGGTGGAGTCAGGGCCTGGGAAGAGGGGGCAAGAAGAGCGCCTGTGCCCCCTCTGAGCAAGGGGCACGCCGAGTGAAGGAGACCTGTCTGGGGGTCTTAGAGGGGTCGCAGGTGTGAATCCCTCCCAGGCCCTGCCTTCCCAAGTCCCGCCTAGGAGTGAGGGAGGACTGCCGAGCCTCCTCGTCTGCGCTGTGGGGAGGGAGGGTCCGGGCTCCCCTGCCTTCCCCTGCCTTCCCCGGCCCCTCGTGCCACCCACGCGCAACAAGGCCGCCAGCCTGGAGCAGAAATGTACCCTATTCCTGGAAGCTGGCTCATGCCCAGCGAGGGTGGGGCCCGTTGGCTTCAGCTGTCAGGCTGTCACTGGGCTCCACCGGCTCCCAGGGACCTGACGGCACCTGCCTCCCCACCCCCTCACCCATTCTCTCTCTCTCTCTCTCTCTCTCTCTCTCTCTGGGGCCCTATCTTCCCTTATATGGTGAAGGCAGTTCCTAGAGGGGGGGGGTGGGGACAAAGGTCGCTCTCCTGCAGCCAGCTTGCCACAACTCCCGAGACCTCCCAGGTGGCAGCTGCCTCCTCCAGACAGGTAAGGCAACCCTGCGGAACACTGGGACAGCAGGTGGTGGGAGACGGCAGGGCAGGGGTCCTGGCTTCTCCCAGGCAGCGTAGGGCTTCCTGTAGCACCTTGGAACAGAGGTGAGGGGGAGGCTCGGCGTTCTGGAGCGTCTGGAAGGAGCAGGGAGCCCAGTGTGGCTTCCCGGGTCTCCAAGGAAAGAATTGCAGTTTCCACTCCACACAACTGCTCTTTCCGACGCGCACCGGATGCTAGGTTCACCTCAGGCGTCCAGTCATCCCGATTGTCCCGAATGGGGAGAATCTGGAGACATGGGACTTTGAGTTTTAAACTTGGAGACTCCTGGGCAAACCAGGACTAGTCAGTCACCCTGACCTCACTCTGCCTCCCCTTCCCCCGCCCCACCCCGTCTCCCGGCCCATTTGTTCTTTATCTGAAATGGTTCCTTTCTTTGTTCTGCCGTTCCCCTTGACACTGCTGGGGCCCTGGCGCCCCTGGATCCTAGTGTGTGAGCAACAGCCATCAGGCATTGAATGGGCAAAGGCAGAGAGAGGCAGGGGGCTGGGGACTGGTTGGGCCCTTTTGGTCCTGATCCATGCCCGGCCCCCCAAGCATGCATCCCTGTCCCACCTCCCCTCCACCAGTCATCCGGCCTTACTAGCCACAGTAGCCGAAATGGGTGGAGGGGAAGTAGGACCCACGTCCAGACCAGGATCTTGGGACATCCGGTCCACCCCTTCCCAGAAAGCATGTAAAGGCATCCCAGATCTGCAAGGGGCAGGATCCTCTCTCCCCGCTCTCCTGGGCCTGGGGAAACAGGAGGGTCTCCTGGGTTTTAAGGCTTGCCACATCCCTGTCTAGCTCAAAACGGCATGACTGAGGCCTGAGAGCAGTGACAGCACCCCGCGGGTCTCTGACCCTGGGACCCTGAAGACAACGGGGCGGCAGTTAAGCAAGGAAGGATAGGACCTGGGTGGAGCCCTAACTCCCACCAGGGCTCCAACACCGTCCAGCCTGTCCATTCCACAGTTCTGACTTTAAGCTCTGTGAACATTTGTTGAACATCTACTATGTGCTAGGAGCTGGGGGCTACACAGACGAACTGTCTAGGTCCTTGACCTTGGAGACCTCAGACTTAGAGACAGATCCCTTCATCAGCATGTGGTCAGGAGGTCGAGAAAGGCTTGGGTCCAGGGTGCCTCGGAGCCCCCAGGAGGGGCCCTTAGTCTGGCCGGAGGATTCTGGGAAGGTCTCCTGGAAGAAATGAGAGCTAAACTGTCTGGAGGAGCATGTAATGTCCAGCCATGTGAGGAAAGGTGGGGAGGGCATTCGGTAAAGAGGTAAAATGAAGGGCAGGGGCAAGGATGTAGGGGGGGGGGAGAAGCAGCGAGGGTGGCCCAGGCGAGCAAGCAGCCCGGCACCACTAGCAGGTAGAGAGTGAGCAGAGAGAGGTAGGGGTGGGGCAAGGGGCGAACTGGAGAGACATTCAGGGGGAGAGAGGGGCAGGAGAGGGAGGGGTCCAGGGTGTTGCACAGAGAACTGACTTTGGGGTCTGGGAGGAATGGTGCGCTTCCTCAAGTAGGAGGCAGAGAATACTAGGGACCAGGAGTGAGGGGGGCAGCCAGCGAACTCCAGTTGAGGGACAAGGCAGTGCTTATCCAAACCTGGGGCCATGCTGCGCACGGTGGGGGAGTGAGGGGCCCATAATCCTCCACCAGGTCAGCAGGGACATCCTCTGCGGGGAGGGCTCACCCAGAGTGGGGGGCAGGGGCATCTGCTCGGACCAACACAGATGAGAGCAGGGGCCGTTGGAGAGTATCGTGGGGGTATTTTCGGAGTATGAGCTCGCCTCTCGGGGCCGCCCTCCTCAGGTTTCCCTTGACCCCCACCCCAGTGGATGCTCCCCCTTCCCAGTTCAGGCTGTGGGAGGTCCCACGTCCTAATTTGCCTCTAGGGAGGAAGCGTGCTGGCTTTTCCAAGTCCCTGCTCCCCCAAATCTCCATTTATCTGATGGTCAAGAAGCGCCTCCTGTCTACGCTCAGTTCCTCTTGCTGCTCAGTCCTAGGATAAGAGCATGTCCTTAGAGGTCATCTGATTGACCCGACCCTCCCCCCATCCCTAGATGAAGAACGGGGGCTCATGTTCGTACAACTAGCGAGTGTCAAAGAGTCTGTCTTGGAGAAAGGAAGATGTAGACCAAGGTGGCAAATGAAATAACACAGACAACATTTTTCTCCTTTGTACCCAAACTGGTCCTACTGACCCAGGAGTCCTGGGGACCTGTGGCCTCTGTGGGTTGAGAAATGCCTCATAGAGGGGCCATGGCCCACAGGGGCATCAGACAGGGCCCAGGCACCAGGGATTCCTACAAACCACCGTGCTGGTGACCGGATCCTGTCCCCTGATCTGCCAGAGGGGGCACTAATCAGAGGCTGGGCAGGGAGACCTTGCCCCAAACTCCAGAATGCCAGGGAGAGAGGTCACCCCTCAGGACTCAGAAGAGGGAGTTTCCCAGCAGTAAAGGGCCAGGTCATTGTTCCAGGAGGTGACTCAGAGTCAAGGTGCCATGAGAGATTAGATAGGAAGGTTCCAGGCTGTCAGCACATGAAGCCTGACCCTCGGGGCCACACGACCTTTCATTCATTGGTCATCAATTCAAGGAGCATTCTAGGAGCCTTCTTAGAGTGCAACTCTGAGACAGGCTGTGGCAGGCTGGGTGGTGGGCTTGATGGGGGACGGGGCGGGGGACCTCAAGCCTGATAGGGAGAGGCAGGAAACCAGGGATGAGAGTAACTGGGGACAAGCTGATCTCCACCCTGGCTGATATCAGAGTCTCTGGGAAGTTTTTGTTTTAAAGATTTTATTCTTTATTTTAAAGAGAGAGCAACCAAGTGGGAGGGTTAGTGGGGGAGAGAGAGAGAAAGAGAGAGAGAATCTCAAGCAGACTCTGCACGGAGCACGGAGCCTGGCATGGGGGAGATCATGACCTGAGCCCAAACCAAGTTCGGACGCTTAACCGACTGAGCCACCCAGGCACCCCTCTCTGGGAAGCTTTACAAGCTGTGCTCTGCTTCCCAAAAGGCAGAAAATAAAGTACCCAGGCTTGGGCCCCATCCAGCCTAATTAAATCAGAGTCCCTGGGGATAGACCTGAGCAGCCTCAAATCGCTGGTATTGTTTAAAACTCCCTAGGTGATTCTGAAGAGCCCCTGCTGCCAGGCACAGAGCTACAGGTGAGAATGGAATGAGCCATAAAAGATATCATAAAAGAAGCATGGGGAGGGTGGTTTCTTTCAGCTCAATGGGTAGAGGCTGGTTCACACTGGGAGAGTTCACTCTGTCATCCATCCATCCATCCACCCATCCATCCACCCATCCATCCATCCACCCATTTATCTATATCCATCCACCCATCCACCCATTCATCTATATCCATCCACCCATTCACCCATCCATCCACCCATCCATCATCCATCCATATCCAACCACCCATCCACCAATTCACCCATCCACCAATTCACCCATCCACCCATCTATCCATCCATCCGTCCATCCATCCATCCATCCCTCCACTCCACAAAGCACCCACATGGTGTTAGATGCTGGGGGTTCAGTACTGAGAAAACAAAACAAACATGGTCTCCTCCCTTGTGGGGACTAGACCTTGAGCACCACCACAAAGTGACTGAGGGGTGTTTGGGGATAGCCAGGAAGGAACATGAAACTGCTGCATATACTTTCTCTACCGTGATAAAATACACATCAGATTCACCATTTTAACCACTTTAATGGACACAGACCAGTGGCGTTCAGGACATTCACGATGTTGTACACTACAACCATTGCCACTGTCTAGTTCCAGAATTTTTTCATCATCCCAAATGGAAACTCTATGCCCACTAGCAGGCCTTCCTCTGCCCCTCCCTCCAGCCCCTGACAGCTGCTGATCCACTTGCTATGTGTTTGGATTTGTCTGTTCTGGGTCATTCATATAAAGGGACTCACACAGCATGTGGCCTTTTGTGTCCAGTTTCTTTCACGAAACCTAATGTATTCAAGGGTCATTAATGTTGCAACGTGTGTTAGCACTTCGTTCCTTTTTACGACCGAATAATATTCCATTGTGGGGGACTATATCTATATACCACCTTTTGTTGATGGATATTTGGGTGTTTCTACCTTTTGGTCATTGTAAATAGAGCTGCTATGCATCTCAGGTACAAGTTTTGTTTGAACACCTGTTTTTTCTTTTGGGCGAATACCCTTTTTGGCCCGTATTTATTCTTTGCCTTCCTTTTCTTTAAGCCTGCATGATTTTTTTTTTCCAGTCAAAAAATTTTCAAAAAGAAAAACTGTTTGGGGCTAAAGAAGGGCCTTGAATGGCAGGTGAAAGACTGGGGGCTTTAATCAGTTAGGTAAAAGGGAGTCAGGGTAGAGGTTAGAGCAAGACAGTGACAAGACCAGAGCTGGGTGAGAAGACTGGAGGCTGGGCCCTCGGACAATTGAGGGCTGGGGGTGGAGCACCAAGCCCTCACCTCCCCAGGGTCCAGAGCCCTGGCCTCCGGAGCTGTTGGGAGCTCTCCAGGCCTGGGCTGGAAGGGCAGCACCTGGGAGCTCTCCAGGCCTGGGCTGGAAGGGCGGCACCTGGGAGCTCTCCAGGCCTGGGCCGGAAGGGCAGCACCTGAGCGGCTCCCAGCTCCTCAGTCCTTGCTTCCCCTCCCCTAGGCTCGTCCGCCATGACCAAACTGAGCTCCCAGGTCAAAGGCTCCCTCAACATCACCACCCCCGGGGTGCAGATATGGAGGATCGAGGTGAGGCCTGCCTGGGTGTCGGGGGGTCTGCAGGCTGGGGTGGACTGAGGGAAGGAAGGAGCCTGAGGTTACTCTGCCCTCCTGGGGTGCAAGCCCCTGGTATCCGTCCCCAAGGCCAACCTCCTCTCTTCTCAGACCTCCTCCAGCTCCTTTGCTCCTCCCATGGTCACATCCATTCTTCTCTTCAGCTTCCTCAGGCCCTCCTCCTGCTGGTTCCCTGCCTCTCCCAGCTCTCCCTGAGGCGAAGGGAGGCAGGGTAGCTGGGGGTTCTGGGGGCGCCAAGGCAGCCCCTCTGAGCTCCTTCCTCTCCCTAGGCCATGAAGATGGTTCCTGTTCCTTCCAACACCTTCGGTAGTTTCTATGATGGCGACTGCTACATAGTCCTGGCTGTGAGTCAGGGGGCGGGCACGGGAGAGCCTGAGGCGACAGCAAAGGCCTCTGTGGCGGCAGGGAGGAAATTTGAGGCTGGTGGAGGGGGGGCTGCACGGAGAAGGGCTGGCCGGGCTTTACCCGTAGCCCGCATTCCCGGGGCGTGCCCAGGGGCCCGGCCTTTGGTAGCCTTGCAGGGTCCGAGATGGTAGAGGCTCTCCCTGCCCCTGGCTCCCTGAGCGCCCACCCGAGGTGAACTTTGAATTTATAACCCTGGGGACCCTCTGAGCCAGTATGACGTCACCCTACCCCAGGCCCACATTTTGGAAATCCGTAGACCCCTTGGCCTCACCTTCATGGGTTTTTGCCACAACCTGTACTATTTAAGGCATTTCTATTTGTCCTTATATTGACTCACTTTTCACATTTAAATCCATTTATTTAAAACATAACTCCCCATCATGATCACGATGAGTGGAAGGCGGGGTCCCAGGTCACAAACAGAAAGTAGCTCTAGAATATTTACTTAATTCTTTGCTGTGCACATTTGTTTGTAAACCTCGAATCGCCTTGCAAGCCTCTGACCGTGCACGCAACTCACCTTGGGAAATGCTGCTCTAGGCAACCGACTTATTTCCAAGATGAGAGGAGCAAGAGCCTGAGGGTCTCAGAGAGTCCGTGGCCGGGCAGGGGGCGGTCCTCCGGGCTCCCGATCACCAGCACCCCATGCGTCCCTGCCTGCCGAGCTCAGCCCCGGCCCCGGGCCCCAAGTGTGTGCGGAGCTTGCAGAGCAGGGAGGCGGCGAGCGGGCGCGGGAGCCAGGGCCTCGGGCACACGGCGCATACCCTCTGCTCCCTAGGTCCACAAGACGGGCAGCAGTCTGTCCTATGACATCCACTACTGGATCGGCCAGGCCTCGTCCCAGGATGAGCAAGGGGCGGCTGCCATCTACACCACACAGATGGACGACTTTCTGAAGGGCCAGGCCGTCCAGCACCGCGAGGTCCAGGGCAACGAGAGCGAGGCCTTCCGAGGCTACTTCAAACAGGGCCTGGTGTACGGAGGGGAGGGCGCCGCGGGCGGGGAGGGGCCGGCATCGGGGTGGGGGGGTTGCAGCTTGGGCCTTCAGGGAGCCTCTGGGGGAGACTTCTGCTCTTTCCGCTTCCCCACCCCCATTTCTGCTGCTGCCCTGTCCCCGGTCTTTTTCCCTCTCAGTGCCTTTCGCTGCCCCAGAGGCCATCGTGAAAGTCTGGGCATCATGAATTTCTGTAAATCAACCCCTATTTGAATGTTCTGGAGAGCTCAGTGCTGAAGGCCCCGATTTCTAGCTTTTCTTGAAAAACCTGAAGTTCTGGCCTCTGGGCTTTTCCCGTGGAAACACACAGTCAGGAGCCAAGTTACTACTGACCGGTAGGCTAGGCCAGAAGCCCTCTGCTGAGCCACAGTCCTCCCCCCTCCCTTTTGTCTTGCTCCTCTCCTTCCCACACTTAGAGCAACAGCCCACCCGTTCGGGTATTTGAGCAGGAAGCTCTCCTGTCTGCTTGGGCTGCCCTAACAAAATACCATAGAATAGATAGCTTAAACAACAGAAATTAATGTTCACACAGTTCTGGAGGTTGGGAAGTCCAAGATCAAGGTGTCAGCTGATTTGGTTGCTGGTGAGAGCCCCCTTCCTGGCTCGCAGACCGCCACCTTCTCGCTGTGTCCTCCCACGGTGAAGACAGTGAGCAAGCTCTCCGGTGTCTCTTCCTAGGAGGGCACTAACCTCATCACGGGGGCCCCACCCTTGGGACCCCAACTAAACTTCATCAAAATCTACCCCCTCCCAACAGCCCCATCTCCGAATTCCACCACACCAGGGTTAAGGCTTCAGCGTAAGGGTTTGGGGGGGGGGGACACAATTCCCTCCACAGCATCTCCCCTCTCCCCCTTCCTTGCAGCCCCCGTCCTCGGAGTTCTGTCCTGTCCTTCCACAAATCCACATCACCGTGCGCCCTTCTCTGCAGGCTCTCTCAGCAGGGCAGGGACTACGGGGCAGGGAGCGAGGCATCTGGGGCTCAAACTTTAAGGAGGCTAAGGAAGGTCACGTACACGCAGGCAGAAGACTGACCTTGCGCTCTCATGAGCCCAAGAGCAAGTGCCTCAGACCTGGCAGCCGAGGGGCCTCGTGCCCCTCATCCTGGTCCCGGGCCCCGCCCTCAGGTGGCCCCAGTGGCAGCCAGCTGGGCACCCCGGCTCTGCCACACCTCCCAGCCTGCTCCCTCCCTCTCTTCTCAGGATCCTGAAGGGGGGTGTGGCTTCTGGCATGAAGCACGTGGAGACCAACTCCTACGACATCCAGCGGCTGCTGCACGTCAAGGGCAAGAGGAACGTGGTGGCGGGAGAGGTGGGCATCACCCAGGGCCCTGGGGCAGGGCCTCCTGTCTCCCCTCCCAGCCTGGCCAGAGGGCAGAGGCCAAGGAGGGGTGAGGGCAGGGAAGAGGCGGAGAAGAGAGGGGGGCTGGGGCAAGTATCTGAGCGCAGGGGTCCTCTGGCCCTCCAGGTGGAAGTGTCTTGGAAGAGTTTCAACCGTGGGGATGTTTTTCTCCTGGACCTGGGCAAGATAATCATCCAGTGGAACGGGCCGGAGAGCAACCGCATGGAGAGACTCAGGGTGAGCCCAAGCACCGGTCCCCTCTCCCATCCCACCCTGCCCTGGCGGGCTCCCGCGCCCTGTCCCTCTCCTGCCGGCCACACTCGCCAGACTTCTGCTGCCCCCCCACCCGCCCGCACGTCCCCAGGCCCCTCGCGGCTGACCGCCCTGGACGGCACGTTCAAAGGTAGATCTGAGTCTCCGTGGGTATGTAGGGAGGTACGCGTATGGGGCTTTGCATGGGTTCCCGCCGCTCACCCAGTGAGGTGCAACGCGTCCCTGCTGCGGGGTGGGCCCCGCCAAGCGTGAATGAGGTGGGCAGAGCCTTGGCGCTGGCCTCCAGCCGGTCCTTGAGTGGGGAGAGGAGCTGACAAGTGAGGGGTGGGTGTGTGGCACTGGGGGTCCTAGGAAGGCTTCTGGGAGGTGAGGTGGGGAGGAGAGGGCCCTAAGGCAGGGGAGAAGTGGCTGGGCGGGGGGTCGGGTGCACAGGCGATTACGGGGGAGCTGGGAGAGGAGAGAGGTCTTGCTTTCGCTCTCTGGGCCTGTTCCGTGGCCAGGAGGCTGTAGGAGGGGGCTGGGGTCTGTTCCCGGCGCCCAGGAGCTCTGAAGGTCCTCCTGACTTCCGAGGAGAGAAGGGGTGTGGAGGGGCTGCGGGGAGGCCATCTGTGTGAGGATGGGAGCAGGTGCCCCGGCCCCTGGGACAGGAAGCGGGAATCCAGGGGCCTTAACACGTGTGGTGGGCAGGGCCGAGGATTGAGGGGCGCTGTGCTTGAGCCCCCTTGGAGGGATGCAGTCCCGATCCCCCAAACAGGAAAGACCAGGAGCCACAGATTGGGGCGGGTGGGGGCAGGGGCAGGGGCAGGGACAGGGGCGGGGTGGGGAATCGAATTCAGATTGGGGCATCTTAAAACAGGTTATCGTGGAAGCTGGGTAAATGACAGGAGAGCAGAGAGCTGGACTGGGGACAGAACTAGGAAGATGCCCCGGGACTGGGGCTGGGGCCCTAAATGCCAGTCCCCAGAGCAGCGGCCATCGGGGTGAGGAGGGGGAGCCAGGGTGTGAGCGTGTGTGCGGGTGTGTGTGTGCACATGCGTGTGAGCACACTTGAGGCCGTGTAGGTGCACGTGGGTGTGTGTGCGTGCACATGGGAGCTCACACTGGGGCATAGAGACCGAGCCCTCTGACATCCAGGCTTCTGCTTTTGTCCAAAACTGTGAAGTAAAATCACAAATTTCAATGTTGAAACAGAAGGCCCAGCAAGTGTACCCCAAACACCCTCCTGCCAACGGGAAACCTGCTTTCCCCAATGGGGTTCCTCACGGAGGTGCAGGCAGGACAGATGCCTTGTCCCCTGGGGATACTGGAGGGGGGCCCCCGGGCTCCACTGGTGCGGCTGGGGATGGCGGGCGCGGCCCCTTCCCCTGCCGGACTTCACGGGTCACTGGGACCTTCCCGCAGGCCATGACCTTGGCCAAGGAGATCCGAGACCGGGAGCGGGGTGGGCGGACTTACGTGGCCGTGGTGGACGGGGAGAACGAGAAGGAGTCCCCAAAGCTGATGGAGATCATGAACCACGTGCTGGGCAAGCGGGGGACGCTGAAGGCCGCCGTGCCGGACGATGTGGTGGAGCCCGCGGTCAAGGCCGCCCTCAAGTTGTACCAGTGAGTGTGTGTCCAGCCGGGCTCTTTGTGGCCGCGGGGGCTCCCCCGGGGGGCTGGGCTGTGAGACCCCTCCCCCAACCCTGCCGTGCCTCTGTCCTGCAGCGTGTCTGACGCGGAGGGAAAGCTGGTGGTTAGAGAAGTCGCCACGAGGCCACTCACCCAGGACCTGCTCAGTCACGATGTGAGAGGGTGTGGAGACCCCCATCCCCAGCTCCCGTCCCACTGCATGCTGCCCAGTATCCCCCAGGCGGGAGCATGGCCGGGGGCTGGAGCCATCGTGGTCCCGGCAGCCCTGTGGACCGACGCCACCTGCATGCTCAGGCTCCCATGCGCCATCTTTCTCTCCCCGTCTAGGACTGTTACATCCTGGACCAGGGGGGCCTGAAGATCTACGTGTGGAAGGGGAAGAAAGCCAACGCCCAGGAGAGGACCGGAGCCATGAACCAAGCCCTGGTGGGCATGGGGATCCGGGAGGGCAGGGGCGGGGAGAGAAGCAGACGCAGCAGGGAGAGGGAAGTGGGGTCAGGTGGAGCGTAGCACCAGGCAGAGGCCTTGGAAAGCTTTGGGCCTGACCCAGGGCCGGTGCGGAGGGTCAGTTCTGTAGCCGACTTGAGGGTCCTCTGCACGCTGCAGGGGCAAGTCTCCTCCAACCCTGGGTCCCCCTCGGGATATGAGCTCCCACCTCAAGTTTGGTTCAGAGAAAGGAGGGAGAAATGGAGGCTGGCCCTCCTGCAAGAGTCGGCCGAGGCGCTGGGGCCAAGTCAGAGCTTGGGGTCATTATTAGGGCTAGACTCAGTAACCCTAGCTGGCTTGGGGTCAGCGTTAGATTGGGGGTTAGGTGCAAGGTTAGAGATGGCCGCTGGTGATTGGGGTGAGAATTGAGGTAGGGTCAAGTTTGGGGTCTCTTTGGGGCTTTGGTGTTGGGACCAGAGCAGGGTTTAGCTTTGGGGTCAGCACTGGGACTGGGGTTGGGTTCAAGTTTGGGCTTGGGAACCAGGGGTAGGTTTGCGGTTGGGTCTGGTTGGGTTCAAGCCAGGCTGTGGCTTGCTCCGGGGGGCTGTGGGGGTTAGGAGAGGGACACAGACCCAGCCAGCCCTTTTCCTTCCCAGAACTTCATCAAAGCGAAGCAGTACCCGCCGAGCACGCAGGTGGAGGTGCAGAATGATGGGGCCGAGTCGGCTGTCTTTCAGCAGCTCTTCCAGAAGTGGACTCTGCCCAATCAGACTTCAGGCCTGGGCAAAACCTACACCTTGGGCTCTGTGGGTGAGGACTGGCCCGAGGCAGGGTGGGGCCAGGGCACCTGCACCTGCCTCCTGGCCCGCTTCCCAGACACACCCCTTCCATGTGCTCTTTCTCCTTGGCTTTGGGCTGCCCCAGTAGCGTGAGGACACGAGGGAACATGGGTAAACTGAGCTGTCACAAAAAAGGAGCTGAGAAGCACCTGTCTTTCCTTTGGAAGGGGGTTGTCTCCCTGGAAACCAGGCAGCATCTGTGTCTCTGCAGACAATATTTGCTGAAGGCAAGCTCAGTGCTAAGCCCCTGGAGGATACAGGGTTGTTCCTCTCCGGGCTCCTCAGGGAGGCCCTGGAAAAGCCCAAGTCTTAGGGGTGGGAGACGGGGTTTCACATTGTAACTGCCACTTTCTAGCTCTGTGACCTTGGCTAAGCCCTCCGATCTCTGTAGCCTCGGCTTCCGCATCTGTAAAGTGGATCTAAGAATTGTAGCTGTCATCTAGGGCTGTTGTGAGGACCTGGGGGACCTCAGCTGGTGACAGCTGGTGTCCTGATGCCCCTCCCTCCTCCAGCCAAAGTGGAGCAGGTGAAGTTTGATGCCACATCCATGCATGTGCAGCCTCAGGTGGCTGCCCAGCAGAAGATGGTGGACGATGGGAGCGGGACGGTGGAGGTATGGTGAAGGCGGGAGGCTGGGGCTGGGTGGGGAGGGGTCAGCGGAACCTGTCCCGGCCCTCATACCAGCCTGGCACTGGCCCCAGGTGTGGCGCATTGAGAACCTAGAGCTGGTGCCGGTGGAGTCCAAGTGGCTAGGCCACTTCTACGGAGGTGACTGCTACCTGCTGCTCTACACCTACCTCATCGGCGAGAAGAAGCACTACCTGCTCTACATTTGGCAGGTCAGTCCCCACCCTTCCCTGTCCAGACCACAGCCAGCTCAGCTCCCACTCCAAGTGGCCTTTACCTTGAGTTGAATACCTCTGGTGATGGGGAGCTCACCCCTTTCCCATCCTGGGACTGCTTTGGCTATGAGATCCCACGGGTATCCCCATTCACAACCCTTGCCCCTTCTCTGAGTTCTCGGAGTCTCCCTTCCAATTTCCATGGCTTCCAGAACATTCCCTTCCTCTGCTCAAAGCACTGTGGGTTTCTGGGTCCAGATGTGAGTGATCAGGCAGATGCTTAGGTGCTGGAGGGAGTGGTACAGTAGCCATGGTGTTCCCCCGAGTAAGAAGGAGAGGAGGTCCGGGGTTAAGGGCCGGGTAGCAGGTGAGCTAGGGTTGGTGGGGAGTCAAGAAAGGACTAGGTGTGGGGCTGGGATCAAACGGGTCTGGGTCACGTTGGGTTTGGGCTGCGTCCAGGACGGTATTTGGTGGGGCAGGCAGTTGGGTTTGGGGCCAGGTGAGAATCGGGGATGGAGTTGTTGCTGCAGCCGGGGACGGGCTCAGGACTGGGGCCAACCACGTACCCCCAACTTCCATCGTGTTTGTCCCCAGGGTAGACAGGCCAGCCAGGATGAAATAACAGCTTCTGCCTATCAAGCCGTCATCCTGGACCAGAAGTACAACAACGAACCGGTCCAGATCCGGGTCCCGATGGGCAAGGAGCCACCGCACCTCATGGCCATCTTCAAGGGACGAATGGTGGTCTACCAGGTGTGGCTGCTGGTCCATGGTGCCTGGCAGGACCCATGATTGCTGTGCAGTGGGCATCAGGAGATGGGGAAGGGGACCCTGGGCGGGGGCAGGCCTGGGGGTGAACCACATCCTCCATAGGCAGGACTGTGTGAGTCCCCATTGCCCAAGCGGAACCGGCAGTAGACACCACGGCTCCGCAGGAATAAGTAGACAGCAGGAGTATGCAGTGTGGGCAAGTCCCAGCTCTGTTTACACTCCCCTCCACTCCCACCCCAAGCTCTGCATGAAGTAGGCGGTTCTTTTGGCTAGATTTGCCCACGCGATGAGCCTGTCCCAGTGACACTGGTGGCTTCCCACATGATGGAGCAGACATCTCCCGCACTCATTTAAAATCAGCTGTTTCTCAAGCACCCATGAAGCCTGCAGTCCTCTGCAAGGTGCCGGGGCTGGAGAGGGCCCTGCGTTCCTGTTGCCGGTCCTGTTGGGAGAGTGGGGAACTAATGGCCTGAAGGTCCCTGTGGTTAAATGCCAGACATTCAGGTTGCCTTCACCTCGGAGTGTGAATACAATAATCCGGGACAGGCAGGGAGTTGGAGCTGGAGGGGGCGTTTGGAGGGGCTCTGGACATCAGGGTCAGGGTTGAGGTGCTCAGCAGAGGTAAAGTGAGGGCCCAGAGGAGGGGATCCACGCGGAGTGGGGAGAAGCCCCGCTGAGCTAAATGGGAGGGTCTGGAGAGAGCAGAGTGAGTCTGGAAGGGCAGTTTGTGCCTGCGTCCTGTGGGTCCTGCAAGGGCTGAGCTGAGGAGCTGGCTCTAGTCTGTAAGCAATGGGGAGCCACTGAAGATTTCAGAGCAGGGGAGTGCCATGACCAAAACATTGTTTCGGAAAGGCTAGTCTGATGATGATGGTGGCAGAGGACCTGTCGGTGGGCAGACCCCACCCCAGCCGCTCTTCCACTCTGTTCTCTGTGCCTCTCTCCAGAATCTTCCATGGTCTGTACTAAGTTGCTCCCACCTCTCTCTCTGCCTTCTCCCCACATGCTGCAGGGAGGCACCTCCCGGGCCAACGGGCAGGAGCCAGTGCCCTCCACCCGGCTGTTCCAGGTGCAGGGAACCAGCGCCAACAACACCAAGGCCATTGAGATCCAACCCCGGGCCAGCTCCCTCAACTCCAATGACGTCTTTGTCCTTAAGACCCAGTCCTGCTGCTACCTGTGGTGCGGGAAGGTGCGTGCAGGGCCTCGGGCCTCCCCGGCCCAGTGGGCGTTAGGGAGTCCCCAGGCCTCAGGGGAGCCCCTGGCCAGTAGGTCCTTCTGGCTCATTTCCCAGCCATTCTCCCTCCCCCTTCACATTCTCCGCCTCTTTGGTCAGTCTCTCTCATTCTGCTTGTCTCCGGCCACCCCTGCCTGTCCCAGCGTTGGTCTGTCTTTGTGTCTGGGGCTCTCTCCATTATCCCCTTATCCCCATACGTATCACTGCCTCTCTGTTGATCTCAGCCTCTTGGATGCCTTCTCTTGCTCTGTAGGGAGAGTGCAGACTCCTGTCCCCTCTACCGTTCTACAGAGTGTCAAGGACAGAGGAAGGGTGTGCTTGGGGTCCTGATCCAGCCAGGAAGGGCCCCCTTGGACCCAGGAGTTTTGGGCCAAACATGGTGGAAGGGTGGGGGTAGGCATAGCAGTAGAGATGGTCTCCCCCAACACAGCTGACCCCCCTTTTCCCCAGGGCTGTAGTGGGGACGAGCGTGAGATGGCCAAGATGGTTTCGGACACCATCACCAGGACGGAGAAGCAAGTGGTGGTGGAAGGACAGGAACCGGCCAGCTTCTGGGTAGCGCTGGGTGGAAAGGCTCCCTATGCCAGCACCAAGAGGTAACTACAGAGTCCCTCTGCCTCCAGCTTGCCTTCTGAGGCTGGGGAGCCTCCTAGCACCTCCATGCTGTGGCCCAGAGCCTGCACTGGGCATGGACTGAGGACTCTGTGTACCAAGTCCCCAGGGCTACAATGTGAAGAAAGAAGGGGCAGCCCATTGGGCCCTCAGGGCGGCTTGAGCCCAGGGGCTGTGTCCTTATTGGGGGGGGAGGCGATTTCTTGGCTTGCCTCGTCGGAGTTCTGTGTCCTCCATTCTTCCTCCCCACACCTTCTTCTCGCCGCCACAATTTTCTCCGCATCTCACAGGCTGAAGGAAGAAAACCTCGCCATCACCCCCCGGCTCTTTGAATGTTCCAACCAGACCGGGCGCTTCCTGGCCACAGAAATCCCTGACTTCAATCAGGATGACTTGGAAGAGGACGATGTGTTCTTGCTCGATGTTTGGGACCAGGTAGGATTGAGGCCTGGGACCCGCCCTTCCCACCAGCTCACACCCCGGAGCCAAGACATAGTGACTTTATGGACGGGGAAGGTTTGACATTCTCTGGGCTCCCTCATTCATTCTTCCTGGGGATGGTAGTATTACGGACAACAAGAGCCTAAGGAAGAAGGAGGCAGGTAGAGAGGAACGTTCTGGAAGGGGCTGCGGGGTGGGATGTGTTTTCCCAAAGCCCCATTTCTTTCATGGGGCAGAAGCATGTTTTTAAGGGTCTGAGGCCCTAGAGAGGCCAGGAGTCCCACACTGGGAAGCATCTCCCGACAGAGGACATCTGTCCGACCTCTTCATTTCCCAGATGCCAAGTCAAGACCAGATAGGGCCTGCCCAAGGTCACTTAGCTCCACTGTCGGTCACCAGAGCCTGGCGGAACCGAGGCAGAGCACAGTGGGTTAGGGAGGACGGGAAGGCCTGCCCGAACTCTGGGTTCCCTGCAGGTCTTCTTCTGGATCGGGAACCACTCCAACGAGGAGGAGAAGAAAGCTGCAGCCATCACGGTCCAGGAATACCTCAAGACCCACCCCAGCGGCCGTGACCCTGAGACCCCCATCATTGTGGTGAAGCAGGGACACGAGCCCCCCACCTTCACAGGCTGGTTCCTGGCGTGGGATCCCTTCAAGTGGAATGTGAGTGGCTAGTCCCCCCTACCCCAGGCCTTACTGCCTTGCAGGATCTTCTCCAGTAGGCTGCTCACCGCACACCCCAAGGGCAGGCCAGGCTTCCAGGCTTTTCTATTCGTTGTGATAGGCGACCAGTGATAGATTTTTAAAGGGGTCCACGGGGTCTCAAATAAAAAGCCAGATTGTGTAAGTCTATGAAGCCCTCTGATGAGGGAAGAGGGAAGGAAGTCGGTCAAAAACCCAGGCTCATGACCGTGACTTTCTTGAGCACTGGGTACTGTAGCTCAAAGCTGTTGGACATTCTTGCTAAGAGCTGTCTTGACCATTTGAACTTAAATTAACTGAAGTTAAATAAAACGGGGTGCTTGGGTGGTTCAGTCGTTGAGTGTCTGCCTTTGGCTCAGGTCACAGTCCCAGGGTCCTAGAATCAAGTCTCTCATCGGGCTCCCCGCTCCGCAGGGAGCCTGCTTCTCCCTCTCCCACTCCCCCTGCTTGTGCTCCTTCTCTCGCTGTCTCTCTGTCAAATAAATAACTAAAATCTTTAAAATAAATAAATAAAGTTAAAATGAAAGATTCCATTTCTCACAAGCCCCAAGCTAAGTGTATCATAGCCCCCTGTGGCTAGCGGCCCCCAGGTCAGAGAAAGAACATTTCCATCGTTGTAGAAATTTCTCCCGGACAGTGTGGGTGAATCCTCAAGCCAGGTGGAAATGACCCACGTCAGTTCTAAAGGACAGATGAGGCACCTGGGTGGCTCAGTGGGTTAAAGCCTCTGCCTTTGGCTCAGGTCATGATCTCAGGGTCCTGGGATCGAGCCCCCACATTGGGCTCCCTGCTCGGCAAGGAGCCTGCTTCCTCCTCTCTCTCTGCCAGCCTCTCTGCCTACGTGTGATCTCTCTCTCTCTCTCTCTCTCTCTCTGTCAAATAAATAAATAAATAATCTTAAAAAAAAAACAAACAAAGGACAGACGAATGTCTCCCTGGCACACGCTTCTAAGCAAAATGGGTCATATGCGTGGTCCTTACCCGAGGGACAGTGAATCAGGCTTCCGCAGGGTTTTCCTGAACTGGCCCCGGACAGAAGCAGAGCGCAGGTCCTCAAGACAGAAGCCCGTGCAAGTTTTCGGCAGGAAGCAGGAAGGCTAAAGCTTGGTGGCTTTGGGTACACGAAACTGCACAACAGAGTTGTTCAGGGAACTAGAGCTTAGATGAATTTCCTCAAATGCATTTTTTGAAAGCATTCGTTCGGTGGCTGATGGGATGAATTTAGTCTTGAGGATACGTTAAACAAATCTCTGCAAATCTAGATGCCAGAACTTATTAAATTCCTATCAGGGTCCCTGGGCCACAGCTCTGGCGGCCCTCCCCTCCCCTCCAGTCTGCGCTGGCTTCTCTCTCTCTCAGTCAGCACGCCGGCAGTCCTGACACGCCATGCTTGGGGCCAGGTCCAGGGCATAGGGAGATGTGGCTCCTCATGGAACCAGGGTCCCTCCAACTCCCTTCACCCTCCTGAGACAGGTACTCTGCTGGGAGGAACCCCCGCCCCGTTCTGTATTCCCCAGAGCCTTCACGGTGGAGGCAATGTCTCCAGGCTGCATGTGGCCTCTGAAGGTGGCCCCCATCCCCACATAGGGCTGAGTGGGGCTCTTCCTGACCCTTAGCCTCGTGGGTGCCCACCCTCACCATCCAGCCTCCTTTTTCAGGGTCCTTCCCCCAGCCCCCACCTGAGGCCCCTCTGCCCCTTCTCACCCCCAGGCCTGAGGCCAGCCTTCTTTCAACCCCCTGAAAGCAAAAAAATTCTATGCCCTCTGCTGAGAGCCGGGTCTAACTTGTCATTGGCTTTGTGTGCAGAACACCAAATCCTACGAGGACCTGAAGGCAGAGCTCGGAAACTCCGAGAGGGACTGGAGCCAGATCACTGAGGTGAGTAGGGGCAGGTGGCTGACTGATGACCCAACCCCGAGGGAGCTGAGAAAGTTCCAGAAAAGACAGCAGAGCCCTGGGCTTTCCTTTCCACCGGGTCCTCCCTCCGCTCATGGAAGTGCCTCTCCCCGTTGAACGTCAAGGCCTCCAGCTGTTTCCTCTCCTCCATGTCCTAGTCTGGGCATAAGAAACCATCCCGGGGATGGGAGCCAGGAGCGAGGTGGGGCCAGCTGGTTAAAATGCAGATCCCCAAATCCCACTCACTCCCCCCAATTCTGGTGCGTGGAATTTGGCTGAGCCCTGGGAATATGCCTGTTTTAAATGAAGAGCCAGGGGATTTGACGAGGTTCGTCCACGGACTACACTTCGAGAAAGAATGAAGTGTAGCCTCTCAGTTAGTGACCAGAACAGCACTGAGCCCGTTGGCTTGGGATTATGGGAATCTGAAAGCAAAAACCTTTCCTTTGGGAAGTTCACAGGGTTGCAGGGGAGTCAGGATCAAGCAGACTCTGTAGAAATGTGTCCAGAACACAATTTCACAAGCGTGATGGGGTAATCAGCAGATAAGGGTGCCTCCTCGGCCCCTCCCGCAGGCTGAGTACCCCGTGTGCTCAATAAACCCTTCTCGGTGGACTGATGGTTCAGGCAGGAAAGCACGGATGGATAGGTCAAGGCTGAAGGAATTTACTGATGACAGTTCCATAACAGATAAGGGAAAGAGGGTCATAAATGTCCAAGGTGGACCTTGAACACCTGCAGAAAGCCATGGAGAAGTTCATAAGTCATAGACCAAAATAATCATCTCGGCCCCATAGACTTTGGTTGGATGCAAACCACCAAGTTGTAGCTCACAGGTCCAAGCAGGTGTTGTGTTCTGAGGAGTGTGTGTATGGGCGGCGGCGGGGGCGGGGGGGTGTCATGGAAGGCTTCTCGAGGGAGATGCTCTAGAACCAATGCTGACTCCAGAGAGAAAAGGCAGCCTGGGAGGTAGCCACAAACCAGCAGAGCAAACCAGCAGTTTCCTCTTTTTTTTTTTTTTTAAAGATTTCATTTGTTTATTTATTTGACAGAGAGAGAGAGAGAGAGAGAGAGAGAGAGAGAGATCAGAGGTAGGTAGAGAGGCAGGCAGAGGGAGAGGAGGAAGCAGGCTCCCTTCTGAGCAGGGAGCCCAATGGGGGGTTCGATCTCAGGACCCTGAGATCATGACCTGAGCCGAAGGCAGAGGCTTTAACCCACTGAGCCACCCAGGCGCCCGAACCAGCCGTTTCCTTCTCTTCCCTAGGAGATCACCAACTCTAAGCCAGACACGTTCAATGCGAACAGCAACCTCTCTTCTGGGCCTCTTCCCATCTTTCCCCTGGAGCAGCTGGTGAACAAGCCCGTGGAGGAGCTTCCCCAGGGTGTGGACCCCAGCAGGAGGGAGGTAGGTGGGCCTCGAGGGGGAGGGTGGAGAGAGCTGGCGGGCCGTCCGCTGGACCCCAGGTTGTGCCCTGCCGGGGATTAGGTGCTGGGGGTGTCCGGGTGAACAAAACACATCTGGTCTCCACCTTCATGTCAGCGGACATCTCAGTGGGGACAGAGGGCACAAAGGGCCCTGGTGACACTATGATTTCATTTCAGTGATGATAAGCGCCACAAAGCTGAAGTACAGGTGCCGTGAAGGGTCTTCCCAAAAGGAACCTGACTCAGAGATTTCCTTCTGAAAGGTGAACAGGAATCATTCAGGCAAAATGGATTATTCCGGGAGAAGGGGACAGCGCTCATGAAGCCCAGAGGCCAGCGTGGCTGTGGTGTGCGGAGCCGGGGAGCCGCAGGCCGAGGGGCCGGGGTTCTGAGCAGTGCCTGCTACACCCCGTTAGGGAACGAGGTGTCCGTCCTGAAAGTGGACAGGGGCCATTATGGTTGAAGCAGGGGAGAGGCGGGAGAGGCAGTCAGGTTTATGGCTTTAAAAGACCAAGATAGGGCCCTCCCTGGCTGGCTCCGTTGGTGGGACGTGTGACTCTTGATCTCAGGGTTGTGAGTTGGAGCCCCACATTGGGTGCAGAGATTGGTTTTAAAAACTTCACAACAAAAAAAGATTTTATTTTTAAGTAATCTAGAATAGGTAGGCGGTGGCTGGGGGAGTAGAGGGAGGAAGGTGGTCTAGAGGACTCTTAGGAGGTCAAGTCGATGACACTTGGTCATTACTGGATGAAGGGTGCGTGTGTGGATGGGTGGCAAGGGTGTCATTTTCCGAGAGAAAAGACCCGGGGACTGAGCTTAGAGGGGGACGACCGTGAGTTTGGCGGTAGCCATGCGGTTTGAGGCACCCGGGGACGTCCGGAGTGAGGCATATTTGGTGTGTAGGCTACTCAGAGACCCGCCAGGGCAGAGACCCGCCAGCGCGCGGTGCCCCCGGTGGCTGCGGTGGCAGGCCCACGCCGTCCCTGGTCACTTGTGCGGAGATGGTGTGGCAAGAAGTGAGTTTGCTAAAAACCCATTTCCAATGTTCACTATAGGAAAGTCCCAAATGGCTGGCAAATCTAGCTTGATGGGGGGATTGAGACAATGTACCCTGAGTATGATAAACCTTAAAGACATCTTGCTAATGAATTAAGGAATCTATAGGAGAGAGATGCCCGATTTCTCCAACAAGTCTGTTATGGGTTTGGGCTCCATATATGTTAGGCGTACTGTTCCCAGAGCATTTGCATCCTGCCCTTCACCTTGGAGACCATGTTCATGCATTCTCTCCCAGATCGACCCATCTGTGTCCTCACT
Source organism: Ailurus styani (assembly GCA_002007465.1). Lineage (NCBI taxonomy): Eukaryota > Metazoa > Chordata > Mammalia > Carnivora > Ailuridae > Ailurus > Ailurus styani. Next base: position 1,633,478 of record LNAC01000285.1, on the reverse strand, counting down.
GGAATGTGGGGATGATCCCAACATACTTTTGTAACAGTGATCCTGTGACTATTATGCGCCCAGCACTTGGTACATAGAAAGTGCTCTGTAAGTGTCCGCTGTTGTGACCGCCTGAGAAAACTGGAGGGAGGGCGAGTGACTGGCCCGATGCGACTGACATAGCTACTCAGCAGCCGAGGCAGAGCAAGAACCCGGTCCTCGGAGTCCTGGCGCTCCCGTCATATCACGTGGCATAATATATTTCTAAAAGGCGCTGCAGCTGGTGGTACTGGACCAGGTGACTGAGGGGAGGCTGGATGGATGGTGAATTCTGGACTGGACAAACAGAATCGACAACCGCACCATGGTAGACACAGTCTACAAAATCTAAGATCCTTTTTAAAAAGTCAGTTGTCTGTTGCTGATTTTTTTTTTTAGAGAGATTCATTTATTTGAGAGAGGGAGTGAGAGAGCGATTGCAGGTTCGAGGGAGGGAGAATCCGGAGAGACTCCTCTCAGAGAGCGAAGCCCAACGAGTGGGGCTTGATCTCCCGACCCTGAGTTCACCGCCTGCACCGAAACCGAGAGTCGGACGCTTCACTGACTGCGCCACCCAGGGGCCCCAGTACATTCTTGGGGGAGAGCTGTAGGTCAGTGTTAAGTGGGGAGAGTAGGAGAGGTCTTCAGACGTCTCTGGCGGCTCCAAACTCCAAACGGGGAGGGGAGGCAGTGCCAGGGACCAGTGGGGTGCGGGGTCTGGCTGCAGGCAGCAGCAAAAGGAAAACCGGGGTGTTTGAGTACCAGTGAGCAAACCACAGAGAGGCGGATGTGGGTATGGGTGAGGCCAGTAATCAGCTGGCAGGAGCACAGTCCAAGAGCAGGACTAGTGGAAAGATACAAGTCCACTGGGATGGGCAGTTCCTGCTATCTGCCCTGGGGGTCAGAGTCCAGGAGCGTGAGCAGAGCTGTGGAGCCAGCCTGGCGGGGGGCCAGGGACGGCACCTGCAGCCGCAGCTGTGAGGGCCCTGGGGGCCCGGGGTTTGCTACAGACCGGTTAGGGATAGTCAGCTCTCCCCTCTCCACTGAGGCCCAAAGCCCTCCCTTTCCTCTCTTCTCCCCGGCCTGGGGGAGTGGGCAGGGCTCTCCGGGGACTTGAGAGAATGCCCAGTGGGGAGAGGCAAACCTGAAGACGGTCAGAGAACGGAGGCGTCAGACCCACCTGGGCTTGAAGTCCCCCCACAGGTGTTGTCCAGGCTGTTCAATTAAGGGCTCTCCGCAGGAGGGGATCAAACTCTGTCCTGGGGTGGCGGGGGTAGGGGCTCACATTGAAACCCATGGCTCTTACCAGCCCGCCCCCTTCTGGTGCCTGGGGAGCAGAGACGAAGGCTGGGAGATGCTGTTTAGTGCAGTTTCAATTTGGGGTTCTCACGTGAATGTGCCTTGAGTGTACCCGGCTTGCCTGACACAGCGTCCCTATTACATTGTTAGCTGGGAGCAAAGGTCATTTCAGGCACTCCCCTGAATCTTATGGAGAAAGATACATACCCTGGCTTAGAAAGGTGTCTCCCAGTCATGATCTCTAAGCCAAGAGTAAAAAGGTAGAATTGTGCTAGCCAAGCTTCTGGATCATTCATAGGATGGGAGAGGCCGGTAGAAGTCATCCAAATACTTTGTTTCCCACTCAGAAGGGCCAGGGGCTTTTCCAGGTGCCGCAGCTGTGCTTGTCCGCTAGCTGGGCTGCTGCTTGCCGGGCCCGCTGCGCAGGGGCAGCTTGCATGCTCAGTGGACCCCCAGCAAGGTAGGGCGCAGGAGGGCGAGCGCTTCCCGAGGGTCATGGCTCTCGCTAGCAGAGCTGGGCCGCCCTCCTGTGGTCACAGCAACTGAGTCTCACGTGTTCAGACCTGCGCAGATTCCCTTCCGTGGCTCATCTGCTTACTTTGTGGGCCAGACTTACAGGAAGAAGGAGCCTCTCGCCCAGGGTCAGTTTACTAAGTAAAGACAGATAAACAAGATACCTTGTTTCCAGTGCCCTTTCATGTGTCATATTATTTTCATCCCCACAAAAGCATTACAGAGAAGCAAAAACTGGCCTTTAAGATTTTTCTCCCATTTTAGAGAGAGGAAAACTAAGACTTTCTCTTAGCTAGCAAATTCCTAGCCAAGCGAAGTCCAATGTCCCAATTCCCTTTTCAGAGCTAGGGTGCACTTGCCACCAGGAGCTCAATCTACTTCATGCTGATCATGCTTCTTGGACCTCCACGCGCCACCTGGCTCCTCCCCATCTCTCCCCGGGCTCTCCTGACCTTACCTGTCTGTCCTTCATGTGATTGCTATGCCACACCTACAGGACTCAGCCCAGGAAACCCGGAGGTGAGAATGTGACCATTGCCCTCTGGTTCCTCTCTTCTAGGAGCACCTGTCCATCGAGGATTTCACCAAGGCCTTGGGGATGACACCCACTGCCTTCTCTGCCCTCCCTCGATGGAAGCAACAACACCTCAAGAAAGAAAAAGGCCTGTTTTGAGAAGCAGGAGTTCTGGTTGGCAAGGAGTTCCCTACCTTGCTTGCAGTTTCATTGTTTTCACAACTGGTATATTAGTCCCTATACTAATTTTGAAGTGAAATTTTACCTGTGAGTAACCTACCTACTCTTCCAGAATGGCACCCCCATAAAGAGACTGTCATTCCAATTTCAGCTCTTAAGAAGGTGGTTGCATTGTTTTGCCCCTGGAGTAGCAATGTCACTTTTAACCATCCTGTTCTAGAGTTTCCCTTCTTAGAAGAGCAAACACTCCACAGGACATTCTAATTCTGAGGAGTCATCCCTAGGTTTCCCTTTCCTGTCACTGGTTTTTAGCCATGAAAGTGGAAGGAAGCCTTTTGCAGTTTCACATCTTTCCCAGAGTAATGGCTTTTCTTTTTCATATACTTTCCTCACTGACTTAGACAAGAAGTTAAAGCGCACTCCTTCTTTGCAAGAGTTGCATAGCCTGGAAAAGGGCCCTGTTAGTAAGTTCCACGACACTAACCAGCCCCTAGCGAGGGCAGCACAGGTCCAGAGTGGAGGTCACTTCACCCCCGTCTGGTGCTAATCAGGCAAAGGAAGAGCTTAGCTGAGGCCAATGCCGAGTTTACAAACTGTTACCCAGAACCTCTGCCAAGCTTCCCAGGCCATTTGCTGGTTTGCCCTTCCATTCCTCGAAGGTGTAATGGTGCCGCGTAGAAGTCCAAGTCAGAAGGCCAACAGAAAGTGATTTCACAACCTCAACAAATGGTTAAAAGTGTCTGCAAGGATAAATCCTTTCCAGAAATAACAGTCAAACCAATGCAAGGTTAATAAAGGCTTTAATTTCACACACACAAAAAACTCTATGCATAATTTAAAAAGGAAACAAAAACAAGGAAAAACCGTAAAGGATACAGAGGAACAGTTCTGCTAAAACACAGATAAAGTGCCGCTCCATACGAAACAACATAAAGAATCAAGTCACTCTGAACACAAAGAAAGAAAATCACCTCACAAATAATGTGGCCAAAGCTGCCAGCAAATCTGGTAGTGGCTCAATTAGGCAAAGTGTAGGACCCTTCCTTCTGTTTCCCTCTCTGTAACGTAAGTAAACACCACTGACAACAGGCCAGAGGAACTGGGGTGGAAGGACAAGGTCAGAGAGGGAGGGAAACCTGGGGATGAGCGGTGTGGTCTCACTCCCTGCATCTCACTGTTCTCGAAATAGGCCAGGTCAGTTGACTGCTCTTGTTTTGGCATTTGACCTACTGAACCTGGGTCTTAATCCAGACCCTTATCCCTTCTACTGTTTCACCAGTGAACAGGCCTATACTTTGAACCTCTTAATGTACTTTAAGAACTTAAAGTCCAATGTTACTAAAATCAATTGCTTATACTTATACTGGCATACTTTTTATTAAAAACATCAAAACCTCAGACATATAGCACACATGGAAAGAAAAATTTACTGTGTATAAATATGCTATACAACAGAAAAGACTGCCTGAAGTCTAGTAATCAAAGCATGCCATAAAGGAGTCAGTGATTGTGGTGACACATACCAAAATAACGGTCACAAAACTCTCAAAGCCTACCAAACTGTAGTTTTCCAATAAAATATATATGTTTCTCAGATGTTAATAAGACATACTAATAGAGACAAAATTAGAATTTTGAAGTACTGCATTCAAAAGACATCAGATGGCAGAAACCCATTAGTTTCGTACCCACTTAAAGAGAGCATTACTCAGTGGGAAAGCAAGACGGGGAGAAGGAAAAGGGCACGCCTGTTTGGGGGGGGGTACTCATGGGACTTGCACGTGGTACTGGGTTGTTGATTTTTCTAAAAATCTCCAGATATATACAAGATCCAAATGTACTTGGGAGATCTAGCTGTTTCCCTGATTTAAAACAGAAGACCACCTATGGGGGGGGGGTGGCGGTGGGGTTGCCAATTAAAGCAAAGAGGGGGAAAAAAATGTCTGGATGACTAAGAGCATCTACCACAGTCACTTCAGAGGACAAAGAAGAGTAATATTTTTATTTGTCTTAATAAAAACTCTTTTCAGATCAAGAATGAGTTTACAAACTACTTTTTTCTTTATGTTTCCAAACCTCACCCCCATGCTCGCTCTATACTCGTAACACTCAACTCCATAGACACTGCCAAAAATCTCAATTCAGGTGTTTCCAAATAATTTTCATTATACAACTATATCTGTAGCTGTACATGTGTAGAGCTATGTTTATACAGTTACATAATGGTAACTGCACTATGGAAGAATAAGTAAATTCATGAGTTCACTTGCTGAGGTTTTAATTCTTAAAGTTTCTCTTTTGCAAGAATTCTACACTTGAACGAGAAGTAAAGAAACGTATAGTTTAATACTTGCCTCCCAGAGTTAATCAGCTGTTCTGTAAGTATCACTGTATACTTTTAAAAATGTGAATGCATTTACATTTATTACATCTGTTACTGAGCCATTAAGTTAGGCCTGAAATTAACAGACTGTGACAAGTAAACAAATAGCTTTTGGAATCAAAATATAAATAGAAGAACAATTCATGGACTTGCTGCTTCTTATTCTATCCTGCTGAGACTAAACGCATGAGTGTGCACACACATATAAATACATTCCCCGCAAAACAGAGTCTATCTTCTCACAGGCCTAAATTATAGTCGTGGCTACTAAATAAGGGACGGCAGCCACCTGGCCACATGTAACTTCCAATTCTCCATAATACTAGATGATAAGAATAATTGAGTTAAAATTTTAGTTTAGTTTTCCCTTTCAAAAAATTTCAATTAAGATCAGTTGTCTGCAGAAGTAAGTGCTGTCAAGTTCTAAGTCAATGTCATTTAAAGTAATGTAACCATTTTTGGTATTTTCAGTAGAAAGGTGACTGTGTAGGCTGCCTGGAACTGAACCACTCTGTTCCTCTCTGCCTTGTCCCTTCCCGGCCCCAACACACCAAATGCACCATACCCCCAATTCTAAGCAAACTGATCATACTGTGCAAAAAAATAATATATTATCTACTTACAATTTTTAAATATATACAACCAGCTCAAAAAAACAATAAACCCCTTCAATGAGATCCAGCTGAAATTTCCACCTGTAGTCATGAACCTGAATGAGAAGTAAAGCGTAGTGAAAGGGGGAATAAAGGAGCACGGGGAGGGAGGAAAGCTGACCACGCACAACAACGCATGGCTACCAAGGAAAAGTCAAATCCCAAATTTGCAAGCATATCAGCAGAAAGATAATTCATTTACCTCAGTAACCTATTTTCAACTAGCAAGTCCAGCCCAAGAAATGAAGATCAAATCAAACCAGGTTTTTGAGTCACGTGTACTTCTAAACCACACACACACAAACAAAAAGTCAAATGAGGGCACTTTATGGGCATGGGGCTTATGGCATCATTTCCATTTTTTTTAATGCCCTAATGCATCCCCACATCAAAATGTTTCCAGTCATTTCTAATAGCACCTCTCAAAGTTCTCAAATGCAAACACGCAGAAGAGAAGTCCTAACTAGCTATAGAATTTGATCACTTCACTTGGTTTGGAGAAAACCAGTTATTTTCCAGCAAAAGCTATTGTTTTTAAACCAAGTATTTTCCTCTGCTCTATACTATTCATGTACAGCCAACCAGCATACCGTTTTGGAACATTTACTGTGGTAGTGTATAGGTAAATCGTAGGAGGCAGAACTTACATCTGTAGTTAACCAACATGCTGGGGCCATTTACAATTTAAAAAGCGAGAATTTTAGAACAAGTTACTATGTCAGAACATGTCCAAGTGTGGGGCCTGGAGCTCTCCTAAGGCAATCTTCTAGAAAAGATGTTGCACCTTCTGTGATGATGGACTTTAACATGTTTCCTCCCCTTGAAAAACTGATGTGGTTTTTGTCCCTACCTCAGAACTGAACCAAGAATTCCCTCCTTGTTGATAATAAAAGTAAAACATGAAAGAAAATACTGAAGGTTTCATTTTGCTACACTTAACTGTGTGAACCTAATGATTCCTGGGCTTACAAAGTTATTTTGTGGATAGAATTCTCCTCTCGAACTCATTCTTCATATGGTTTCACCAGCTCCTTAATATCCAAGCTGGTCACAGCAGCTGAGTGACTACTGTGGCACTTAATGCTGCACTCCTGCTTCGCCTCAACTCAAAGCACCATAAAATATATTACACACCTTTGTCATCTGTTAGTTCTTGGGATTACCTAAACCACTCTCATTCTAATTCTCATCCTATTTTCAGGGCAAAGACAGACGGCAAATGATTAAATGCTCAAGCTTCATCCTAAGCTCAGGTACTTAATTTCCCACTTGCAGTTAGGGCTTCTAGTGGTTCAGAGTTTTTAGCTTTAACACAAGAATTCTCATCCTGACCTCTCCATGTATGAGAGACAGATGCTAGCATTTTTCCTTATCCCCTAGTGTCCTTGCTGGGGAATCCCAACTGGGATATTATTTTCTACCTCTTAAAATTTTGGTTGCAGTCTATTAGGGTAATGCTTGCTCCATGAAAGAATGACACAGAAGAAAAAGAAAAGATTCTATCTTCACTACCATAATAATATAGATGATATGCAATGAACATACTATGTGAAGGATATCTCTTTTAAAGAAAATACAAAGTGTACAATGAATACCAAACAAGGGACCATAACCCATTCCAGAGCACCAACAATCCATTTCTTGGGACTGCATGTAAACAGCAAAAGCATTAAAAATCCATGAAATCATTTTTTACAAAAAAGCTCCTCACGTCAGGCAGCAGAAATGCCTCTCCCTTGCAAGGAGGACAAACTGTCATTAGTGTAACATGGAGAGCTGGCTTTCCAGTGAACTTTACTAATAAGAAACACACATGAAAGATTATAGACTTGAGTGAAACTACTCAAGGAACAGAAAAGCTAAATGCCAACTGATATGTACATCTTTACACATCTCTCAGGTGAATGGACTCTCTGACACCTTCATTTCTTCTCCAAACTGCTGTGCTATTAATTCGGAGCAGGCATACTATGGTGGCTCATCCTAACTCTTTAAGGCTCCATTCATTCCACATATATGTGTGTGCGCGTATGTATGTACATACACACATATATATATTTATTTATATATATATATATATATTTACAACATGTATTCCTAAGACAAAAGGAAGTGCCACTCTTATAGGAGAAAAAGAGGATAATCAGCTACAGATGTGAGACCAAAGTTTCCATAAAACAATTAGCATGGAGCGTTCCACATAATTGCAATTTTCGTCTTTTGGTTTGGCCCTGAGCTGTTTGTTGCTCCCGCATCAAGTAGAATTCCAAATTCTCCTCGGGCAGAGGAAAGGTGAGGTGGGCAGCAGTAAGAAGGAATATGCAGTGCACACTGCCAACCCAGGAGTTTGTTCTTCACAAGGCCTGACGAGTGGTCTTCCCCACTTCCATGCTAAGTGCCTGAGAATTCTTTTCTGTTTCCAGCAGCTCATCAAAGATCTCCCTTAAAATAAAACAAACAAGAAATAAAACGGGAAATTCAGTGAGCAAAACCGAAGGACAGACAGAAGATAATAATAAAGCCTGCACAATCCCATTTGGTGCCTAAATTTTATTAAATAAGCAGCTCATTCATTTGATCACCATCTTAACCCCAAGTGCAGATTTTTGAGAACACTGGGGGCACAATGGCACTGGCTACCCCTGATAACAATGCTATGTGGTTCCCATCCATCCATATAACTCAGATCCTCTAGCTGATATAACTGGAAGACCAAAAAGGTTTACGACAGGACAGCTTTATTATGTAACATTCTTAAGTTCCACCCCTCAACACTTCTGTTAGATAAGTAATTAACATGGAGTTAAGGTATCAAGATATAAGCCTTAAGCAAAGATAACAAAAATAAAAAATTGTCAACTAATAACTGATGGGAACAATTTGTCCTTACAGGAGAAAAAAAAAAAAAGAGTTTGGGAGATGTTTAGCCCACAGCTCCAGACCTGGCAGTTTCTTACTTGTGCATATAAAAGAAGATATAACCACTCCGGTCCCGATCGCTCTGCACAGAAGCCTCTTGGATTTTAGACACCTCAAGATCATTGTAAGTAAACCATGCCTGCTTCTTAATGTCGTACACATCACTAATGTAATGACCTAAAATAAATAAAATCTTAAAATTGTAGTTTTTAACACACCGCATTTTCCTTAGGTACAGGCAGTTTTACAGACAGAGAAACAGCTACCCCATCCATCCTCTCCCCAACAATGTTTCTAAAAACCATTAACAAAACATGTACAGGAATTTAAGGGAGAAATATACTACACCATGACTTTTTTTTTTTACACATATACAGGGGAATTTATGTCATTTATAAATAAAAAAATTGCACCTTTAACACAATTCACATTTAGTGTGTTCAAAGGAAAGATTTAAAACTTTTTCTTGATGCATTCAACTTATAGCTCACGAAGATAGGCACAGGGCAAACTAATAGGGAGGAAATGTTGACTACTTCATTTGTAAAATGCTGAAATCATAATGTCCATTTACCTGAAGAAGAGGTGCTACCAATGTGACTGACAACACTAATGAGCCGATAAGAATGAGGAAGATTTCCCGTCTGGAAAACAGAAGTGGGCATGACTTTTAACTCTTCATCTGAATAAAAGCAAAACACTAAATTTAAATTTATTATCAAAGCTAACATGGCTGAGTTTCAGTGTGTGTGTAGTCTAACTCAATAAAAAAAAAACAGACCCAGTCGTTGTATTTTTCATACCTTTTGACCCAAGAATTCTACTCCCAACTAAGAATTTGTCCTAGGAAAATAATTCAAAAGGAGAAAAGAGCACATGGATAAAATTATTCACTGTAGCACTGTCTCGAATAATGAAAAGTTGGAACTAACAATAGGCCCAATAATAGTTGAATGATTAGTGGTATACCAACTCAATGCAATATTATTTAGTGGGTCAGCAACATGTTAACTTGTTTTTGAAACCCACATGAATGCACACAATAATTACAGCTCTATAAAAACAGGTATGTTAATGATTAAGTGCTAGAAAACAAAATGAACAAAGTGAAAACAGCTGCGGTGGTGCTGTAGGGATTACAGATAAACTTTTACATTTTAAATATTTTTTAAAATGCTATTAAAATACTGTTTGTAGAAAAACTGTAAAAACCTGGAAAGTGACATTCATGCACTGCAGGCAGCACTATAAGGTACGAATTTTGGGAAGGAATACAGGTATATGTATGTAAACTAGAAACCATTGAAATGTTTCTCAACTTTGAAGCAGTAATTTACTTCTGGGAATTTATTGAAAGAAGAAAATCCTAAATACAGATAATATTATAATCATCCACAGTTCCTCAATGTATTTTTTAAAGATTCTTTTTTTTTTTTTTTAACTAATTTCTACACTTAACGTGGGGCTCGAACCTATAATCCTGAGATCAAAAGTTGCACGCTCTACTGACTGAGCCAGCCAGGCGCCTCCCAGTGTATTCTTTATTGCAGTGGAACAACAGAAACTTAAATACTCGTGGTTAAAAATTAAATGAAATAAACAGTATGTTGATTTGAGGTAATACAGTACATACAGCCATTAAAAATAAAATGCTTGGGTGCCTGGGTGGCTCAGTGGGTTAAAGCCTCTGCTTTCGGCTCAGGTCATGATCTCAGCGTCCTGGGATCGAAGCCCGCGTCGGGCTCTCTGCTCAGCAGGGAGCCTGCTTCCTCCTCTCCCTGTCTCTCTGCCTGCCTCTCTGCCTACTTGTAATCTCCCTCTGTGTGTCAAATAAATAAATAAAATCTTTAAAAATAAAATAAAATAAAATAAAATGCTTATAAATAATCTTTAACAAGTAAGCAGAATAAAAACTGTACTTATGACGTTATAAAGCACACTTGGAGGTAGGGCTGACAAAATAATATATAAAAATGCTAACAGTAGTTGTGTTAATAGTGGAGTTCTTGTAATTAAAATTACAAAAAAAATTGGAAAGTGGAAAAAAAGCAATTTTTCAGAAAAAAAGGGCAAAAAAAGGTTACAATGTATTCTAGTTTAATATCATTAATCTGGTAGTTTTTACTGAGTAACAACTAACTAGTTTTGTTATTTCACTTTAAAGACAATATAGTTTTGGCAGAACTACAGGTGAATTAATATATATATATAACATTGAGAGCCGTGTTACTCAGTTACTACCTAACATGTACAAGAGGGAGTCAGGATATCTTTCTAGTTTTGTTTCATTTTATTTTGAATCTTGTGTATAAGAAATGAGGAGCAGGGCGCCTGGCTGGCTCAGTTGGTTAAGTGTCCAATTCTTGGTTTTGGCTCAGGTCATGATCTCAGGGTCCTGGGATCAAGCCCTGCGTTGGAGTCTGGGTATAGCATGGAATTTGCTTGGGATTCTCTCGCCCTCTCCCTTTACCCCTTCCCTCACTCACAGGCTCCTTCTCTCTCTAAAATAAATAAATAAGGAAGTAAGAAAGTAAGTAAATAAATAAATAAAACCTTAAGCATAAAAAAAGAGGAGGAGGAGGAGGAGGAGGAGGAGGAGGAGGAGAAGAAATGAGCAAAGGACAAGAGAAAGTGAAGAGCATCTGATGACTGCCACAGTGGGCACTGCCAGTGGGGCCTTGGAAGAGAAACAGGAGGAGTGATGCCGGCAGCCTGAGCAGTCCTTAGGGAGGGAAGCAGCCTACCTCTGCATTTCTTTTCAGTTCCTCCGCCTCAGCTTCTGTGTACTCCATGTCTAAAACATCCTCATTGCCAGAGTCCTCATCAGAACCCAATGAATCCAGAAAAGAGTTGTTAAATTCTGCAGAATACAAAGTATTGTAAAAGTTCTTAGAATAGACATAAATGATATGATTAGAAAGATAAAAAAACAGCTTGGGCTACATATTTTATCAGCCTAAGGAAACCTAAAACATTATTAGGGTTTCAATTTATCCAGCCCACTCTGGGGAATAACAATTCAGGTACCAGGTATCTAAAAAAGAAATGTCCCTTTTCTTCTAAATATATTTACATGAAAGGGATATAATGCTAATAAGAAAGGAATAAAACTGAAATTTACAGGTAACCCAATTTCACTAAATTTCACATTATATAAACTGTATGTTAGATTTCAAGTACTTGGTGTATACTGTAGGTGCTCTTGGCAAATACAAATGATCCACAGAAAAGTGACCATAAAAAAATAGTATCCTTTCATGTTCTTCAATATTATATCTTTTGAAATTTAACAAATATAACAGAAATTTAACCTTTTCTTTTAAAGATTTTATTTCTTTGAGAGGGGGAGAGAGAAAGAAAGCACAAGTAGGAGGAGGGAGAAGCAGGCTCCCCCGCTGAGCGATGAGCCAGAGAGGTACAGCTCGATCGTAGGACCCTGGGATCATGACCCGAGTGGAAGGCAGACACTCAACTGACTGAGCCACCCAGGCACCCCTGGAAATTTAGTCTTTAAGTTTCACTAAAATACACTACACTAACAACTAAATCCAAGATCTGCTTTTTTCTTTAATAAAATGTTTCCACTGGCAGAGAATCCATCTTTACTAATGACTTTAAATAAAGAATCACGAGGGTAGAGGGGTTGGGGGTACATGGGGTGGCTCATTCGGTTAAGAGGCTGACCTCAGGTCATGATCTCACAGTCATGGCATCAAGCCCTACTATGGGCTTCTTGCTCAGTGGAGAGTCTGCTTGTCCCTCTGCCCCTCCTTCTGCTTCTGTTCTAATAAATAAATAAAATCTTAAAACAAACAACAGAATCCCAGAATCATTTGTACTTAAGTGTTTCTTTGTTTTCAAATATAATTAATTCTACTTAAACCACAGTATAGAGTTATTTATAAGACATGAACACCTAAGAATGGGAAGAACAGAAAAAGAGACTATAATATCAGAATTCTGGAAGCTAGAAAGTAGACAGTGACTGACTTAGCAGACCTAGGAAAGCCAAAGCCAAATCCTAAGCCAGTAATGGAAAAGTTGAGAACCAATCCAATTTACATCACAGAATCTCGTTCAAAAGACATACAACTTCGAAGTACCAGGTACCCTGGAAACTGGAGGCTAAGGAGGAGATAAAAATAAGGATTTGATGAAAAGTATTTGAGAAACAGACTCCCAGGATCCCCTCTCTCCCCACTTCATGCTCCTGAGCAATGAAAGAAGTCTGGAGTTTTAACCTCTGGAGAGGGTAAAACAGTCTCTGGATTGGGGGATGGCAGGCAAATACTGAAAACAGAGGAGTAGGCCACAGTTTGCATAGTGAAAGATGAATATAACCTCCAGCCCTATATGCTCTATTTGGCTCCCAGAACTTTGGCAGCCACATCTTTTACCTTTAGGCAAAGGCAAGAGATTAGAAAACTCTTTTTTAGGAATCAGACTCAGCCCATGAGAAAGGCTCCCAAAACAGTTCCACCCTGTAAAACTCACAGTTGACAAGTCCTAGCTATTTATATGCTCAGGGGGTTCCAATCAACCTTTTAATCTCCTTTTCTTAATCATGAACCCACAGCCAGGGATTACTAGGTATTTGAGGAAAGTCTCTAATAAGAAATATAAAAAGCACAATAACCACACAGGACAGAGCAGCTGGAGGAAACATCTATTGAGGGAGAAGAAAACTTCAGATAAACAAAGGAACCATACTTAATATCTTCAGATATTTGAGATGGTATTGCTATGAACCCCCCCAAAACTCACAAAAAAATTTTATCATTAAAAATAATACTTCACATGCTTTCCTGTGTGTGATACATTTTGCCACTAAAGCAATGTAATTAAAATAATTTCCACACCTTGAAGACTTAACTCTGTTGCTCTTTTGAGGTCATCATCTTCCTTCTGTTCCCAAGCTTCCTACAGGAATAAGAACACAACTAAGGTTTTAAAAAGGTATTGCATAAACTTATTTAAGGAGTATAAAATCAGCTGTTCTGGAAGTATTTGCTAATAACGTTTTCCATAACCTTATGAATATTTGGAGTATGACCTTTTGCGGGTTGTAGAGAAAGTCTTCGCTTTTTTCAATGCTGTCCTCTAAAACATAACCTTGGGGGTTAAAAAGGCTTATATGCTATCTCCTCGAGTTAGTGACATTTGGCTTGCTAACCAAAAGCCATTCACTGTGATGCTGTGATGTAATTCCCTTTCTCCTTCCATGTATGAAATATCCGGCACACAGCAGAATCTACTTGGCAAAGTGCTCTGTTTTCTTTGCTCTAATTTATATAGCCTTTGCCAATTTTCATGGTGTAAACACTCCCACTATGGCCAATCTGAAGCTACCAACATGATGCTGAGTGCAGAGTTGGGAAGAGGTGCGTACACCTGAGCTGATGGTGAGCTGGCTCTAGCATATCTCTGACCCTAAGTCTGGGACAGCAAGAGAAACAATATTTCCACAAGACCATTATTCAAACACTTCTACTTTGTTCTTGCTAAAAAAACCCAAACAACAACAACAAAACCCCCAAAACACACACACACACACAACACATACTAGATACTTGGTGAATATGAAATGAATTCCTTGACTGTGGACTCTTATTTCTCTAATATGTCTGAGGTTTTCTTAGGCAAACAAGTACCCCTGAAAATGTCTCAACTGAATGACTAATTGAAAATATGGAAATGTTGACTATAAAAAATATTTCCCTCTCATCTGCAAAGCAAATAAAATTTACAAACTTCATGCATAAATGAAGAGAAAATGTAATTTAAGCAGGACTGTTTTATACTTTTCTCAAGTCTAGACTTGTTTTTAAGGTTACTACAGTATATAAGAAGTTCAGAATGAGCTATTCTGCCTTAAAGTCCTGGGAGCAAAAACATATTCAAGAAAGAAACAGATATTCTCTAAAAACAATATGATTACTTAAATTTATCCAGCTATAAAGTCTATGTGGAAATCCAGATGGTAAGAGTCTTATAGCTAATAACAGAATGATGCAGGTATACCAAATTAAAGAAACCTCATCTTCTACTTCCCAGATGTGAAAATAGGTTTATAAGATAGTTTTAACTGGGTCAAGCGACAAGAAATAGGATCTATGTCTTTTGTATATGAAAAAGAGGGGTGCTGAATTTTTTCTTTTTCTCCATCATAAGGAACTATTGTTAAAAAATCAGACCTTGGTCTTTTAGGTTAAAAGTAAGTTTTCTAAAACAAATGATTACTATCCACTATTTATAAAATGGGTGACATGAATGCATCTTGATGGCCAGGAGGCTAGGGAGGTACCTCTTGTAAATAAAAGGATACAGAACAGCTGGTTCTGAAATCATTTTACAGTAGCAGTTCTCAACCTTGACTGAACACCAGAATCACTGTGGGAAGTTTTAAAAAATGAAGGAAGCAAGTAAGGAGGGAGGGGAGAGAAGGAGGGGCGAAGGAAGCAAGAAGGAGGAAAGGGAGGAGAAGGGGTAAAAGAGACAGAAAGAAAAAAGGAAAGAAATCTAGATGCCCAGACCACACCCTAGGATCAATTCTATCAGAATTCCTGAGGGGAAGAACCACCCAGGCATCAGTATTTTTTAAAGCTCCCCAGATGATATTAATGTGTAGTTAAGGTTGAACCCCACTTTCTAGACAAATTAGATTTTTTTTTAAGATTTTATTTTTAAGTAATCTTTACATCCAACATGGGATTCGAACTCAGAACTCTGAGATCAAGCATTCCATGTTCCACCAATTGAGCTAGGCAGGAGCCCTAAGACAAAATAGATTTCTTAACCTGGTTATTTGTAAACATTAAAACTGTGTGTTTATTCTAGGGAGTTTTAGTCAACTTTAACTATTGACATGACTTGGATTACACTGGATGAGACAACCATAAAGACATCACCTTTTAGTCAGATACCTCGGGCAACTGCAATGGTTGCAATCAACCAGCTCTGGTAAATATAAGCATGAAGAACTAAAAGTTTAAGAATAGATTATTATATGGGGTGCAGAGCTGGGTCTGATGAAACATGTGACTCTTGATTTCGGGGTTGAGTCAGAGCCCCATTTTGGGTGCAGAGACTACTTAAGAATAAAATCTTAAAACAAACAGATTACTGTATAAGAAAAGAGCAGATAAATGTTAGTCGATGGCTGAAATCTGAAATTTCAGATACTATTCAGATAATATTCCTGAGAATTTTATGTTCAAATAATTCACAGGAAAGGATTCATATTGTGAGAAAGTGATCAGAACAAATACAATGCCTTAAAATATTAGTGACAAGATCATGGTGGTCTGCTGGCTGTTTCTATAGCTTGCAAAACAAACCTGGACTGGAGATGATCTCTATTAACCCACCTTGCTTTAGCAAGCGGAGGTAATCAACAATACATTTTGTTGTATTTGGATTTAAAAAAAAACAACCCAAAAAAACAATCACTGTTTCTATTTCATATCCAAGGCAAAGCTCCAAACAAAGTTTGTTTGTTTTGATGTATCAACAATTTACTGTATGTAAATCACCTGGAATAATGCTTGACACACAGTTAAGTGCTTAACACATGTTAGTTGTTGTTATTACAGGGAAAGACAGGTACAGAGAAAATAGCAATATAATTGTCTCTTACTTGCTCTTGAAGGCTCTGAGCCAATGCCTGCTGAAGCTCTTGCTCTTCCCTTTCACGCTCCATATCATACTGCTGGAGCCAATCGACCTCTCCTTGAGACCCTTCTGGAGTTTTGTTTTCTTTATTCTCATCACAGTCTTTAGTTATCTCAGTAAAACTGGCAGAATCTGAGGAAGCAGAACAGGACATAACTGGGAAATCCTTGCTAATAAACTGAAATCTCTGGATTAGAGTGACATCTACTGTTCAGAGAGTAATTTACCTGAGCTTCATTCATAACTTGCTTGGGACATACAATTTTATCTTACTACATTTGGTTCATGGTTTCTGAATCTCAGCACTACTGACATTCTGGGTGGGATAATTTTGTGTTGTTTGAGGGGGCTGTCTTATGCACTGCAGAATGTTTGGCAAAATCCTTGGCCTCTATCTACTAGATGCCAGTATTACCCCTCTCCCCCAGTAGTTCAACCAAAAATGACAGACATTGTCAAATGTCCCCTGGGGGACAAAACTGTCCTTGGATGAGAATCACTGATCTACCGCAATGGATTCTGAAACTTAACCAATCAGAAGCATTATCATTAAGGATAGAGAAGAATGAATAGCCATATTCACAGCCGGTCATAAAGTCACACGACCAAGCATTAGGAATAAAGTATTGTTTAGAGTAAACGAAGTAAGAATTAGGCTAGAATGATTACGTTAATACTGAGATTTTCCCATTATTTTTTTTTTTAAGATTTTTT
The DNA here is from genome assembly GCA_002007465.1 of Ailurus styani. Lineage (NCBI taxonomy): Eukaryota > Metazoa > Chordata > Mammalia > Carnivora > Ailuridae > Ailurus > Ailurus styani. The sequence continues at coordinate 1,616,614 of LNAC01000285.1, read as the reverse complement.
ATTTATTCATTTGACACAGAGAGAGAGATTACAAGTAGGCAGAGAGGCAGGCAGAAAGAGAGGAGAGAGGAGGAAGCAGGCTCCCCGCTGAGCAGAGAGCCCGATGCGGGCCTCCATCCCAGGACCCTGGGATCATGACCTGAGCCGAAGGCAGCGGCTTTAACCCACTGAGCCACCCAGGCGCCCAGATTTTCCCATTATTAAACTGTATGTCAAATGAGTGTATATTTTCACATTAATAATCAAATAAGCCTTGTACATATTCTAAAGCAAAAGAGCTACATGAAATATGTAATAAATACCTCATGTACTGCACAAATATATGACAATACATGTTTAAAACATTCATCCAAGGAGATAAGAAAAAAAAATTAATCTTTCATTTCTTCTGTTCCTTCTCAATCTCTAGAACACAGCTAGCTAGAATAAACAGTATAGTCATGATTCTGTTCTGGTGAAAGAAATTTTGTTCTGTGAGAACACAACATTTCATTATAATTTTAATACAGGTAAGAGTGGATAGATAAGAGCTTTCTCTTTGTCTAACACTTTACAAAAAATAAAATTCTCATCTTAAGAAGAAAATTCTCATAAAAAGAATTTAATTGGCCAACAAGAATTACCTTTACAGATTCATTTTATATGGACTACTTTAAAATCGGTATATGCTTGGGGGGCCTGGACAGCTCAGTCAGTTAAACATTGGACTCTTGATTTTGGCTCAGGTCATGATCTCAGGGAGCCTGCCTAGGATTCTCTCTCTCCCTCTGTCCCTCTTCCCTCACTTGCGCTCTAAAAGAAAGAAGTAAATAAAATCAATGTCTGTGTTTTACCTGCCCTAATACTGCATTCTGACTACTTAAATGATAGACAACTTTCCCACAGCACAGACTATAAAGTCTGAAGTTTACAGGATCTCTTTTTTTTTAAGGTTTTATTTATTTATTTGTCAGAGAACAAGAGAGCACAAGCAGGGGGAGCTGCAGGAGAGGTAAAGGAAGAAGCAGGCTCCCCGCTGAGCAAGGAGCCCAACAGGGGACTTGATCCCATGGTCCTGGGATCATGACCTGAGCTGAAGGCAGACATCTAACTGACAGAGCTACCCAGGCGTCCCTGAAGTTCACAGCATCTTGATTTTAGAATCTAAGTCAGTAAGTAGTTCATGATTTTTTAATTGTATTGAATTGTTAACTGACTATTTACCATTAAAACTAACTCTGAATATTCATTAAAAGAGAAAAACCCTCAGGATATATTAAGGACAAGAGCAATATGATCCCAATTTAAAGAAATTATATAGAAGATGTCAGTAATTTCTTCCTTTCCTCCATTCTTAGAGAAACAGTCATTTCCATAGTCTAGAAAGGGCTGCTCCGAAGTCTATGTGACCCTGCCTGTCCCTTTGGCCTTAGCTTACTGCGCCAGGAATGGATATTTGAGTCAACCAATCAGATTATTTCTGGATATCTGGAACTGAGGCATTCAAAGTTAGCTGATGTTGAACATTTCAAGTGGAAGAAAGACTGGGAGTTAAGGCTGAAATTTTAGGACCTAAGATAAATTTTACTTTTATTACCAAAATATACTCAATTAAAAAAAGGTGACAGAGGTATAATTTTTCTTAACCAATAATTTTCAGCGTTTCATATATCAATATGCTCCACATCATCCTAAAATTATGCTATCAATTAATCCATGTGACAGAAAACCAATCAAGAAAGTTTCCTTTTTTTAAAAAAAGATTTTATTTACCTATGTGAGAGAGAGAGAACACAAGCAGGGGAAAGGGGCAGAGGGAGAAGCAGACTCCCTGCATAGCAGGGAGCCCAATGTGGGCATGTGGGGATCTGGGCTCAATCCGGGACCCCAGCACCATGACCTGAGCGGAAGGCAGACGCTTAACCAACCGAGCCACTCAGCTCCCAAGGAAGTCTACTTTGAGATAAATAAGACAGATTTATCTTCAGGACAAGATTATGAGATATATACAAACATTACTTAAGATCTATGGGAACAAATATAACCATGGAATAATAACACACTTTTAAGGAAACTGAACAGTGGATAGAAGGAAAACCACGTGTTAAAACGCAACATTCTTACACTGAGTACAGATTATCTATCTGCCTCTCTTCCCCTATCCCAAGAAACTTCCTTTCCTACAGTCTTTATTTCAGTGAATGGGATCACCGTACACACAGTTTTTTTTAAAGATAGAAAGCTGCTGTCTTTTTTGACTTACCCCCTCATATCAGATAAGTCATTATTTCCTATCTCTTAAATCCATCAACTTTTCTTTCAAATGCCAAAAGCCTGGCTTAAGGCACCATTAGCTTTTGGTCTAGAAAACTGCAGTCAACTTCCTAACAGGTCTCAAAGGATTACTTTGGGTTCTTTAATTTATGTGCTTCACTGCAGCCAGAACTATCTTTTACAAATATAAATCTTCACCAACCACTTGTTTGCTTAAAAATATGCAATAACTTCCTAATGCTTTTGAAATAAAAGTCCAAACTTCTAAACATGGCTTCAGGCCATGTAAAAACTAGAGAATATATATTTCTCTTTTGGTTTTTCTTCCTCAACACCATGCTCCAGCCATACAGAGCACTCTGAACTTTGTTGGCCACTAACTTGCCAGCCTTTCTTACATCTGGGCCTTTGCAAACACTCTTCCCTCTAAATAGTGTCTGGAGACAGCGAAATCTTATTTAGCCAGTCTTCCTGCCCCTCATAAGTTGATTCATGAGACAATCTGTTGGGCACCACATATTTACTGAGAATCTACTATGCATTGGGCACTGTTGTAGAAAGTGAAGATACAGTGATAATTAAAGCAAGATGGCCCTTGTCTCTAAGGAGCTTAAGTACAAAGGCTCTGAGATGAGAATGAACTTAGCATATTTTGAGACAGAGACAGACAAAGCCACTGTGGCGAAGTAGAGAGAAAGACCAGGAGAGTGGAGATAGGTCATGGTAAGAAGCTTGGAAGAAGTGTAATGGCAAGTCAAGTAAGTTTTAAGCAGAACAACAGTGTGATTTATGCTTCAGAAAGATTACTTTGGCTGCTCTCTTCATCAAAGAAGGTCTGGGGAAGCCTGGATGGCTCTGATGGTTAACCATCTGCCTTTAGCTCAGGTCATGATCTCCAGTTCCTGAGATCAAGTCCCACATCGGGCTCCCAGCTCAGCAGGGAGTCTGCTTCTCCCTCTCCCTCTGCTTCTCTCCCCCAAATGAATAAATAAAATCTTAAAAAAAAAAAAAAAGGTCTGTAGGGGGCCCAGAATGCCGCAAGAAGTGTTAGGAATCATTTGTAGTGGCCCGGGTGAGAGATGGAAGACTAAAGTTGTAGCTATGAAGATAATAAATGGGTGGATTTAGGACATATTTTGGAGGTACATCTGACCAGATTTATTGATGAACTGGATGTAAGGTGTGAAGTAAAACAAAAAATTAAGGGAGATGTGTTTTTTGGCTTGAGCAACTGGATTTATGATGGTACCATCTTGTGACACAGGGAAGGTGTATTTGGCTGGAGAGCGGGGAATGAGAAATTAGTCAAATGGACATTTCAAGTAGGCATTTCAATATAAAAATTTAAAGCTCCTGGGAGAGAGATCCGGATTAGAGATACGAATTTGGTTATGTGAGGCTGTGGTAAAACATGAGATAACTCAGGGAGAAGCTTCAGTAGAGAAGACAGCTAAGGGTGGTGTCCTGGGAATACTCCAACAGTCAGAGTTCTGAAGGGTGGAGGGGTGGCAACTGAAGTGAGTAGCTGGTTTAGTAGGAAGAAAACCCCCTGCCAAGTGTGGTATCATGGAAGCTCAGAGAAAAAAAGCTTATAAAAGTTTTAAATGTTAAGAAGGGAGTAGTGAGTTATGTGAAATACTACTAATGTAAACTTGATAGACACCATTTCAGTGGAGTGGTGGGGAAGAAAGCCCACTTAGAGAGGGTTGACAAGAGAATGGGAGGTGGTGAAAAAACAAAGAGAATGAATAAAACAACTCTGTCAAAGAATTTTGCTGTGAGCAAAGAAAGGAGGCAGTAGCAGTAAAGGAACGGAAGGTCACAAGAGGGTTTTTTAAAGGTGGGGTTTTAATCACTTTAAAATTAAGGCAGACAAGAATAATTTAAAAGAGAGGGAAGACCTGATGCAGAAGAGAGAGAGTACAACTTCAAGAGAAAAGGTTTTCAGAAGGCATGGTGGGTGAAATTCTGAATATGAATAGAGGGACCGGCCTTATTAAATAAGAGCCTAAGGCCGGGATAGTTCCTTGGTTACAAAAGTGAAGGCAGAGTTTTCATCTGACTGTATCTATCTTCATTGAAAAGTACACACAGCTTAGCTAAAAACCTAGAGTGTGTGTGGAAAGAGAAATGGAGATTTGAGGAAGACATCATGGAGAATGAGGAAAGAAATTTACTAAGGAAGTATGACAGCACTGACTAGTCACATTTAGTGCCCACTTAAGAGTGTAGTCATGAATAAGAGGGTAGTCTAGTCAGCACGGATTTGTGATTTTCTCCAGTAATCTTCAGCTGCTTGGGTGTAGTTACAGAATACGTATCTAGTTGACCTGGGAGCTAGGGTTATGTCTGGTGACTGTGACAAAAGAAAAGAGAGGAAGGAGAGGAGAGTACCAAGATCCGGCCTTTAGGGTGGGAAAGTGACAAGAGGTGATGAAGAGCAAAAAAGACGACAAAAGACTTGAAATTCTTTTTTTTTTAAAAGTAGGCTCCACACCCAGCATGGAGCCCAACATGGGACCTGAACTCACAACCTTGAGATCAAGACCTGAGCCAAGATCAAGAGTCATACACTCAACTGAGCCACCCAGGCATCCCAGGACTGGAAATCTTAGTGAGATCTAGTTATCACTGAAAACAGAATATTAACACTAAGTAAGCTGGAAAGAGAGAAGGATATATGAAATCAAGATGTCAAAGGTGGTATAGTTACTGATGAAGACAAAATCAAGGGAAGTAGTCCTCAAACTTCAGCATGCATCAGAATCACTTGGAGTCAAAACACCAAATGTTGACTCCTATTATCCAGAGTTTCTTATTCAGTAAGTCTGTGGTGGGGCCACAAATGGCATTTCCAGCAAATTCCCACATGATACTGATGATCCAGGGACAAACTCTGAGAACCACTGATCTAGGATAGGACTTCTGTCAGTGACCAATATGGGGTAGGAAAAAAGATTCAGAATTAAGATCAGGAATTAAGAAACCAGGTTGTTGAAAGGATCATTTATGAAGATGCTGAAGGCCCTAAGAATGTTGATAAGAGAGAATGAAAGGTAAAAGGCAGCTACAGAGATAATAGGAGACAAAGTTCGATGTCTTATACTTCAAGGAGCTGGGATTTTTGCAGGATAAAAGGAGACCAAAGGGTTGGAATTGGCAGTGGGTAACAAGGAAAAAATCTATCCCATCTCCAGGCTCTGAAGTATCAGCGTATGGGGAAAAAAACAACTTAAAGACCAGGAGGGCAATCCATAATGGGACTTCTTTAAAGAAAAACTAGCCTTGACTAAATACTAAAGGGACCTAACAACTAATGCAATGGGTAAACTTTGGGTTCTAGGTTAAAACACACACACACACACACACACACACACACGAGACAATTAGGGAAATGTGTATGGACTTTACACTAGAATTATATATGGAAATGCCATTAATATTGTTAGGGGTGATAACTTATGTAGGAAAATTTTCATATATTTGGAGATTCAGGCTGAAGTGTTTTAGGGTGAAATATGATACCTGCAATTTCAAACAGTTGTTTTAAAAAAGAAAAGTGCATGTGTACATGTGTGTAGTCTGCAAAGATGGCCTCCAATGAACTACGCAGTATTCTTTCTTACTGTCGGTATTTGTACTCTTGTGTTACTCACCCCCAGAGTGAATCTGGGTAGATTCTCACTATGAGTGTTTTAAGAACAAAATGTGATGGAACTGATTCTGTGCTAACTCTGAGACTAAACACTCCATTAAGGAGGTTTAGCAGCTTCTTCCCCTTTTGTGCTCTGGGAGCCCTGAGCTGTCATGTAAGAAGCTGGCTATCTACCTTGCTGGAAAGAGCACATGGAGAGGGAGGGCCCTGAGATTATGTGGAGAGAAAAAAATGAAGAGAAGAGGGGGAGGGGAAGGAAAGAATGGAGAGGATATCCAGCCACCCCAGTGGACCTGTCTAGCCAACATCACCGAGGTGCCGAAATGAGCCATCTTAGATGTTACAACCTAGTTACAACCAGTCAATCCAGAGTTATAAGAGATATTAAAATGTTTTAAGATACTAATTTTGGGTAAATGCTGTACAACTACATACACAGACACACACAGTGAGGGGAGAAAGCAAATGTGACAAAATGTTAAATAATGAATCTATTTAATTTCTCTCTGGATTTGAACATTTTCAAAATAAAAGACTTACATAAAAGACAGTGGATTTTGATCATATTTGATCATTCCTTAGTTTTGTTGTTAATTTTTAAAAGTATGATAGTGGGATTGAGGCTATGTCTTTTTAAAAAAGAGTTGTTTTAGGGATGCCTGGGTGGCTCAGTCAGTAAAGCGTCTGCCTTCAGCTCAGGTCATGATCCCAGGATCCTGGGATTGAGTCCTGCATCAGGCTCCCTGCTGAGCAGGGAGCCCTCTTCTCCCTCTGCCTGCTGTTCCCTCTGCTTGTGCCTTCTCTCGCTCTCTATGACAAAAAAAATGAATAAAATCNCTGCTGAGCAGGGAGCCCTCTTCTCCCTCTGCCTGCTGTTCCCTCTGCTTGTGCCTTCTCTCTCTCTCTATGACAAAAAAAATGAATAAAATCTTTTTTTTTTTTTTAAATATTTTATTGATTTATTTGACAGAGAGAGAGAGATCACAAGTAGGCAGAGAGAGAGGGGGAAGCAGGCTCCCCGCTGAGCAGGGAGCCCGATGCGGGCCTCGATCCCAGGACCCTGAGATCATGACCTGAGCCGAAAGCAGAGGCTTTAACCCACTGAGCCACCCAGGCGCCCGAATAAAATCTTTAAAAAAAAAGTTCTTTTAAAGATATTAAAATCTTTACTGATAAAATTATCTAATATCTGGGATTTATTTCTAAATAATCTAGGGAGTGAGGTGGAGAAGGAAGATGGGATATATATATATATATATATGAAACAAGACTGCCTTTGATAATTATTACTGATAACGGATACAAGGGGGAAGATTCATTACACTCATCTCTCTACTTTGTCCTTGCTCCCTATTTCCTGTAAGTTAAAAAAAGAAATGTTGCAGCAGAAGCAATGTCTTTGGGTTTCAGTTACAGTAAGAAGGTGAGTGGAACAGTGACATTAAAGAAACAAGAAACAAAAAAAGGCGTGCATCCAATTGGGGAAGATAGTAGCTAGACAATAGAGAATTTTATTTAAAAAGGCTATAAAGTACTTACTAATAAGTTTGCTCTCCCCAAAGCTGCTATATGGTTGTAAACCACTGTGGTTATTAATGATTTTGATAACTCAATGTTCTCCCCCACTGGAGTAGAGAATCTAGAACTAATTGTACATAAGAAAAACTTCCTTTGTTAATTTTAGGGAGATGGAGGATTGGGCAAAGATGTGAAAGGAAGAGCTGAAAGCAGGAATTACTGGTAAAAGGCAAAAGCACTAATATTAACCATCATGTCTAAGGGCAGTGACTGTAAGTTTAATAAGAGAAAGGATTTCCTCAGGATACCTGCATCAAGAAAGGGGGAAAAAAAGGAACATCTATATCCAAAAACCATCAGCTTTTTGTATCCAATTAGATTGAGGCTATACTAATTCTTACCTTCACTTGCACATAAAGTAATTCACAATTGATGAGGCTTAATCCCAAGAATACAGAAAATAATTGTGATTTACTACTATTCTCTTCACCTCCCAAATTCTAGGCTTGATGTACTGAAATACATCAGCTACACCTACACAGACAGATAAATATACATATTAGGGATATCTGGAGAAAAATATTAGAGTTGGTTATAGGAAGAGGTAGTAAAAGTTTTCTACCTAAAAATCTTAAAATACCCACAGTGTACAAGGCAAGGAGGCTCTGTTTTTCCCATTGACAGACTGAAAAACAACAAAACATGAATAATTACCACAGAATAATTTTTATCTGTATAGCACTTTACACTATATATGTTTATATATGACCTAACATTCTACTCACAACCTTCTGAAGTATGTCTGGTGTATCCCCATACAGAGATAAGAAAATGGAGTACCAAAGAGGTTAAATCACCTATTTAGAAAATTCAAAGGACAAGCATCCCTCCTGCCAAAAAAAGTACTTTAATAAAGTATCTAAAACTTAAAAAAAAGAGAGAGAAAAGAATATTCACAGCTATGGGGCGCCTGGGTGGCTCAACTGGTTAGGCACCCAACTCTTGATTTCAGCTTAGGTTGTGATCTCAAGGTTGTTGTAAGATCGAGCCCGGCATCAGGTTCTGTGCTCAGCTTAGTCTGTTTGTCCCTCTCCGTCCCCCTCTGCTCCTCCCTTCGCTCGCTCTCTATAAATGAATAAATAAAACCTTTAAAAAAAATTCATAGGTAGTCAGTGGTACAGCCAAGATGAGAGGCTTTAAAACCGACCTCTTAATTCAGGGGTCTTTCTACCATTATAAGGGGATGAATCCAAAGGAGAATGGAGAACTTGAATTATTTATACACTAAAACTTGGTACAAATTCAGATACAGAAAATGAGGAATTATACAGATTTCTGAAAGTAGTTGTAAAAAAAAAAAAGTGACCAAAAAAATGATACATTTACTTAAATGCACAAAAGAATTCTAACTTTTCTTTTCATGTACACTTAAAGGGCTATGGCATTCTTTACCACCAGCCTCTGGATACTACTCACAACGTATACGTCTCATTTTCTAATCTGTTTTTTTAAAAAAAAGCCATGAAAATATGATTAGCTCTATACCCAGATCCATATCACCTCCCATTATTTACAAGCCACTTGTCCCTATAAGGCTTCAGAACACATTTGTGCCGTAATAGATGTTTATTTTCATTAAACTTACCGGGCTCTGTGACTATTTTGAGCTTCTCAGTCTCCACAGGGTCTTGATTTTCAGGCATTTCTTGAATATCATCTTCTGCAAATCCGGTATCTGGGCTGCTGGTTGGTTTATCATCATTTTCATGACTCAGAGTTGGTGAAGCTTCTCTCTTACTCATCTCTAAAACAGCTGCTAGAAGCTCTTCTTCGCTCATTCCATCAAATCCAGAGTTTTCCAATTCGGACTTATCAGGCTCTATTCTACATGACTTTGAATCCTGAAAAAGAGAGTCATTTTTAGAGGAAACCAGAATGCCTGAGAACACAGCAATCTTAGAGTTTAAAGTGAGTTTATTTATTTCTAACATTTATTTCTAAAATGTTTCCTTTCTTTGAAGTTTTGAGTTGTTTGACAATCAATAGCCAATATATGAACTCACTGGCAAGCCTCATTTTCTTTTAATAAATATACAGGGATACATGTTTATTTTACAGATTATAGTAAGTGTTAAGTATAGGATTTGGGAAATACATAAAAAATAACAAAATAAATTCACTCAAAACCCACTACTCAGAGATAATTAAAGTATTTTTGATTTATTTTCTTCCAGACACATGTGGATCACACTACAGACACCACACCTAGTATTTTTCTTTTTTAAAAATTATTTTAATTTATATTTTTAAATTATTTTTTAAATTTGATTTAGTTAACATACAGTGTATTTATTAGTTTCGGGGATAGAATTTAGTGATTCATCAATTGCATATTACACCCAGTGCTCATTACATCAAATGCCCTCCTTAATGTCCAATTACCCCATCCCCCAACTCACCTCTCCTCTAGCAACCCTGTTTGTTCCCTATCGTCAAGAGTCCCTTACAGGGCGCCTGGGTGGCTCAGTGGGTTAAAGCCTCTGCCTTCGGCTCAGGTCATGATCTCAGGGTCCTGGGATCAAGGCCCACATCAGGCTCCCTGCTCGGCAGGGAGCCTGCTTCTTCCTCTCTCTCTGCCTGTCTCTCTGCCTGCTTGTGATCTGATCTCTCTCTCTGTGTCAAATAAATAAATAAAATCTTAAAAAAAAAAAAAAAGAGTCCCTTACAGTTTGCTCCCTGTTTTCACATTATTTTTCCTTGCCTTCCCCTATGTTCATCTGTTTTGTTTCTTAAATTCCACCATACGAGTGAAATCATACGGTATTTGTCTTTCTCTGATTGACTTATTTCACTTAGTAAGATACCCTCTAGTTTTATCCACATTGTTACAAACGGCAAGATTTCATTCTTTTGATGGCTGAGTAATATTCCATTGTGTATATATATACCACATTTTCTTTATCCATTCATCTGTCGATGTGCATCTGGGCACTTTCCATAGTTAGGCTATTGTGGACACTGCTGCTATAAACATTGGGGTGCATGTATCCCCTCAAATCACTATTTTTGAATCCTCTGGATAAATAGTAGCATAATTGCTGGGCCATAGGATAGTTCTATTTTTAACTTTTTGAGGAACCTCCATAATGTTTTCCAGGGGGGCCGCACCCGTTTGCATTCCCACCAACAGTGTAAGAGGGTTCCCCTTTCACTACATTCTCGCCAACATCTATTGTTTCCTGAGTTGTTAATTTTAGCCATTCTGACCGTACACCTAATATTTTCTCCCCTAATTTTTCTATTTAAATGTTCTAAGTCACCATCTTTTTTTCTTCTTTTCAAATAAATGAGAAAAATAAAAACAATATCAATATTATATAAATATTCAGAAGTTATTTTCTGAAGAACCTTTTCTCGTTTCTGGGAGAACATCTGACTTTCTATCTTTCTCACTCAAGGTGGGCAGCCACAAACAATCTTTAGCTTTGAAATAAGATGGGAAACAAGCCAATAAAAATTAACTATTAAGCTGTTATCTTAACAAAAGGGAGATTTAAAATCAGTCACATAAGATGATGCAAACTCCTAGGGAAGCTTGTATCTTCAAAGTATTAACTATCATTATGTGTCAAGACAGAAAATGATGAAGTTATGCCTTCTCACATTCATTATTTAAACCTCTACCTGTTGATGTAAAACATTTACTATAGTACCCCATATATTAACAATTAGTATTAAAAAAAGCAAGTAATTATTTCAGGACCCATATGTAAAAGTAGCTCTGAAGATTAACGGGAGAAAGCAATTTATCTGTAACAACTTTCACTTCTAAAGTCTCAATCACAGAAACAACCTAAGTGTCCATCAACGGGTAAATTAAAATGTGAATATACATATGTAACAGAATACTATTCTGCCACAAAAAAACAATTTGCAACAAAATAGATGGACCTTGAAGGTATTATGCTAAGTGAAATAAGTCAGACAGAAAAAAACAAATACCGTATAATCTTGCTTACATGTGGAATCTAAAAAAACAAAAAACAAAATTCCACCAAGCTCATAGATGTAGAGAACAGACTACTGGTAGTTAGGGGTGGAAGCCTGTGTGTGTGTAAGAGAGAGAGAGAAATGGGTAAAACAGGCCAACTTCCAGTTATAAAATAAGTCATGAAGATGTAATGTACAGAATTAGACTACTGTTAATATTTTGATAGATTTGAAAGTTGCTTAAGAGAACAGATCTTAGAAGTCCTTATCACAAGAATTTTTTTTTGCTAACTATGTATGGTAATGGATGTTAACTAGACTTACTGTGGTAATCTTATCACGAAACATACAAATACTGAATCAATATGCTGTACACTGGAAACTAATATATCAATTATACCTCGATAAAAAAAAGTCCCATCCATTTTTATTTTTTTTAAAGATTTATTTTTTTGACAGAGTCACAGAGAGGGAAAACAAGCAGGGGGAGTGGGAGAGGGAGCAGCAGGCTCACCACTGAGCAGGGAGCCTGATGCGGGGCTTGATCCCCATACCCTGGGATCGTGACCTGAGCCAAAGGCAGATGCTTAATGACTGAGCCACCCAGGCACCCCGTCCCAATCCATTTTTAAACAGACTGGTTTTATAGTTATAGAAAGTATACTCTTTAAAACTAGTGTTTCAACAGATCCATTAAGTTTATGAATTTATGATTGACCCTATTTTATTAAGTTTGCTTAAAAAAAAAGTTTGCCAATGTTGGTTATAAAGGCATTTGTTTGGACAGTAAGAGCTATACAAATATTTCTCAAGTATTTTGATGAGAAATTACTTACTTTTTCCAGGTCTTCCTGCTGCTGTTCGCAGCCTGACATTTCACAAATTCTCTGGCTAAGAGCCACAGAGCGTTTCAGCTCATCCTCACTGTCTGAATCAAGGCATAAAGCCAAGGAGCTCTTGGATTTGAAGGTGAAATTCCTGTAATTTAAGAAAAAAAAACTTCTATGAGACTGATAAATTAACACTTGTCCTTGTTATTCCCTTGATGTGTAAATACCAAAACAAAAAACTTTTCCATTATGGAAAATGATTTATAGAAAAAAAGATATAGCTAAAGTGGTAATATTTAAGCATTACCTTTGCCCCACTCCAAAACAGCCATGCTTTGAAAATTAGACAATTCTTATGCTATAATAAAATCAATCTGTAAACCAATCACTTTGTGCCTTTTTTCTTTTAATGATCAACCCCAAAGAAGTTTCTGTTTTTATAAAGCAAGTACTCTACTGAATGCATGCAGACATAGCAATGAATAAATGTTTTTGACAACATTGTGCATGAGGGATAAATTTTTATCTTTTAAATTATGATCCATGTATTTTAAAATTAACAGTAACATTCCACTTATCCAATTATATGTAGGTCAGACTTCTGGCAACCTCTACTTTCCAGAACACAGGGATTCAAAAGTAAGAAAAAAGGCTTCTGAGGAAGGCAGTAGTTTCAAAGCCAATGCACTTTACTCTTTAGATAGGGACCCTTTCTTTCCCAGGAAATGGTGTATAAAATAACGTAGCAAGTTCATCAAGAAATGAGAGCTAGGAAATGAGAGAGAATAACCACAAAAAGGGCAATAAAGAACTATAAAGTCATTTAATATAAACTGTTTTGTAAGAATTAAAAGCCTCTGAGGGCATTATCACATTAAAACAGTGCAATAAGTGACACTCATAATGCTGATTCTAAGTCATTAAAATATATTTAAATTATCTTCAGTGTATTTTATTTAGGAATATAAGGAATTCTGTAAGGTTACAGAGTATACAACCATCTAAAATGGTTAAGCATTTTAAAGATTAGGGGGCGCCTGGGTGGCTCAGTGGGTTAAAGACCCTGCCTTCGGCTCAGGTCATGATCCCAGGGTCCTGGGATCGAGGCCCACATCGGGCTCTCTGCTCAGCAGGGAGCCTGCTTCCTCCTCTCTCTCTGCCTGCCTCTCTGCCTACTTGTAATCTCTCTCTCTCTCTGTCATATAAAAAAAAAAAGTTAAAAAAAAAGCATTTTAAAGATTGATGCTTAAAAAAGCAATCTTCAGCGATGTAAAAATTTATATGTGGAATATCAAATATCATTCTTCAATGATACCAGATAAGTAAGGTGTTACTGCATTGTCTTCTAAGTAAGCTGAAAATAAACTAAAAGAAGTGGTAAAGGTCAAAGAGCACAAACTTTCTTTGATGGAGGTTAACATAAATTCATATACTATACTTAAAAAAAAGTAAAATGGAAATTGGAAAAATGCAATTAAGCTAAATGTAAAAACTGTAAATAAACATATCGAATGATGGCACCAAGAGATAAGAGGCCACAATGGAAACCAGGAGGACTGCACAGCAATGGAGATCAAAGAAAAGAGGCAAGTGGTCAGTGATAAGCCCAAACATGGTGTGTGGCTGAGAGCACCCAGGTTATCACTGCACTCCAGCCTATACACTTGAATAGCCTCCCATTATGCGTTCAAAAGGGTTTTTAGTATAACTTAGAAATAGCCAATTAGCCATCTTAATTCCTCATTTCTGATTTCATGCTCACCAAGCAAAACTGAATATATTAATTTGTTTACCCATGTAAACACTTTGCTGAAGGACGGTGACACCTGGCTACTAATGTACCAGGGTCAAATGTGACAAAGGACATTGCAGAAGAACCAACGGTATTCTTGTTCATAACTCAGCCTCTTTTAAGTTTGATCGGCATGACAGGTCTTCTAGGGCCTAATTATCCTTTATTGACCAACTCTCAAATTCTCATACCAGTAGACCCTGGAGAACAGATGACCATGCCAAATATAATGATGCCCAATGAAACCCTCTCCTTCTTGAAACTATAGTGATTTGGTACATAAAGAGTGCATTCCATTAATAATTACTATATTCACAGAAGGCAGCTTGCCTGTAGTAAGGAAAAATATTCATCCTGTAAATGCATCACTTGCTCACTTTCTAAGCAGCCAAGTGGTATTGCTCATTTGTATCTTGAGAACGGGCAAGAGTATTCATATCGGTACCATTTCAGATTTCTAGTCATGTTAGTCATCTGGTTTTAATTGCACTGAAAAATAATTAACAGGAGGAAAAGAAAATAGCAGTTCCCAAATGTCATTTTATGGTTATATAAGCCCCCCAAAGCCCTTAAACAACCGTGTCTCTTTTCTAAAAGTATTTTGGGACATCAATTTTAGGAAAAACTAATTTTAAAGATAAATGACAACCAAGTCATTTAGAATTGTTTAATCAGGAACTGTAGTTCTGGTTAAATCATAGAGGAGCTATATTTTTTAAAAAAAGTATTTGCTTCCCTTCTTGGACAAATTTTTCCATCTAAAGTAAAAAATACAAAACATTTGTAGAATAGCTACATTTCACTGTGTGTTTGTTTTCTTGTTCCCTTTCAGAATTGCTCCAGTTCAGTGTCTAAGACAGGAAGTCCCAGACTGGCTAGCAACAGGTGAAAAGGTATTTTGGCAACCCATGTGTATCTTTGAGGAACAGTGCCTTATACCAACAGTGGTTATTTTATCCCTTCAGGCCTTAAAATTCCATCAATTTCTATTGTTGTAGGTTGAAAATACTACAGATTAACAGATGATTTAAGAAGTTTAAAAACAAAATTTTGAGAAGATCATCTGAACGTGCTTCACTGTTAAAGATTTGTTATATCCTAGGTTATACTTCAAAGCAGATTTGGGAAAATTACAAAGTATAGTAATACAGAGCAGTTATCATGCAACGAAAAACAAAGAAAAGGGGAGGAATCTTGGAAATTAGGGTGAGCCAAATCCTTAAAAATACAAATTTTGGGTACACAAGAAATATAACTCACTTTGAAGGTGTAGAAGGGCTGGTGATGCAGGAATTCACCATTTGAGAGGCTTTCAATGGTCTAGAACTATCAGAAAATTAGAAAATATATGATGTATATAATTACATTCTTAAAAAAATATATATTTAACTTATAAGATGAATTATTCTATATCTCCTTATATATCCTTTTGAAAAGCAAATAATTATAATACTTCTATTAGCAATAGAGGCCAAAAGAGAAAACAAAATACCATCTGTAGGCTCTTCCTGATCCAATGATCTAAATAAACAGCATTGGAAATGAAGTCAAAGGTAATGCATATGAAAAGAACAACTTGGGAAAAATTATCTTGCCTCAGTTCTTTACTTTTAAGCAATAAAATAATAATAGCTCTCATTTATTGAGGACTTACTGGCTCTGACACTGGAGTAAGAGCTCATGTGTATTATTTCATTTAATGTTCACACCAGCCTATTATTTCCCCTATACACAGGTCAAAGAACTTGTCCAAAGTCTTCAAGCCATTCCGCTGTGGAATCACACAGCCTGGTTTCAGGCCTGTGATCATAAATCACCTACACTGATGGCCACAAAGAGTAAGAGTTGTACCAGCAGAGGGCAGAGTTTGCATTAAGCAAAAACACCTATTCTGAAGAAAGCTCGTAAGAGAAAACCAGAAACACTTAAGACTCTGGGAAAATATCTTTATTAGTAAGTAGACCCACTGAGTCCTTCAGTGTAAACTTACATGATGTAGTATATATTTCAATTATTAATCCAAGGGAAATACATTTTATAAAACTGCATCAATTACTGTTAGCAAATGTTCATTCACTTTCTGAAAGGTCTATTTATTCTACTTTAGCCAAGAGACCTGGGTCTTCCAGTTACTAACTGCATGACCTTAAGAAAATCAGTTACTCTCCTTGGATCTTCTCTGTAAAGTTAAAAATTTAGACAAAATCTTTAAGATCCTTTTCACCTCTAAAGTTGGAGAACTTTATGATTCTCCCACATTAGAGTTCAAGTATAAAAAAGAACTACAGTACATGGCTCCAAAGCAATGCAACAAGAGTAATGCAAGAAAGAGCAACATTCAGAGAAGTCCTAAGGTTTTCCCAGCATACATGATGAAGCAAAATCAAAAGTAAAGGATACTTCTTTTATCACGGAAAAATTTCTAGGAACCACAGAAGTTCTTCGCTCACATCGGTGATCATACATTCACAAAAATACAATCAAGTTTGGGGGAACTAGATAAAATTTAGTACACCACTTCTCAAACTTGCATATCAGCAAGTTTGAGAGTCAGCAAAAGCATTTTAAAAAAATACTTAATTCTCAAGCCCTATCTCAGATCTACTAAAACAGAACTATTAAGGAAAGAGCACAGGAATTGGTATTTTTTAGTGTTCACTGACTCTTATGGACAAGCAAATTTGATTTATATTACCAAAATGTATCAAACTTGTTTTCTAGTGATCTAAAAAAGAGCACTCTCCAAAAAAGGTAACTTATTACAAAAGGCAATTAATGTACTCAGAAAAATTTTAAGAATTTTATTTAATTACTTCCATCAGGCAGTAATTTGACACAAAATCCCCAAATAAAGCAAAATTAAAATCTCCTTGGTCTGATTTTACCTGGGAGTAATGTTATCTAGTTCAGTCATTGTTGTGATCAGATACTAAAGTCGTTCTACTTCAAAAGGAAAGGTAAAGAAATTCTCTCTCAAGGACTTACATTGCCATATGTGCACTCCAACCAAGGGTGAAGGGTGGCTTTGTATTTTCAGTGCAATGAGAGGATAGGGTCAGGTATCTTGGAATGATGACTTGCTGCCCAATCTTGTTGTTAAGTGAAAGAGTGACATTGAAGCTATATCGTTTCAAATGAAGAATGAGGATCCTGAAAAACAGGAGATGACACTACTAGCTCACACATAACAGAACTAGCTCTCTTACCAGGAACTAACCATGTTAGACAGCTTTTGACTTAAAGAATACTTCTGGCTAAAGATCTTTCAAAGAACATTAATCAAATACCTGCCATGTGCTAGGCATTGTGCTAGGTACTAAGAATATAAATAAAAATAAAACATGGGCACTGGGTGGATAAATGAGGTTTGGGTAAAATATTTATAATGTTTGCAGAAAAAAAGAAAAAAACCATCAAATAAAACACATTTTATTTTAAAATGTTGGTATGGGGGGAACCTGGGTAACAAAGTTGGTTGAGTATCTGACTCTCGGTTTTGGCTCAGGTTGTGATCTCACAGTCACAAGACTGAGCTCCAAAGTTGGGCTCCATACTCTGCATGGAATCTGCTTAGAGTTTCTCTCTCCCTCTGAGCCTCTTCCCCCCATACTCTCTCTAAAATAAATATGTAAATTTAAAAAAATTAATATGATAAAATGTTGGTATTGGGTTAAATCCTTAAATTATTTACTTCAATGTGACATAGTTTACAAAAAAATAGGTATTATATAACCATTAATGGTAATTTAGTTAAAGTGTTAAATAGCCCTTATGTTTGATGGTGAACATTAAATTTTTCAAGACAATTTTTGATAAGAACTATTTTTTTTAAAGTAGGCTCCACGCCCAGCGTGGAGCCCAAAATGGGGTTTGAACTCATGACCCCATAATCAAGACCTGAGCTGAGATCAAGAGTCAGACACTTAACTGACTAATCCAGGCGCCCCTGACAAGAACTACTCTTACTTCAACATGTAGCACTTTCTCTGGAGAAAGCTAAGAAAGAGAAAGTTTTCTCTACTTACAAAAAGTTCCACAAACTTTACATGCCAAATCTGGGCTGTGGGTCTGAAAAGGCTTTTAGCTCTGTAGAAACACTTCTTTTTAGTTACAATTGTACCAACCTTTTCACCTCTGATACAGACCATAATCTCTGCTTGATGGACTAAATATATTTCGCAGCCCACAAGAACATTTTAAAATTTGAATTTCACAACTCTTATGGGAATAAACCTCAATTCTAGGCAAAATAATGTCTGCTTTATGAAAAACTGTTTCCTTTCTTACCGTATATATCTTTATCACAGAAGCCACAAACTAAAAAAATTGTAAAGTTATTGACTATGCTTTTCTTTAAGAAGTGTGCTAGAACTCATAATCTTCAAATTCTCGACTTGAGAGAACACAAGGATCCAAATGGTATGAGGAGATTAAAATTAATGTCAAATATTTTCACTAAATTTCCAAATAATCCTACTAAAATGAAAGGAATAGGAAACAGAGAGATGATAGTCAAAATCACTTATCTACAAAGATGAGGTGGACTAAAACTGAACATATTTGATAAAGATACCTGTCCCTTCAAGAATAAAAGTAAACTGGGTTTAATATTGAAATGCACACAATCTGATACTTAGGATTTATGATACAAAAGCTTCTAAAGTTTGGAATAAGTGAATCTATAACACAAGTGATCTACCAGAAAAAAAAAAGAGAAAACCAAGAAAAAAATTTCCCTTGGTATTTTTTTTTCCATTAAAAGAACAAATAGTTAGACACTGGAAAAGGGAACAGACATTCAGCTTGCCAGGTCAAACACGTACTTCAAATTGTACATGCTTTCCTTGGTTAATGACAGCTGGTAATCAATCCTTTGCCTTAAGGTTTGTCTCCTCCACCTCCTGCCTCAAAACACTCACCAATAGGAAAGAATAAGTCTCTTGAGTAAGAAATGGTCAACGTAATAATACTGCTATGATTTAGAAAGTCATTTCTTTAAAAGAAATTCATTTGCTAGAAAGGAGATAATGGAATGTAAAAGAACTAGTCTCTAGGGGCTAGGTTCCAGAAACTCTATACTTACAGAAAAGTGAAGCTAATAAAAGAAAGTAATGCACTCTGCAGGCAAAGTGCCACATAAATACTTAATAATAACAACCTTGTTTGTGGTTGAGACCTATTCTTGGAAAGAACTAAAAGCTGTACTATAATCACATCATATTTTGTCTAACTAGTTTGGTTTTGTGTATGTTTACACAGAGCTAATATAAGTTAATTTCATTCCTAATTCTGAATTGTTTTGATTATAGGAAACTAACTTACAAGATCCTTTGAATAAAGGAATGCAAAAAAATACCCTGCAGAAAATTACTCTTCTTGTTTTATTTTCATGCACACACGTGTATGTGTTTGTGGCAGATTTTTACTGAAGGTTTGGGAGAAGAGGAGACTAGCACATAATCAAACTGCAAATTACAACAGAATGTCATACACTATCAAATCAAAAATCTACTACCTAGTCCCTATCATTGTTCCAAAGTCTCACCAGCCATGTCCTCTTATTTCCATCTTTCGGGGAATCTCAGGTGACTTTCCTTCTTCAGCATTCCAAGTCTTCTTCCTTTCTTATGCAAGAGCATCCTAACCTCCCATCCTCTACCTTCTCCTATCTCAGCTTTGCTTTATCAATCCATTCTAGTGAGCCTCATTAACCAGTAATATCTGTAAGTACATTAAAGAAGAAAAACTGAAGAGCAATTCATTTTACCTGGGTAGCCTGTTAAATTTGTGCCTGACAAGAGCACACTTTCCACCACACTTCTCACAGGAATACTCAAGTTCTTCTGCCTGTAAAAAGACAAGAGGGAAAAATAAAGAAGCATGAAGTTGAATCAGCATTACCCCATTATATGCTAATATTCTTTACTAGTCACACTAGTTTAGTGCAATGACAACTCCGACCAGTTTAAATTTTGTGTCCAGAGTCACAAGCCTTACTAAATTAAGACCTAATCCTCAAAATAGATATCTTATAATATCATGTCCTATTTCAGAATTCCTCATTTCCTTTTTTACCGTGGAAACATCTCAATTTATGACAGCAACTAGACTCTACAGTAGCAGATTCTCAACCTTTTCCCCATGGATGCACAAGAACCACTGCCAAGAGTATATCCAGATTTTAACATTTGGCCATAGCAGAGATAAGATCACCTTCAGGTTAGGCGGAGTTCCTGGTCTGTTAGGTGTAACTCTACCCCTTTCTTATAATGGAACTCAATCTTCTGATGACAGCCCACTAAGAACAACTGCTCTAAAAGGACCAAAGTTTGGGGTGGATATCATTACCTAGAGAAAACTGAAACAAGAAATCCTTAAAAAATGGGGGTAAAGATACACAGAAAAAGCGTCAAATTCTATGATAATAACAGAAACAGTAAGGAATGACAAAACAAAAAGAAAAGCAGAGTATTTATCTTTGGGAGGAGCTAAATGTTCATCATTTAAAGAACAGAATTTTTTTTTTAACCTTAGGAAGACAACCCTGCCCATTTGCTACAACGAAACAAGAACCACTATTAAAGAGACAAAGGGTGATCCTGGCAAATTTCCATCAGTTATAAAGGACTGCTACACAACAGGTCCAATTATGACCCCAAAACTTGCTGAATATCTGTGACAGTATATCACAGAAACATATTTATCTACAGCTTTGGATAAACATGACTTTTCCCTTTTGTTTCTAACAGGTTACATACAGCCTAAGGAAAAGAAAAGAGTATTTTTTGATTCCTCAGATCTTAGATACAAACTCATATAGCATCTCTAATTTTTACCAACACTACCAAATTTTAGCACATGCTTCAAGTTAATATTTGTTTACAAATAACTGCTTCTAAGGTTGTCTAAAACACCTGCTATTAAATGTATAATCTACTTAACCAATCAAGTCTTCTTCGATGAGTTAACAATTAGATTTATCAAGCTCTTAAAATTAAATGTTATTTATAAATATTTCTCATTTGTTTTTCCCTTCATGTAATTTTGTTGAAACTCTGCCTTAAAGAAACCAATTTCAAATACAATTACCTATGATATATAAAACTTAGTTATGTGAAAATACCAAAAGATATTACTTACCCTAAAGAAAAGATCAAGAGAATCTTGAATTGAACGAGGAGGGAGTGGCTTTTTCCTTCGAGGAAGGTCAATGGAGAGGTCATTAAACTGCTCTCTTTTGGGAATAATCTCTCCACATCTGTAAGAATAAAAGAAGACAAATGGAAGCGTTTAGAAGTCTAACTGTGCAATACAAAATAAAAACACATATAATTCAAAAACACTGTTCCTGCACAGAACTTTGCAGGTACTGACAAAGACTAGCCTTAGTTGATAAGCAATATACAACATGTAGGACTTGAAAGTATTTAAGTACTTTACCAGAATGCTAAATTTTTTTTAAAAAGCCCCCAAAGTTAAAAACACTGAGGTACAACGTACACCTAAAAAAGTGAACCAAAGTTGTATAGTTTCACGAATTATCTGTTAACACCACTCAAATCAAGAAATAAAACATTATAAAATCCCTAGAAGCCCTCTCACATGCCCCTTTCCAATCACT
Source organism: Ailurus styani (assembly GCA_002007465.1). Classification (NCBI taxonomy): domain Eukaryota; kingdom Metazoa; phylum Chordata; class Mammalia; order Carnivora; family Ailuridae; genus Ailurus; species Ailurus styani. Next base: position 1,594,955 of record LNAC01000285.1, on the reverse strand, counting down.
ATTCCCTTCTCCCAAAAGGTAACTATTATCATGATTTCTCAAACAGGTAAGTATTGCCTGTTTTTGAACTTTATATAATGGAACCATACAGTATATTTTCTTTAGTCTCTTTTGTTCAACTTGATTGTGAGATTCAAATATGCTTGCTGCATGTGGCTATAGTCCACCTTCATTGCTGGCCCACATTAACCGGTTCTGAGCATGCCACAATTTATCTATACTACTACTGACGGACATTTGGGTTGTTTCCAGTTTTTGATTACACAATGATGCTTTAAAAATTCTGTGTGTTCAGTTCAGCAACTCTTTCTGCCCACAGGTCCTGTACCCATGCTTTAATAATAAAAATACCTTTTTGCACCAAAAATAAAATAAAAATCCTATGTGTTCTTGGGGTGCCTGGGTGGCTTAGCTGGTTAAGCATCTGACTCTTGGTTTCACCTCAGGTCATGATCTCACGTCGTGAGGTCAGACTCCACGATCAGCAGAGTCTGCTTAAGATTCTCTCCCTCTGCCCCTTCCCAAGCATGCACTCTCTCTAAAATAAAATAATATTTTTTTTTAAATAAAATAATCTTTAAAAAAAATTCTAGGTGTTTTGGTCGATTTTTGTTAGTAGAACTGTTTGATCATTGGATATATTTCTACAGAATTTTTAAAAATGGCTCAGAGATCAAAACGCTGTATTTATCTGGAAGCAAATTTACTTCTTTTACATAGTTTTAGTCGATGTTTTTCCTTCTCTCTGTATAGCAGCATTTTTAGTAATATTCAATCTCCTGCCCCAGTTCTCTACTGCCATTGCTGAAGACTAGAGACCTTAAAAATATATTCTTCATTCAACAAATATTTGAATGGCTCCATCTAATAATAGGCACAATTCTTTTTTTTTTTTTAAGATTTTATTTATTTATTTGACACAGAGAGAAAGATCACAAGTAGGCAGAGAGGCAGGCAGAGAGAGAGGAGAGAGAAGAAGCAGGCTCCCTGCCGAGCAGAGAGCCCGATGCGGGCCTCGATCCCAGGACCCTGGGATCATGACCTGAGCCGAAGGCAGAGGCTTTAACCCACTGAGCCACCCAGGCGCCCAATAGGCACAATTCTAAGATGACCCTTACCCTTTGTATAATTCCATCCCCTAAAGAAAACTTGTGACCATGATAAGCTTTCACTCCCATGATGATGTTACTTTATGACAAAGGGATTTTACAGATATGATTACTGTTACTAATCTTAATATTGAGTTGATAAAAAAGGAGATTATCTGACGTAATCACTTGAGCTCTTTAAATCTGGGTCTAGAGGTCTCAAACAGAGGAAGTCAGGGATTCAAAATCAGACATGTACTGCTGACCTGAAAGAAAACAAACAGCACTGCTATAAACTGCCTATGGAAGCCACAGAACATGAAACTACAGGCAGCCTTTAGGAAATGAGCAGCTGCAGCTAAGAGCCAGCAAGAAAATGGGGACTTCAGTACTACAATCATAAGGAATGAAACTCTACCCACAACCTTATTTATTTTTTTAATATTTTATTTATTTATTTGACAGAGAGAGAGAGATCACAAGTAAGCTGAGAGGCAGGCAGAGAGAGAGGAGGAAGCAGGCTCCCTGTTTATTTATTTGACAGAGAGAGAGAGATCACACAGGACCCTGAGATCATGACCTGAGCCAAAGGCAGAGGCTTTAACCCACTGAGCCACCCAGGCGCCCTCTACCCACAACTTTAATGACTGTGGAGGGGGATCCAGATGAGAACAAGCAACACCTTGATTTCAGTCTTCTGATACCATGAGCAGAGAATTTGGCCACACCCTGCCTAGACTTCTGACCTATGGAACTGAGTTAATAAATATTGTTTTGAGCTGACGAATTTGGGCAATTTCTTAGGCATCACTAAACACACTTCCTACATACCAAAAACTGTTCTAGTAGCACTGGGGTTACAGCAATGAACCAACCCAAGATAAAATACCTCACTGCACAAAGCTATATTGGAGGAAAAAGACAATAAAAACATATAAGCAGGGGCGCCTGGGTGGCTCAGTCGTTAAGCATCTGCCTTTGGCTCAGGTCATGATCTCAGGGTCCTGGGATCGAGCCCAGCATCGGGCTCCCTGTTCAGCGGGGAGAATGCTTCTCTCTCTCCTCCCTGCTCCTGCTCCCTCCCACTATCTGTATCTCTCAAAATAAATAAATAAAATCTTAAAAAAAAAAACCATATAAGCAATATATATGGTATGTTAAAGTGATAGTGATAAGTGCTAACGGAAAAAAAACAGTGAAAGATCAGAGTAGATGGTTGGAATTTAAATAGGGTAAATGTCTAGAAAATGCCTTAGTGAGCAAATGGCTTTTACATAAAGATATGGAGGGGAATATGGGGAAAGAGAATTTGAGATAAAGGGAACAATAAGTGAAAAAAGACCACTAGGTACCAGGATTTGGCATTAAAAAAAAAAATAAAGCAAGGAAGCTAATCTGGTAGGAACAGAATGAGGAAGGGGAAAGAGTAGGAGGAGGTGAAGTCAGTTAACTGGGGGAAGAGAAGCTGCTGAAGAACAGATCATACGGGATTTTTTTTTTTTTTAAGATTTTATTTATTTATTTGACAGAGAAACAGAGATCACAAGTAGACAGAGAGGCAGGCAGAGAGAGAGGAGGAAGCAGGCTCCCTGCCGAGCAGAGAGCCCGATATGGGCCTTGATCCTAGGACCCTGAGATCATGACCCGAGCCGAAGGCAGGGGCTTCAACCCACTGAGCCACCCAGGCGCCCGATCATACGGGATTTTGCCTACAGTAAGAACTTCAGCTTTTATAGGTTAACGAGGAGGAGAGGGCTAACATGAACTAACTTCCACTTTAAATGGATCACTTGGCTAATGTGTTTAAAAAAGACTAGAGAGAGAGACAGGATAGAAACATGAGACCAGTTTAGAAGGTATTCCAATAATCCAGGCAAGAGACAGTGGCTGTGATCAGAGTGGTGGCAAGAGGTCAGATCCTGGATAGACTCTGAAGGAAGAGCTGAAAGGATTTCCTGACATATGAGATGTAGGGATGCAAGATAAAGAGAAGAGTTAAGAAACACACCAAGTTTTTGGGCTGGAAAACTCTAAGTATGTAACTGTTATTACTGAGATAGGGAAAACTGCAGAAAGTTTTATGGAGAACACTAAACACTTAGTTTTAGATAATTTAAATTCTTTGAATGGAGAATTCTCCATATTCAATAATACCTTACTATACCAAAATATAATGTAATTGAAAACAAGTCCATTTAAACTACAACAGTTTAAAAAAATAAGTACATTTGGCAAATTGGCCAAAGCAACCTACACTGAGATGGGACAGAGGCTAAACAATGAAAATTACAATTTGAGGTATATGCAATCTTCCATGAGTCAAAAACTATTTTGTGTTTAAGGAACTGTCTTAAGGAAAATTGCTAATAAAGCAACTAAAGCAACGCCTTTACGGAGGTAGTTGTACCACTGCTACTGTGGCCTCACTGCTGCTGCCTCCCAGACTTGCACACACTTGGGCTGCTGCTCAGCCTACCCGCCTGGTGTATCTAACGTTCCATGAGCTATGTCACTGCATGCATGGTGCACACACCTCAAACATCCACCCAACATCTGAGTGCTCCATTAGTGGAATGCCTGACTGATGCCATTGGCACAGGACAGTAGCCACTACCTTGATAAGTCCTTCTTTCTTCCTCCGCTGCCTGTAGCCATTTTTATCAGGGGCCACTGAAATTTTCCTATCAAAAAAAATTTGGCTGGCACCAACCAAAGCCTGCTTCCCCCTCTCTCTGCCTGCCTCTCTGCCTATTTGTGATCTCTCTCTGTCAAATAAATAAAATCTTGAAAAAAAAATTGGGGGGCGCCTGGGTGGCTCAGTGGGTTAAAGTCTCTGCCTTCGGCTCAGGTCATGATCTCAGGGTCCTGGGATCGAGCCCTGCATCAGGCTCTCTGCTCCGTGGGGAGCCTGCTTCCTCCTCTCTCTCTGCCTGCCTCTCTGCCTACTTGTGATCTCTCTGTCAAATAAATAAATAAAATCTTAAAAAAAAAAAATTAAAAGAAATTTTGGTTGGCACCCCCACAATTAAATAAGAACAATTATAACTTTGCCTCTCTAACTTGAACAGATATGTTGGGAAAGTATTTTAGAAGAAAAGGAAAAAATAACTGGCTACTATATTATTAACTGTTGATGGGCTCTCCAGCTTTTACAAGGAGATGGACTACATTTATAAGACCTGGACTTTTTCTTGTAAAAATAATTATTAGAATGTTATAGCTGGGAGAGACCTCATGACTAGTCTACGAAAAACAGAAGTATAGAAGACAGAAAAGACAGCCAATATCTGAGTTTTGAGTATTTCTAAAGAAAATTTCAAAACCAATGGTAGAGAAGTACTATTTAAGAGAATAGCTTTCTTCAGTGGAAGAAAATCCCAAATCTTTCAGATGAGGAAGCTCTATCATGTTAAAGGCAAAATTAAGGGCGCCTGGGTGGCTCAGTGGGTTAAAGGCAAAATTAAACAAAATACTTAGATGCAAACCTGTGAAAATGTGCATTTCAAAAATAAAGAATACCACAGATTTTCAGGGGAAAACAATTACCCACAAAATCAGACTACCCCCAAATGGCATAGAGTAAGAAGACACAATGGGATAGTATATGTAAGATATTAAGGGGGAAAGGCTATGTGTGATTCAATAATTCTGTATTAACTCCTGTGTGAAAACAACACAATTCTTTTTTTTTTTTTTTTTNGACACAGAGAGAGAGATTACAAGTAGGCAGAGAGGCAGGCAGAGAGACAGGGAGAGGAGGAAGCAGGCTCCCTGCTGAGCAGAGAGCCCGATGTGGGCCTCGATCCCAGGACCCTGAGATCATGACCTGAGCCGAAAGCAGAGGCTTTTAACCCACTGAGCCACCCAGGCGCCCGAAAACAACACAATTCTTACTTATACAGAAGAATTCCACTCTCTCTGAGAAAACATATTTAGAGATATACTATTGATAACTGAAAGATTAATCAAAATAGCACCTTTGATGTGAAATGCATGGTATAAAAGTTTTGGTAATGAGCATGGAAATTAACTAAATGTAGAAAGTCTGAAAAATCAACATAAATATGGTTAAAAAGCATTGGGTTAAAGGTTAAAAATAATTCAAATTTTGATCCTGTAAAAAAAACCAATGATTTTTAATAAAATCAATTTGGTTTAATAAAATAAGCAATAGGACGGAGTCTTGTCTGGTAAGAAGAAAAGAATGAGTATTCCCAAAGATCTCAATATTTCACACAGAGATTAAAAGAAAAACCCACGAAAACAAAATCATAGATCGAAATTAAGTGTTTAGTCAGCACCTACAGCACATGACAAAATAGTCAAGTTTCCTTAGTTCTCACCCTACAAAAGCATTTTTATGTAAGATAAAGATACTGAAGAGAGATATTTGGTAGAATCTATGCCTTTATGTGTCCTTATGACATAGAAAGTAAGATAAGAATTAAAACCTTCTAGAAGAATTTTAATCATTTGCCATAAAGAATTAAAAGGGCAAAGAGTTTTCTTAGAGGTTACTTACGCTTTACAGATGATGGAGTGCTGAACCTCAAACTCCAAGTTAGTAATAACAGGGCAAGTGTACACCCTGGTGGCTGAAATATCTGATGGATTTTCTTCTCCAGGAACAGGTTCGGTCTTCCAAGTTTTATTTAATTTTTCCATGTCCTCTTTCAGCTGGTCTAAGCACTGACTTAAAAACTCATGAGCATCCTAAGAAGGCACAATATCTTTAATCATAAGATCAAAACCTTTCCTATGTTAGCTTGCTAACATTGTGAGTTATACAACTAAAGCACTCGGAGGTCAGTACTATATGTGAAAAAGGTCAGATTTACTCTAACAATTTGGGGGTACATATTTTGTAACAACAAATGACAGTGCAACTTGATAAATCACTAAATTTTACCTCTGAAACTAATAATACACTGTATTACTGTATAGTGTTGCATGTTGTATTACACACACAACATATAATATGTTATTACATTGACAACACTATATATTAACTGAATTTAAAGAAAAATTAAAAAAAGAACAATTACAGATTTTGTATTTTTAACTACCAGTTGGATTAGCATGAATGAATAAATGACTCACTCCTTTAAGATAAAGTATTTTTTTCTAAAATAGCCTTTGTAGCTTTAGGAGCCTAAGTTCCTATAACAGCAAATGATATCTGCGTTTTTCAAGTATGATAAAATACACAGAAGAGTCATATTAAATCTTAACATAAGTCCTCAGGTCTTTCAACCTGTGATGAACACATGTACACAAATCTCTTTTTAAAATAGAAATTAGATAATACACTGAAATCACTTCAATTTCCCTTACCTCTAACATATTTAAAAACAATGAGTACTCACATTCTGCATATAACCAGAGAATCTCTCTGCTGTAGCTGAGATGGCATTTTTAACCTTCTTGAGTAAATCTTTTTTGGTCTCTGAATTACAGATATCTTTTTTAACAAGCAGGTGTGCAAAGCGTCTGTTAAAACAAGAGACAAGTTTAGTGACGTTTTACAAAAGTTTGGTTAGCATGATATTTTAAAGACTTGTTAACAATGGCACATAAAACTTAAGTGTCTAAAACTTTGCTATTCTATAATCAGTAAGGTAAAAGGTTACTTAGTATGAATGTAACAATTACCTGATAAGTGCATTGAGTGGAATTTTCTTCCATGGGATACCTTGCTTAAGCAAGTCATTTGCAAATGACTGAAGTGAAAACAGAGACTGTAAGATAGCATTCATATAGCACGTATTTCCCAAATTGGAGAAGCTGAAAATGAAAAAACAGTATTTTTGAAGACAACAGTAGTTCCTGACATATGTTCATTAAAGTAGGGGGTTCTCCAGTATAGCACGCATCAGAATCACATGGAGGGCTTATTAAAATACATATTGCTGGGCTCCAACTAGAAACTGTAGATCTAGACAGAGAGGGTGCAAAACCATGCAGTTCTAATAGGACTCCAGTTGATGCTGATGCTGTTGGTCTGGGGACCATACTCTGAGAATCACTGTATTATAAAGTTATAACAAGGAAAATAATACCTTTTCAAATGAATGTTAAAAATAACTGGGGACTTATCCAAAAAGCTATTTGTTCTTATTTATAATTTCAATTTTTTCACTGAGGTATAACTTAACTCATTTCTCTTATGTATATGTCCAGAAGTAGAACTGCTGGGTCATAGGATATATGTGTTTAGGTTTAAGGGGTATTGCCAAACACTTTTCTAAAGCACATATTTAAAAAAAACTTCTATTTAAAAATATTCCCAAACTCTCAAAAAAGTTGCACAAGAATATTTTTTATCCATATTCACCAGCTGTTAACCTTTTGTACTATATGCTTTACCATTTATTTTATTTTTTNGTCCAGAAGTAGAACTGCTGGGTCATAGGATATATGTGTTTAGGTTTAAGGGGTATTGCCAAACACTTTTCTAAAGCACATATTTAAAAAAAACTTCTATTTAAAAATATTCCCAAACTCTCAAAAAAGTTGCACAAGAATATTTTTTATCCATATTCACCAGCTGTTAACCTTTTGTACTATATGCTTTACCATTTAATGCACCTCTCGCTGTGTTTCTCCTGAACCACGTAAAAGATACATGGATCATAGACAGCCCTTTAGCCCTAAATACTTCGGAGTGTATTTCACGAGAACAAGAAGATTCGCTTATATAATCAAAGCAGACTTACCAGCATTATAAAATTTAATGCTAATATGCTCTTATCTAACATACATTGACATTTGTGGAGAATACAACCTCCCTCACCCCTACCACTATTTTTTAATGGACAGTTCCTCATGTTGGGTTTGCTATTTCTTCATGAGGAGATTCAGCTTAGGCTGAAAAAGCACATAGTGACACATAATGATACTGTGTCCTTCCAAAGGTATCACATTCAGAGGTACATGATATTCCTGTGTTGATCATTGGCGATGTCAATTTTGAACACCCTGGAGAACTTCCACTTCAGACTATGAGAAAGTATCAGGGTCTGGAATTATCCTACCACCATGGACGATGAAAAAAAAACAATGGACAAAATACTGAATAGGTAGCGCCAAGACTGTGATCCTTAAGAGAAAGGAAACAGTGTGAGTACCATCCATTATGCAGGGTTTCTGGCTGCAGGCAATTTGTGAACGGGAGTTCAGGGAGGGGTACCAAACAGAGCCCAGAAATCATGTTGCATTGACTTCAAAGAAACTGGAGTTTGATAGGCTGAGGCTGCTAGGATTTCTGGGACAGAGTACCTGAGAGGAGGGAGCTGTGCGAAGAACTCCTCCAGAAATATCCACAGTCCGTTGGGTATTCGGCTGAATACCAACCTGTGCATGCTTAGGGTAAAACCCCATGATACCAGTCAAGAACTTGAAGGAAAAGAATGATTACTGGGGAGCTAATTAGCAGAATAATTCCCAGAGCTCATGCAGGACCCAAAATTGTTTGAGTTCCCACCAGAGTGGAGAGACCTAGGTGAACTCACAGGACATTACTAGAAATCCCAGAGAAGCCATGCTTTAGAAAAGGAATTAAATTAGCCTTAGAATAAAATCCACTCTATGGGGTGCCTGGTGGCTCAGTTGTTAGGCAGCTGCCTTCACCTCGGGTCATGATCCCAGGGTCCTGGGATAGAGCCCTGCATCGGGCTCCCTGCTCAGCAGGAAGCCTGCTCCTCCCTCTTCCACTCCCCCTGCTTGTGTTTCCTCTCTCACTTGTCTCTCTCTATCAAATAAGTAAATAAAATCTTAAAAAAATAAAATAAAATCCACTCTAGATTTGACACTAAAGAGCTTAAACACAAGTCTCAGAATAATCAAACCTAACTGCAGATAATAAAACAGCTATTATAAATATGCCTCATGTGATCACAGGTGCAAAGAAAAACATTATACTTAAGAGGAAAGAAACAGAAGATATAAAAGATTCCCAAATTAATTTTAGAGATGGAAAAACACAATAGATGAAAATATTGAATGAGATTACCAGCAGATCAAACACTGAAGAAAATACCAGTGAACTTGAAGACATAGCAACTTAAAATATAAAAAGTGAAGTATCTACATATTTTATGTAATACATAAAATTCAGATTTAAATATTACATTCTAATTTAAAACAAAATATTAAATGTAACATTACATTTTACATATTCCATTTTATGTATTTATAATAGTTTATACATATAAACAAACATGTATTTTTTTATTCTTTTTTCATAAAAAACAAAAGAAAGAATGCTATACAGTATATACTCTTTAGTGCCTTGTTTTTTTTAACTAAACACATACTTAGCTGTTTTCAGGTTTCTTTTTTAATACTAGAGCCATCTTAGTGGGTGTAAAATGGTATCTCATTTTGGCTTTGAGTTCATATACCTACTTCAGCCGTAGTTACCTAATTTGGTGGTGAAATCATAGTACTGTCATAAAACCTTTTTTATTTTGGTAAGCTTGGTGGTAATATTCTCTCTTGTGTTTCTGATTTTAGTTATGCGAGTCTTCTATTCTTATCAGTTTACATAAAGGTTTGTTGATTTTGTTGACCTTTTCAAAGAATCAACTTTTGGTTTTGTTGATTTTGTGCTTCTCTTGTATTTCTAGTCTCTATTTATCTCTAATCTTCCTTCTGATAGCTTTTGGGCTTAGTTTGCTCTTCTTGTTCCACTTCCTTAAGGTGTGAAGTTAGGTTACTGATTTGAGGTCATTTTTTTTTAAAAATCATGATAAAATACATAAAATTTACCATTTAACCATTTTTATGAAAAATTTTTAAGCAAACCCTATGCCAAATGTAGGGTTCAAACTCATGACCCAGAGATCACAAGTCACATGCATGCCCTACCAAATAAGCTCCACTATTTTAAGGTACACAGTTTCAGATGCATTAAGTACATTCACAATATTGTACAACTATTACCACTATCAACCTCCAGAATTTTCATTTTCTGGAACTAAAACCCTGTACCTGTTTAACAATAATTCCTTATTGCCCTCTCCTTGGCAATCACCATTCTACTTTCTGATTCTATGAATCTGACTATTCTAGGTAATTCATGTAAGTGAAATCTCACAGTATTTGTCCTTTGGTGGCAGCTTATTTCACTTAGCATGTCTTCATCTACATTGTAGCACGTTGTCAGAATTTCTTTCCTATTTAAACTTAAACAGGGGGCGCCTCTGTGGCTCAGTTGGTTGAGCATCTGCCTTTGGCTTAGGTTGTGATCCCAGGGTCCTGGGATCGAGTTTCAGGTCAGGCTCCTTGCTGGGCAGGGAGCCTGCTTCTCCCTCGGCCTCTGCTGCTCCCCCTGCTTCTGTTCTCTCTCTCTCTCTTTCAAATAAATAAAATCTTAAAAATGCTTAAAGCTAAACAATATTCCCTTATTTGTATAAAAACACATTTGGTTTATCTACTCATCCATTGGACACTTGAGTTGCTTTCACCTTTAGGTGAAACATGGGTGTATAAATATCTGTTCAAGTCACTGCTCTCAATTCTTTTGGATATATACCCAGAAACAGACTTGCTGGATCATATGGTAATTCTACTTTAAATTTTTGAGGAACTGCTATACTATTATCCATAGCAGGTGCACCATTTTACATTCCCACCAGCGAAGTCCAAGGGTTCTAACTTCTTCACAGCCTCACCAACATTTCTTTTTTAATGTAGGTGTTTCCTACTATAGATTTCCCTCTGAGCTCTGCTTCCGCTGCATCCCATTGATTCTGGTATGCCACTAGAGCTTTCATTCATCTCTAAGTATTTTTAAATTTCCCTTGTGATTTATTCTCTGACATTACTGGTTAAGAGTGTGTTATTTAATTTCTATGTATTTCCAGTTTTCTATCTATAACTGATTTCCAGCTTCATTTTACTGTGGTTCAAGAAGATACTTTAGATGATTTCAAACCTTTAAAACTGAGACTTATTTTGTGGCCTAACATATGGTCTCTCCTAGAGAATGTTTCACGTCTATTTGAGAAGAATGTGTATTATGTTGTTGTTGGGTGGAGTGTTCTATATACATCCGTAAGATCTAGGATGTGTTAGGATCTTTATAATGTTGGTCAAATCCTGTATTTTCTAATTGATTTTTCTGCCTACATATTCTATCCATTATTGAAAGTGGAGTACTGATGGTCTTCAGCTATTATTTTACAACTGTTTTTCTCTCTGCAGTTTATTTAAACACTTTGTCTATTGGGGCGCCTTGGTGGCTCAGTTGGTTACACGTCTGACTCTTGATTTCTGCTTAGGTGATGATCTCAGGGTCGTGAGATCGAGCCTCATATTGGGCTTTGATCCTGCTTATGATTCTCTCTCTACCTCTCCCCACTGCTTGCATCTACACACACTTAGTCTCTCTCTAAAAACAAAACAAAACAAAACAAAAACAAAAACAGAAACAAAAAAAAAAAAACTCAGAGAAAAGGAACAGGTAAGCAGAGAAGAAAGTGAAATACCATCATTGCAAATTTTGTTATTATCTGCTAAGACATTAAGCATATATATTACAATGGATAAGCCAAATTGGGAGATAACACTCATTCAAGTAAAAAGATAACCTTAAAGTTGGTACAAAAACAGTAATTTTAGTGATACTGAAAAAGAGCTGGTAGTTTGAGGAAAGCAATTTGGTAATAAAACGTTTCAAAGTGCCTTCCTTTAATCCTAATGAAAATACACTTCCAAGAATTTTTTTTAAAGATTTATTTATTTATTTATTTCACAGAGGGAGTGAGATCACAAGGAGGCAGAGAGGCAGGCAGAGAGAGAGAGGGGGAAGCAGGCTCCCCGCTGAGCAGGGAGCCCGATGTGGGCCTCGATCCCAGGACCCTGAGATCATGACCTGAGCCGAAAGCAGAGGCTTTCACCACTGAGCCACCCAGGCGCCCCAAGAATTTATCCTATAAAAAAGTTTCAATAAATTTAAAAAAAATATGTATATGAGAATGTTTATTCTAGCCTGGATTGTAATGGGAAAAAAGGAAAATCTAAATAGATACTAACATGGTTGAAGGTTATGTATTAATATATGAGGAAGGGGGCACCTAGGTGGCGCAGTCGTTGAACGTCTGCCTATATATAGGGGCACCTGGGTGGCTCAGTGGGTTAAGCCTCTGCCTTCGGCTCAGGTCATGATCTCAGGGTCCTGGGATCGAGCCCCACATCAGGCTCTCTGCTCAGCGGGGAGCCTGCTTCCCCCTCTCCCTCTGCCTGCCTCTCTGCCTACTTGTGATCTCTGTCAAAAAAATAAATAAAAATCTTAAAAATATATATATATGTATATATATATATATATATATATGAGGAAGCCCATGATCAATGTGGAGTGACAAAATCAGGGAACAGAGAATAGAGAACAGTGGTTAAGAATGCAAGTGGAGGGGAGCCTGGGTGGCTCAGCTGAACATTCGGCTCTTGATTTTGGCTCAGGTCACGATCTCAGGGTCATGAGATCAAGCCCTCCATCAGGCTCTGGGCTCAGTGTGTAGTCTATTTGAGATTCCCTCTCTCCCTTTCCTTCTGCTCCTCCCCCTGCTCATGCATGTACACTCTCTTTCTCTTTAAAAATAAATAAATAAAATCTTAAAAAGAAAATGCAAGTGAAGTCCAAATGACTAGATTTACTACTGCTGTACCACTGATATCCTTGAGAAAGTTAACTAACTTCTCTAAGCCTTTGTTACTTCATTTGTAAAAGCAGATTTTTGATACGTCTAGCTCACAGAAGGGCTTTGAGGATTAAAGAAAAAAATCTATTTAAACAGTACACAGTATTTGGCATAAAACAAACACTTCAGGTAAGACTGCTACTATTATTATTAGTTATTATACTATGATCTCTTTTTTATGTGTTTAATAAAAATATAAGCATGAAGGAGATGGGGAGGTTATACATAAAACAATGTTGAAGAATCTCAGGAGTATGACAAAGTGTATGTGATTGGAGATTACGCATTTCTACTTTGTGATTAGTATGTTATATACAAGTATTTTTTTCAAAGTTCAAAAACTGGAGACCGGATAATGGAGTTATCATTATTTATGGATGTGATAAATCTTTAATAAGTGAGTACATATTTGAGAACTATAATTAATGTGACTCCTTTCATCATTTTTTTTGACATCAAGCAGAATATACTTCAGTTAATGACTTTATAAAAATAAAGAAAACTATAAAAAATTTACCTACCCTTGCAGTTGCTGCTGTTGGTGAGAGGAAAGGGGCACTCTTGGTTTGTTCCAGCCAGTGTAATCCTGGTTACACCTCAGTTTTTTAACAGAAAGAGGAGCTGGTTGAGGAAGAAATCCCAAACTTCTTTTGGCAGAGGGAGTTTGGCTTGAAACATTAGTCCTATAAAAAAGAATAGAGAGTGCATAAGCAAACAATTTTGCACGCTATTTTTTTTCCCTAGCAGATTCAGAGAATTCAAAGTCTGAAAAAAGAGAAAAAATCCTAAACTTGAGGAAATATCAATAATAACAATCACCTTGGGAAAAATTCCTCAAATGTAAACTAGCAAGTCTGCCAATAGATAGCTGAAAAGGCATATGATACTATACCTACTTAACCTATAATTATTCATGACTTGAGAAAAACCATAATATAGTTTTACTTTGCTATTTACTTTTATTCACTTAATGGATATGATACATCAGTTTTCCTAGTCTTGAAAACATTTAGGCAGTTAATTTTTTCCTATTACAAATAATGACACAAAAAATACTCTTTTACATCGTCTCCTGGTGAACTTCCTTTAATTTATATGCTTAGAAGTGAAAATGTTAGGAATAAGCATTTTTAATTTTTACTCTTCTGAGACCTCGTGATTGTTTCCCAAAAATACCGTACCAATTTCCATTTCCACTAACAGTGAATTTCCATTTCTTCACATGGTCTCCATTATTGAGTGAAACTGATCTCACCGTTGTTCTATTTTGCATATTCCTGTTTACTACTGAAGTTGAACGTATCTTTATGACTGGTCTTCTCTGAACTGCTTTTGTGTACCTTTAGTTTTATATTGGGTTCTTAAAGATTTGTAGTTTTTTTTTTTTTAAAGATTTTATTTATTCATTTGACACAGAGAGAGATTACAAGTAGGCAGAGAGGCAGGCAGAGAGAGAGGAGAGAGGAGGAAGCAGGCTCCCTGCTGAGCAGAGAGCCCGATGCGGGCCTCGATCCCAGGACTCTGGGATCATGACCTGAGCCGAAGGCAGCGGCTTTAACCCACTGAGCCACCCAGGCGCCCAAGATTTGTAGTTTTTCATATATTTCATATTCTAATCCTTTGTCTATTATATGTTCTAAAGTTTTTTTTTTTTTAAAGATTTCATTTATTTATCTGACAAAGAGAGCACAAGCAGGGGGAGCGGCAGGCAGAGGAAGAGGGAGAAGCAGGCTCCCTTGCTGAGCAGGGAGCCGGATGTGGGGCTTCATCCCAGGACCCTGGGATCATGACCTGAGCTGAAGGCAGATGATGCTTAACTGACTGAGCCACTCAGGAGCCCTGTATATGTTTTAAGTTTTAAGCTTTTACATAGTCTTTATCAACCTTTTATAGTTTTAATTTTTTTCTTTCATAGTTCAGTTTTTATTGGATGGTCTGAGGATCAGCAGACATTTCAATTTGTACACAATTCTTAGTGTATGTACCAAAAATCTAAAAATTCATGTAGTCATAATTCTTTTCTAAAACTTCTTCCAGTGACCTTTCAGTTTAAAAGTTGAAGACAAATTTTCCTTAATCAAGTGCCAATTTATGATAATTGATAATTGATGTTAATTTTTCTTACCAAGTACCAATAACTTCAAATGTTGATATGCTGTTACACTGTTAGGTCCCATTAATTCACAATTTAATATCATACACACCACATACTCAAATTTTCAATCAGGCACAGCACATTAACAAAGTTACTAGGAAAACTGGACTGCCAGGACCAAGATGTTACAGAGTGTACAAATTTCTGACAGGAGGAGCCAAGATCAAGGAATTTTCTTTAGGAAACAATTCTACCAAAAACAACATGGGAAAAGAGTAATTTAAAATGTTCATGACCTATTAAATGTATGACTGACTCCAAAGTGCCATTTTGTATGCTTGGTATTATAGGTCAGAAAAACTGCCCCATCTATGGAATGTTAAGCTGACACCCAAGACAATCAAACCCTCCTCCCATATTTGATATCCCACTATTTTCTGGTTGTACCAAGAAACAATCAGCAAATCATTTAACCTCTTAAAAAAAAAATTACACAGGGGTGCCTGGGTGGTTCAGTCGTTAAGCATCTGCCTTCAGCTCAGGTCATGATCCCAGGATACTGGGACTGAGCATCGCATCGGGCTCCCTGCTCTGCAGGCTCCCTGCTCTGTGGGAAAGCCTGCTTCTCCCTCTCCCACTCCCTCTGCTGGTGTTCCCTCTCTCGCTGTGTCTCTGTCAAATAAATAAGTAAATAAAATCTAAAAAAAAAAAAAAAAAATTACACTTAAAAAAATGGGATGTGGTAGGATTCTCCCCTTAAAAATGCTTCTGGAACTACTAAAAAACTTGCATTTATAATATAGTTGATAAAAATCTTCCTCTAGATTATACAAAAAGGGAGACACAGGGACCACTGATAAGACATGGTTTATGGTATTAATCAAATGTGGCTTTCTCTCCTGCTTCATTTGAGGTTGGACCCTCCTCATTTCTAGTTTCTCCATTTTCTTTCTTTTTAAAAAAGCTTTTATTTATTTGACAGAGAGGGAGAGAGCGCCCAAGCAGGGGGAGCTGCAGAGGGAAGAAGAAGGAGGATCTCCACTGAGCAGGGAGCCCAATACAGGGCTCAACCCCAGAACCCTGGGACCACAACCCAAGCCAAAGGCAGATGTTTAACCAACTGAGACACCCAGGGGTCCCAGTTTCCCTGTTTTCTGCAGGTAAGTCTTTTGTTTCCTGGCTAGCCACTTTAGCCTGTTTCACTTTGCTCTACTTTTCTCCCTTTGTTTGCACTTTTTTTTGTCTGAAGATTTATCCTTTCCTGGCTTTGTTTAGGTTTCTCCTCCTTTGCTGCCTCCCCGCTCCCTCCCTCCCCCCATAGGAGCTGACCTCCCTCTTGTGCATCCTGGTGGCAGGCCACACTGCTACTAGAGCCTATGTGAAGCTGGGCTGCCTGGCCACTGCCCTATGGTTTCAATTTTTGTGTCTTAAGAATTAATTCTATAACTCTATAATGTAAGGTCACAGAAATATTTTCCTATTATTTTCTCCTAAAAGTTTTTTTTTTTTTTTTAAGATTTTATTTATTTGACAGAGAGAGCACAAGCAGGGGAGCAGCAGAGGGAGAGGGAGAAGCAAGCTCCCGGCTGGGTAGGGAGCCCAATGCGGGACTTGATTCTAGGACCCTGAGATCATGACCTGATCCAAAGGCAGATGCTTAACTGAATGAACAACCCAGGCGCCCTTCTCCTAAAACTTTTAATTCTCATCTTCCTCCTAATTAGGCCTTTAATCTCCTTAGACTTTCTTAAGATTTTATTTGTAAGTAATCTCTACACTTGGGGCGCCTGGGTGGCTCAGTGGGTTAAAGCCTCTGCCTTCGGCTCAGGTCATGATCCCAGGGTCCTGGGATAGAGGCCCATATCGGGCTCTCTGCTCAGCAGGGAGCCTGCTTCCTCCTCTCTCCTCTCTCTCTGCCTGCCTCTCTGCCTACTTGTGATCTCTGTCAAATGAATTAAAAAAAAAAAATCTCTACACTCCTGCAGATCTGGAACTAACAACTCCAAGATTAAGGGTTACATGCTCTACTAACTGAACCAGCCAGGCACCCCCAGCCAAAAATTTATCATTAGCTTTCTATTAGTTGTATCTCTTACTGTGTACTACCAAACACTGCAAGGTGTATTTGCTTCCATCTTTTTGCGTTCAACCTTTCTTCATCTTTTTAACGTAGTTGTTTCTTTTAAATAGCATATAGATTATTATTTTTCTTTTAAAATCCAGTTTTTCTCTTTAATGGGAACATTTTGTATCTATATTTAACATCATGACTGATTTGGACTAGTAATTTTTTTGGGGGGGTTAATAACTTTTAATACCCGTGTACTAATTCACCTGTGTCATTTCTGAGTATTTATTCATTTTTCTCCTCCCTATGAGTTGTATTTTTCCGCTTGTTTGTCTGCCTACTATATTTTCATGGATGCCAGACACTGAGAATTTTATCTTATTGGGTGCTAGATATTTTTGATTTCTATAAACATTCTGGAATTTTGCTCTGAGATGTGGTTGGGTTACCTGGAAACAGTATGATCTTTTTGGGTCTTGCTTTTAAGGTTTGTTATGTGGGAACAGAGCAGCAATTAGTCCAGGGATACATTTCCTTGCTAATGAGGCAAGACCTTTCTTGGCATGCAAACTCCTGTTATCAAGGAATGATGTCTGGCTTTATGTGAACTCTAAGTATTATTCCCTTAGATCCTGTGGGTGATTCCTTCCCAGGTCTTGGCTAGTTTACTCACCTGCATAAGTTGATCAGCAGTCAACTGAATACTCAAGGGGGACCCTCTGCATATCTCTGCTGTTCTTTCTCTGTGCAATTATCTCTTCTGGTCTCTGTTCTGTGAATTCCAGATGCTTTGGCTTCCCAGGACTCCTAGTTCCATTTCCTCAACTCAGGAAGAGCACAGGGCTCTGCCTGGTTCCCCCATCTTACATGGCATCCTGGGAACTTTCTCCAGGAAGCAAGGTGGGGCAGTCATAAGGCTAATTTCATTTGTTTCCCATCTCTCATGGATTACTGTCCTTCATTGCCTCATGTCCAGTGTCATGAGACCCATAGTATTCCACGTATTTTTTCCAGGTCCTCAGTTGTTTAATGAAGGAGGGCAAATTTGGTCTCTCTTACTCCATCTTGGCCAGAAGTGGAAGTTTTGTTGTTGTTTTTGTTTTTTAACGATTTTATTTATTTATTTGATGGAGAGAGAGAGATTACAAGTAGGCAGAGGGGCAGGCAGAGAGAGGAGGAAGCAGGCTCCCTGCTGAACAGAGAGCCCGATGCGGGCTCAGGATCCCAGGACCCTGAGATCATGACCTGAGCCAAAGGCAGAGGCTTTAACCCACTGAGCCTCCCAGGCGCCCCTCCAGAAGTGAAAGTTACATTTAACTTTTTAATATATGTAACTTAAGTTCTCAAAAGTAACTTAAAATGTTTTAATTGGGGTGCCTGGGTGGCTCAGTGGATTAAAGCCGCTGCCTTCGGCTCAGGTCATGATCCCAGGGTCCTGGGATCGAGGCCCGCATCGGGCTCTCTGCTCAGTGGGGAGCCTGCTTCCTCCTCTCTCTCTGCCTGCCTCTCTGCCTACTTGTAATCTCTCTCTCTGTGTCAAATGAATAAATCTTTAAAAAAAAAAGTTTTAATTGCATTACACTCTTCCCCACTCCTATATTTCTTATTGTCTAATATTTTATTTTTTATTTTCAAGCCTTTGTATTGTTTTCAAGCTTTTGTATCCTCATTTTATAAAAACTATCAAACTATTTAGTTGCATAAAATAATCCTTAATAGATATTAGTAATGGCAGTTGCCACTGGAAAAATAAACAACCAGGAATTAGAAAAGAAAGGGAGATTTACTTTTCACTGTATGTACCCTGTATGTACCTTCTAAAGTTTCTACCATATACAATTCTACCAATTATACAAAATAATTTTAAAAGTATTTAAGTTTTTAAATATGCTTTTATAACTTTTATGCTCACTTAGAGTTTCATTCCTTCCTTTGTTCAGTTTGCTTCTTGCAGAATAAATTGTTTCTGTATCTAAGAACAGTATTATTTGCACTCTTTATGCAATTACTCCAGTGTCTTCTGTTTCTGTTGTTGGTAATATCAATCTCTTTTCCTTTTATAAATGATATATTTTCCTTCAAGGAGCTTTTAAAATTTCATCTACAATGTAGATTTTTTTTTTTTTTTAAGTATCTGCTGTTTGGCATTTGCTGATGCTTTTCACTGTGTGGACTTTCATCATTTTCATCCATTATTTCTCTGACAAATTCCTTGTCTTTATTTTCCTTGGTCTTAGTTTCTCCAAAATGCTATTAAGACATGGAGGATGGGGTGCCTGGATGGCTTATTAAGCCTCACACTCTTGGTTTCAGCTCAGGTCATCAACTCACAGTTGTCAGATCAACCCCTACATCTAGCTCTGTGCTCAGTGGTCAATCTGCTTAAGAGTCTCCCTCTCCCTCTGCCCCACCTCCCCTATTCCCCCAACCCTGCGCTTTCTCTAAAATAAACGAATCTTAAAAAAAAAAAAAAAAAAAGACATGGAGGATAGACCATGGAGCCCAACATAACTCTCTCATTTCATTTCACACTTGCCACCTTCTCTCTGTGTTGCATTCCACAATCAGGCACTCTTGACTTGTTTAGTAGTTGCCTTAATGCAGACTTCTAATCTGCATGGGACTTTATATTAGAGATTCAGAATTCCTGCTCCTGTGCAGGTAACACAGATGCTAGTCACTGGAATTCCCATTTCTGTGTATTTGTACTCTGCTTAGGATGCATTAGGCAAGCAGCACATTTATGGTTCCAAACCCAGGTAGTTCTCCAGAAGTGTTCTGCCTTGGTTTATTAGCAGAGAGAGCAGTTCTAGATATGCAGCTTTATATAAGAAACCAAATTCTGGCCTGGGATCATGTTCAGTTCCCAATCTCATGCTGGTGTTCTAAATACTTGACTCCAGTCTGTGTTTTCCATGTGCCCTATGCCTTCAGCCTTTACTCAATATCAGTTTTTTCTCACTGATTTGGAAATTTTCACTTCATCTTTGAACAAAGCTTTGTATTGAAAAAAATTCCTTTTCCTTAACCAATTTGATGTGTAGTGAATTCTATTATTTTGAGAAGAAATTTGTACTACATTTAATTATTTACAAACTAAATTCAGGTTTTTGTAAAAACTTGGATTCCTTTAAGATTTGTCTAATAAACTGATATATGTCTCTCTCTTAAATCCAAATAACTTAGTTACCACTGCAGTTATAAAGGGAAATACCACCCAAGGCTGACTGTACCTAAAAACACAGTATTAAATTCTTTACTTCACCTCATCATCTGAGTTTTTTGTTTTGTTTTGTTTTGTTTTTTTACCACTTCGAATGAAATTCTACTAAAAAACAAAGTATCCATAGATCATTATACAGCATATGTATTATATATTACCATTACGCTTACCTTTTTACATTTATCACTGCCCCTCTGGGCTACATTCCAAGATCATACCTTCTTCACAAGTACTTAGCAGTTGTCTCATATATTTAAATTCAGTAAGTCTCAAAAAAAACTTAATCTATAGGATCAGCAATTAAATTTCTGAGCAGCCTTTTTCAGTAAAAGACACTAATTGTACAATTGTGTACAACTTGTTTTTTTTAAAGAAAATATCTTAACTTTTGGTAGTAGCTTAACAAATACACAGGCAACAAAGGCAATTTAAAAATGCCTCAGGAGGGGCGCCTGGGTTGCTCAGTTGTTAAGCATCTGCCTTTGGCTCAGGTCACGATATGAGGGTCCTGGGATCGAGCCCCACATCGGGCTCCTGCTTGGTAGGAAGACTGCTTCTCCTCTCCCACTCCCCCTGCTTGTGTTCCCTCTGTGTCTCTGTCAAATAAATAAATAAAATCTTAAAAATAAATAAATAAATAAAATGCCTCAGGAGAGATCTTAGTATGTTCATCGCTTAGCATGATGGAAAATACACTGGTCTAGAATCTGACCACAATGCCAGTCACAACCTGTGGCCTCAGTACAAATCTCCCTATATCTGTTTATTCATTTGTTNAAAAAAAAAAAAAAAAAAAAAAAAAAAAAAAAAAAGGCGGGGTGGCATCTGAAAACTGAAACATTTCCAGAGTACTGTCTAACTAAAATGTCATGACTCTATGCATCTCATAAATTTTGTTATTTTAAAATATTCACTTAGGGCGCCTGGGTGGCTCAGTGGGTTAAAGCCTCTGCTTTCGGCTCAGGTCATGATCTAAGCCTCCTGGGATCGAGGCCCGCATCGGGCTCTCTGCTCAGCAGGGAGCCTGCTTCCTCCTCTCCCTGTCTCTCTGCCTGCTTCTCTGCCTACTTGTAATCTCTCTCTCTGTGTCAAATAAATAAATAAAATCTTTAAAAAAAAAAAATTCACTTAGAGCATAATGGACAGCCTACCCCCTCAATTCAATATTATGAAGAGAGGACTTCAAGTTCTTCACAAGGTATACAACCAACACATACCTGTCTAAATTAGTGCTACCAGAGGTGTAGTCCTTGGATCCAGTTCTGCTACCATAAAAGGATGATGACTGCAAAGGTAAAAGCCCTACAAAAAACAAAACAGAAAACAAAAAACAAAAACCAGGAAAAATTTAATTCCTGAATCAACCATTCAAGTTCATTTAGTAGTAACATTATGCATTAGGTCTGTTCATATTTAACTCTTTTTCCCCCTTTTAATATAGATGCATGTTCAAAGATCAAACACTGTGGAAAGGTTATTAACAGCAAAGAATACTCTCCTGCCCCAAAACTCTACAAGTTTTGCTTCTAATTTCTAACCATTTTTTAAATCTTAAGTTTTCCTTATTTCCTTCATAATGCTAGATAATGTTTCTACTATTTAATTTATTCATTATAAACAGTATCAGTTATCTCCATTATGAAAAATTAGAATTTCTCATTTACATCACCCCATTCCTGTTCTCTTCTCTCCCTATTGGTTGTGTTAATGTTAGTTTTACTAATTACCCTTGTAACTTTAACACACTTAAAGCTTCTACATTTTGTTCTATGAACCTTATTACATGACCACTTACTTCCTTCTCTCTCCTCTTCCTCATCAACTTCTCTAAGACATACCTTAACTTCAACATTGTTAAGGCTTATTACATCTTGAAGCATTCTGTTTTCTAACTATAGTTTGATTATAAAAGCTGAAAACCCATAAGTGGAGTTTACATAATGTATTATTTCAGAGAAAGAATTATATTAGATACTTCTTTCTGGAGAAGTCTAATGTCACAATCCTGTACCACTAAAAGAATGTTCCTAGAGTCCTAATCAAATGCATTCTCTTAAATTCTCAAAACATGCCATATTTTAGCTTGCTTCAATTTAATTTCCAGCTGACATAATATTCAAATCAATACCAAACAGATGAGTCTCTAAGGAGTTCAGAGGATCAGAGAGAGATGTTAAATTTGAGAAACACTGACATCAATTCATGGACAGTCTAACTTTTAGTTTTTGTAAAAACAGGCTACTACTAGGTGAGCTTAAACGACTGCTTTATGCAGTAATTCCAAGATCTCCTGGAACTTCTAACATGTAACAACACTGATGAAATTAGTTTCAACCCCTTTAACTCCCTGGATTCATTCTATGATCCAGGAACTTTGATGATGAAAAGTTTAATTTTAGGCAGTTAAATAGGTTAGAAGGTAAAGGTTAGATTCTTTGTTAACAGAATAAAAATTCCCTTATATTTCTAATACTTTAGCCAAGTACTGGATACAAATTTGGCACCCAATAACTAGTACTGAATCAAGCAGCACTCCTGAATAATGTAGACAGATATGTCTCATTTTAGGTTTTTATTTCTAATCTAATACAGTATGTCATATAATAAACGAGTATCTTTTATTAAGACCAAATACTTACCTGATGTCCTATTCTCTTCTGATTGTTTCAAACTCAGCTGCTTCTCTCTACTGCTGGTTAAATACTTTCTGGAAGGATCTGTCATAGCCTTGTTGTTCCTACAGTTAATGATTGAATTCAATATATATATATGTATGTACATAAAGACATAGTCATCATTTCAGAACATTTACATTTCATATACAGTTAAAATTTCTTAAGTCACATTTCCCCCATCTATTATTCCTAAATACCTGAACCTATACAAGTAGAGTGGGACCAGTTAGATATATGCTCATGCTTTGATATAAAATGCTAATTTTAGAAGGCCCATCATGCATAAAGGCTGTGCCACATAATGCAGAGACCCTACCCAGATTTCCTCTGACCTCATTTTTGTGTCCTTTCTTCCACACCAATTTAGGTATGTATTTGACAACGAGTACCTAGGTTCTTTTTCACAGATTGTCCTCAAGTTACTAGAGATCCTTTGCCTGCACTCTGAGAGAGTCACAGGTAAGGCCAAGAAGCCTAGCTCCCTTGCCTTGAATAAGAACAACTTCAAGGTGAAAAAAAAATTTTTTTTAAGGTGAAATTTATATAATAGATTTTCCCTCTGCAATTAGGATGAAGCCTAACCTCTGATTTTCATCTCTGAGATCACACTCAGGCTTAATACAGACTTGCTTTCTCTACTCCCTTCCTGGTATCCCCCCTGGGAGAACTTGCTTAATAAAATCTCCATTTCAGGGTCTGCTTCTGGAGAACTTGATCTACAACAGCTGGTTCTAGAAATGGGCCTAGGAAGCACACGTCTAAAGACAGGATTCTGGAATTGGACCACTTATTTGGCAACAGCAACAGAAATCCCACTGCTGGTGATAACACCTTTGGGACCATTTTTAAATTGCCTTTGTTGCCTGTGTATTTGTTAAGCTACTACCAAAAATTAAGATATTTTCTTTAAAAAAACCAAGTTGTACACAATTGTACAATTAGTGTCTTTTACTGAAAAAGGCTGCTCAGAAATTTAATTGCTGATCCTATAGATTAAGTTTTTTTTGAGACTTACTGAATTTAAATATGTGAGACAACTGCTAAGTACTTATGAAGAAGGTATGATCTTGGAATGTAGCCCAGAGGGGCAGTGATAAATGTAAAAAGGTAAGCGTAATGGTAATATATAATACATATGCTGTATAATGACCTATGGATACTTTTTTAGTAGAATTTCATTCAAAATGGTAAAAAAACAAAACAAAACAAAAAACTCNAAACAAAACAAAACAAAAAACTCAGATGATGAGGTGAAGTAAAGAATTTAATACTGTGTTTTTAGGTACAGTCAGCCTTGGGTGGTATTTCCCTTTATAACTGCAGTGGTAACTAAGTTATTTGGATTTAAGAGAGAGACATATATCAGTTTATTAGACAAATCTTAAAGGAATCCAAGTTTTTACAAAAACCTGAATTTAGTTTGTAAATAATTAAATGTAGTACAAATTTCTTCTCAAAATAATAGAATTCACTACACATCAAATTGGTTAAGGAAAAGGAATTTTTTTCAATACAAAGCTTTGTTCAAAGATGAAGTGAAAATTTCCAAATCAGTGAGAAAAAACTGATATTGAGTAAAGGCTGAAGGCATAGGGCACATGGAAAACACAGACTGGAGTCAAGTATTTAGAACACCAGCATGAGATTGGGAACTGAACATGATCCCAGGCCAGAATTTGGTTTCTTATATAAAGCTGCATATCTAGAACTGCTCTCTCTGCTAATAAACCAAGGCAGAACACTTGAAAAAAATCCAAACAACAAAAATACTGGCCCCAATTCTTTCTCAAGCCTATAAAATCCTGTTTGTTCTACCTTTAAAGAAACTTCTAGATTTCTAAAACTCCTAGATTTCTGGACACTTCTAAACTCCCAGAACTTGATCAGCATGAAGCAGGCTGCAAAAGCTGCAGGGCCCCAAAGAAGAACAAAGTCTTCAAAACCCACTTCAGTTATGGCCTTGAAAGATAACAAAGGAAATCTACCAGAAGACAAAGTTAGGAGTCAAATGAAGTACAATGAGGAAGGGAGTTTCTCCCAGAGGACAGAACAGAGACTACTACATGGACTAACCAAGAACTTAACTCTACTACCTTCACTGTCTTCACAACCTCTGCCTACCAAGATTTTATTGCTGCTACGGAACAGCAACTCAAGTTTCTTTTTCTTGTCTTTTCTAAATGGAAATTTGTATTGTGGTTATCCTACGCCTATGCTAGCAATATATAATGATATATGTATGGAGACGGGAGTGGGGAATACAGCTGAACTTGCCTTTTAGTTTTTTTTTTAGGTAACAGACCATAAGCCACATGGTCAAAGGCACATTTAGACCTTATGGACAGAGCTGCACATCACCCACCCAGACATCCTGGACTCTGAACTGGATACAGTGACTAAATGTATGGGAAGAATGATGAACATATATATTTCTATGGCCAGAGGAGTAAACTACAGCAGACTGTTAGTTGTTCCCAAATGACCACTGTACCCTTCTGCCATAAGAGAATTTGGGCTAGGCTATGTATATTTTCCAGAGTTTCTCATGATTTAACCATATGACCAAATTCTGGCCAATGTGCACTGAAGTGGTGTGTACAATTTCCAGCCTAAAGGAAAGCAGTGTGCCCTGCCTTTGTTTCTTTCCCCATTCCCACCAAGAGACGTGCAGAAATGAGAGTGGAGGCTGAAGCAGCTATTTTGGTTCACAAAATGGAAGTTACTTATTAAGAATTCCAGATCACGGGGCACCTGGGTAGCTCAGTGGGTTAAAGCCTCTGCCTTTGGCTCAGGTCATGATCTCAGGGTCCTGGGATTGAGCCCCACATCGGGCTCTCTGCTCAGCAGGGAGCCTGCTTCCTCCTCTCTCTCTGCCTGCCTCTCTGCCTACTTGTGATCTCTCTCTCTCTCTCTGTCAAATAAATAAATAAAATCTTAAGAAAAAAAAAAAAGAATTACAGATCAGTAAGACAGAAGGAATTTGAGTCCATGGTGATTGTAGTTTCAGATGTCACACGAGTCCTATCACCTACTCAGTTTTACATGTTACAGCAACCGAACAAAAATCCCCATAAATACATAACATTTCCTTAGCTTTTTCCCAACTTCTTTCTGGTGACACTTGACCTAGAATACCAGTTACCTGACTAACAACTGATTTCTGTTAAGGTTTTTTTTTTTTTAAAGATTTTATTTATTTATTTGACACAGAGAGAGAGAGATTACAAGTAGGCAGAGAGGCAGGCAGAGAGACAGGGAGAGGAGGAAGCAGGCTCCCTGCTGAGCAGAGAGCCCGATGCGGGCCTCAATCCCAGGAGGCTGAGATCATGACCTGAGCCGAAGCAGAGGCTTTAACCCACTGAGCCACCCAGGCGCCCTCTGTTAAGGTATTAATTGACCATTTGCAATGATGTGGATGGAGCCAGAGAGTATTATGCTAAGCAAAATAAGTCAGAGAGACAAATACCATATGGTTTTATTCATATGTATAATTTAAGAAACAATGATCTAGAGGAAAAAAAGAGGAAAATCAAAAACAGGCTACAGACTCTTAACTATAGAGAACAAACTGATAGTTACAAGAAGAGAGCTGGGTGGGCGGACGGGTTAAAAAGGGAATGGGGATTAAGGAGTATATGTGTTGTGATGAGTAGTGGGTGTTGTAAGTGCTGAATCACTAAATTGTATACGTAAGTATCACACTGTATGTTGACTGGAAATTAAATAAAAACTTAAAAAAAAAGGTATTAACTGAGGTATTCCATTAACAGTGTAAAAGTATTCTCCCCCAAACAATTAAAACAAAACAAAACAAAACCCTCTCATGATGGAAGAGATTGTGAGCTGGTGATTATCCTGCTGTAGGTCTATCCTCTTTTGTTCAACCAGAAAATACCTCTAAAAGACTGATGTTCCTTGCCTAGAACCTACAACCCCCCCCCCCCCGCCTTTTTTAAGAGAGAGAGCATGCTCATGTGCTGGGGCAGGGGGAAGGAGAGAGAATCTTAAGCAGGCTCCACACCCAGCGTGGACCCTGACATGGGGTTCAATTTCACAACCCTGAGATCATGACCTGAGTCGAAACCAAGAGTTGGATCCTTAACCGACTGAGCCACCCAAGCACCCTGGATTCACATCCTTTTACTCCTAGGCTAACTTTTAACCAGGCAGGGCGAGTCACAGATAAAGGGAAGGAAAGAATTCATCACAACAGAAGAGCACCCAACGAGAAACATCTGCTCAGGGGCACCTGGGTGGCTCAGTCAGTTAAGCATCTGACTCTTCTTGGTTTAGGCTCAGGTCATGACCTCAGGGTCATGAGATCGAGCCCCACATGGGGCTCTCTGTTTAGTGGAGAATCTGCTTCCCACCCACCCCCACTCTGCCTCTGCCCTCCCCTCATTCATGCACGTTCTCTCTCTCAAATCTTTAAAAAAATTTTAAAAATTAAAAAGAAAGTAACACCTACTTAAGAGTTCTTCAATTCTACTCTTCTTCTAAGTATTACAGATTTAAAAAAGCTAGGATGGGAGAAGGGCAATGAAATGATCAAAGCAACAGCAATGGCCAAATACTCTATAGAGCCTATAATCTACCATCACCAAAATACTTTAAATTCTTTTTTTAAATTTTATTTATTTGAGATAGAGAGAGTAAGCCAGCATGAGGGGGGTGGAAGGGCAGAATGAGAGGGAGAAGCAGGAGACTCCCTGGTGAGCAGGGAGCCCAATGCAGGGCTCAATCCCAGGACCCCAAAATCATAACCCAAGCTGAAGGGAGACCCTTAACCAACTGAGTTACCCAGGTGCCCCCAAAATACTTTAAATTCTATCTTTAGAATTCTCATAAACTGAACCCCTCCTGCCACCGCCAATTTTCCAGAGTGAATATACTTACCAATATAAGAAACACTGACCTAGTGCCGTAAGGGTTCTTTTTTTTTTTTTTTAATTAAGGATTTTATTTTATTTATTTGAGAGAGAGAAAGAGCACAGTGGGGAGACGGGCCAGGGGTTGGGGAGAGAAAGAAGAAGCAGCAGACTCCCTACTTAGCAAGGAGCCTGACCTGGAGTTCAATCCCAGGACCCTGAGATCATGACCTGAGCTAAAGGCAAACACTTAACCGACTGAGCCACCCAGGCACCCCTAGTGCCATAAGGGTTCTTAAAGCAACTTACGATGATGAATCATTTTCCTTAGGGTAATCTTCATTCAGCTCTGAGCCAGATAACATTCTTTTCCTCTTTTCAGTCCTGTAGAGGACAAAGAAAAAGTTATTTAAAGAAGTCATAATTCATACCAGTAAAAAGTATAAACCAACATACTCAAGGACAGGAACTATGATTACTGCTGCTTAGTTCTCTAAACCATATGTTGATTAATATACTGTATATCTGGGGCACCTGAGTGGCTCAGATGGTTAAATGTCTGCATTCGGCTCAGGTCATGATCTCCAGGTCCTGGGACAGAGCCCTATGTCAGGCTCCCAGTGGAGTGGGGAATTTGTTTCGGTGCTTCTCCCTTTCCCTCTGCCTCTCCCCCACTTGTGCGCAGTCTTCCTCTCTCAAATGAATAAATAAAATCTTTAAAAAATATATACTGTATATCTGCATGCTAGTATGTGTCACTGACATAAATCATAAAAAAAACCAATACTAATTACCTACTAAAATATGAATTTTTTTAATAAAATGTATACTTTCTTCTAACATATTTTACTAACTGGACAACCTCCTTTTTCTCAAAGTATCTGTCTTTCTAAAAGGCCTAACAGACATTTATAAATAGGCACAGCTAATGACTAAGAAAAAAAAAGTTAAGTCTTCCATACCTATTTTCTAATAACCCTGATCTAAGAGGGGTTGATGTAGTTGTCAAAGAGGGAATTGTCCGGGTGACAGTTATTCCACTTCCTGTCGCAGTCTTAATTGATCCTCTACCTGGATTACCAAGAACTTTTCGAAATGGAATATCATCTTTAGTTTCCAAATTTCCTCTTTTTGAAGATGCCTGTAAGAATAAAGTTTAACAAATCCAAATATTCAAATTAATTGGCATGCTTTTAGATCACTGATTCTCATGTGGACTCAATTTTAAAAAATACAAGTGGAGGGGCGCCTGGGTGGCTCAGTGGGTTAAAGCCTCTGCCTTCGGCTCGGGTCATGATCTCAGGGTCCTGGGATCGAGCCCCGCATCGGGCTCTCTGCTCAGCGGGGAGCCTGCTTCCTCCTCTCTCTCTGCCTGCCTCTCTGCCTACTTGTAATCTCTCTCTCTCTGTCAAATAAATAAATAAAATCTTAAAAAAAAAAAAATACAACTGGAAACCCATCTCCAGACATTCTAGCCTAACTGGCCTGGGGTGAAGCCCATTCATCAGCAGTTTTTTTTAAAGCACTCTAGCTGATTGTAATGTACAATCTGTAGCAGAAATTCAACTTGACACTTATTTTCTTCTAACATGCCTATAAATTTAAAATTTCCACAATATGACTAGAGGCAGAAAGGAATTTGCTTTGAATACCTGACTTTTTAAGAAAAGACTCAGATACCCAAGATGTGATTCTAGTGATGAGGATGAAAATAAACCTTCAGAGAAAAAAAAGTCCAATTATGATTTTGATAAAGTGACACAGTGTGAGAAAAAGGAGCAACAATGACATTTGGTTGCCACAACTTAAATGCCAAGTCACAAATACCTCACAGGACTTTTGATGGGGAGAATGAAAGTGAGAGAGAGTCCCCTGGCAGATGATGAATTAAAGAGTCTACTTTAAAGACACAGCAAGAACATTCAGAGTAAATACAGCAATTTAAACATATTAGTTGGGAAATAGTGCTTTGACCAACATTCTGCCAGTAAATTTTACAACTAGATTAAAAGCTACATGATTTGTCTATGGAAGAAATTTCCAATTTCTTTCTTTCTACAGAATTACATAAACTGTTAGCATAGAAAAGAAAAAATCTGAGATCATCTGAATGAGTTTTCAAAAGTTAGAATTTATTTTCAAATGAGTGATAGTCTCAAGATTCAAAAATCAAAATATTATTATCAAAGCCATTTCCTGGGATGTCTCATTATCACCGACTGCCATATACCCAATTCTTTCCTTCCCATTCTCCTGTCCCTTTTAAATATTCTTCTCTATGTAAACGTAAACCAATTTTATCCTTTTTGTTATACATGTGGTAGAATACTATATGTATCTGTTTCGCATTTTTTAACCTTTTTGACCATGACCTCTACTTAGCAAAAATATTTTAATCACAACTACTATATATAAATATAAATAACCAAAAGTTTCAGAAATCAATACTTACCCTTACTATGTATAATACCTCAATTATTTTCTATTCTGTTCCTTTTTTATTTAATCCCAGTTATGACCCATAATATTGATTTTATAATCCCACTGATAAGAATCATTATTTGTGAGTATAAATATTTGCTTGTTATATATAACATTTATATGTTTAAATATTTTAACAGTTTAAATTTCTACCCACAGATGAATCTCAAAGTAATTACAATGAGTGAAAAAGCTAGACAAAAAAAATTACACACTGATTCCATTTATATGAAACTCTAGAAAATGCAATAATCTATAGTGACAGAAAGCAAACCAGTTGTGGTTTAGGGATGGGGCTAGAGAGCAAGCAGCAGGAAGGAAGAATTACAAAGAGGGATGAGAAAACTTTTAAGGGTTATGGTTATGTTCTCTTGGTTGCTTATGGTGATGATTTTACAGGTATACACATAAGTCAAAATGTATCAAATTGTATACTTCAAATATGTGCAATTTAGAGCAGGTCAATTATACCTTAAATGGTAAAAAAAAAACAAACCCACAAGATATTAAAAAAACTAACAAAATCTTATTCATTGCATAGCAAATGAACTAAGTAATCACCTCTCTTCATAGCCAAATAGAATTCATCAGTTTACTTACAGAATAGTTTCCAAGTGTTTCTTAGTTTATACCTGGTTTCTCTTTATAGAATAAATTTTCAAAGACCCAGCTCTGCTAAATTGCAGTAGTACAAAGAAAGTCTCATGGCTGGCTGAATATTTATGAAAGTGAAACTATTTAAAAAACAAACAGAAGACCTCAACAAAACAGTCTGATATCATACAGTGTAGGGGTAAAGTTCATAATGCACAACAGACCCAAAGGGCATCACAGAAATAATAGTAGCAAACATTTACAGCATTGTTAGTATATGGTACTGTAGGCTACCGAGCACATTCATATGCATTATCTCATAGCAACCCTTAAAATATTACTGCTCCCTCAATTTTACAGATGGAGAGTAAGGCTTAGGATACTAAGGAACTTCTTCAAAGACCCACAACTACTAAGTATCAGCCCCAAATCTCAAACCCACATCTAACTCCAAAACTATGCTTTTAAAACACTTTACTGTGGCTCATAATGATGACCATGAGACACAGAGCATAAATTATATGTTCAGTAAAACTACATGTAAGAAGGATAGTATGCGATAAATTTTGAAAAGATGCTTATAATAGGGGTGCCTGGGTGGCTCAGTCATTAAATGTCCGCCTTTGGCTCAGGTCATGATCCCAGGGTCCTGGGATCAAGCCCCACATCAGGCTCCCTGCTGGTGGGAAGCCTGCTCCTCCCTCTCCCACTCCCAATGCTTGTACTCCCTCTCTGTCTTTCTCTCTGTCAAATAAATAAATAAAATCTTTTAAAAAAATGTTCACAATAATAGCTGATTATATCTTTTCTTAAGAGCTAGAAAGATTCAAATGAACATACCTGATTGTCTGAGTAAGAAAGCTGCCTATTGGTTTCCTTCTGTGACGTCCTGCTGCCCAGAATAGCTCCAAAACTACCAGACCCCTGAGAAGGTTTCATGGCTGGTAGGGGAAAAATAAACAAATAAACCCCACATCATTTACTTTAATAAAGAGATTAATCATTGTTATAGAATACTGAAAAAATAGAAGCATAAAAAAGTGAAAGCGCTTAACAACCAATTCTTTCTGAAAGTACACCTGATATAAATAGTAATTAAAATTCAGAGCTAGAGTCTCAAGCAAAAAATGAAATAACACGCACAAATTTGGGAAGATGTAACAGAAAATAAAATTTTAAATGCAAAATGAAAATGCTAGAAATTCTCCTATAAAAATATTTGGTAATTAACACTACAGAAAAGTCAGTCATTGTGTGTCTATGGCATGAACGCTGACAGTGGATTTCAAGGAAACATGTAACACGTGGGTTGGCACTAAACGGCAAACAACCATAATTTTTTTTTAATCTTACAAGGAAAGTAGCGTATCAGATAGACATTAAATACAAGCAAAGTAGCACTGCTACCTCTTCACTTTCTAGTATTTTTATTATACTTAAGTTAAAAAGCTCAATTAAGTCTGTCAATTCTAAAATATTAGTAATAGTTTTGATAATAATAGAGCTAAAGACTAACAGTAGTAGTGGAAAACTCATTTTAAGCACTAAATAATTTTTTTTAAGGATTTTATTTATTTGACAGAGAGAGAGAAAGCAGAAGCAGGGGGAATGGGAGAGGAAAAAGCAGGTTCCCCCACTGAGCAGGACCCTGGGATTAGCACCTGAGCTGAAGGCAGATGCTTAACCATCTGAGCCACTCAGGCGCCCAGCACTGGATTATTTCTTAAGAAAAAGTCTATTAAGGGGCACCTACAAATCTGTCATTAATTATTAGTATTATGTTGGATAGTAGGCGAGGATATCCTTGCCTTGTTCTTTATCTTAAAGGAAAATCAGTTTTTCGTTGTTGAGTATGTTAGCTGTGGGCTTTTCATCCACGGCCTTTATTAGGTTAAGGTAGTTTCCTTCTATTCCTAGTTTGTTGAGTGTTTCTATCATGAAAGGGTTTTTGAATTTTATCAAATGCTTTTCTGCATGAAAAGGATCACATGGCTTTTGACCCTCATTAACTCATCTGGTACATCACATTGATTTTTCATATCTCAGACCATTCTTGCATTCCAGAAATAAATCCCACTTGGTCATAGTATATAATCCTTTAAGATTTTATTTATTTGAGAGAGAGAGAGAGAAAGAGGGAGAGAGCACGCATACGATTGGAGGTGGGGGTGAGGGCAGAGGGACAAGCAGATTCCATGCTGAATGCAGAACCTGATGTGAGGAGGGGACTCAATCCCATGGCACTGAGATCGTGACTTGAGCCAAAACCAAGGATGGGATGCTTAACTGACTGAGCCACGCAGGTGCCCCGGTATATGATCCTTTTAATATACCGTTGAAGTCACAGCTAGTATTTTGTTGGGGATTTTTGTATCAATATTCATCAGTGATACTGATCTACTATCTAGTAATATTCTTTTATAACTGTTAATGGCAAACCCTGGGAAGATTAGTGCTCACCTGCATGAAGTCTGTTTTGATGGACTGCATCTAGAAACAACCTCATTTCCTCTGCATCCTTACTTGGTACTTTGTCAATAGACAAGAAGCTATTATCCTGTAGAGTTAACATTAGGCGGCTTTGTTTTGCTCCACTGGGTCGAAGCACCACATTTTTAATGTTATGACTTAGCTAATCAACACAAAAGGAAAATTATGTTATTGTTAAAAATGTACGATAACAAAGTAGAGTAAGTTGTATTAGCAATATTAAACTTTATACTTTCTAAATTACATTTCTTAGTCTTTCCTGTAGTAATTTAGGGTCCCCCACCACCACCAACCAAAAATAGCTCCTATTTCTTGATACACTTAAAGATTTCACTTTTAGGAAAGGCAAACATCTACTATTAAAACTTACTTTACGAAGTAACCCTAGCACTATTGATTTTATGGTAGGGAATTGTGTATTTTCAGGCATAGTTATAAAGCTATAAAAACCAATGAGTTAATAATTTACAGAGCCTAGATGGTTACACTAGCACTAGTTTAGAAAACCATATTGTTAGAGGCTTTATCTTTCTGCCCCCTTTGAAAAACAAAACAAAAACAAAACAAAACACCTATAAAATATCTGGCGGTTGGTTTAGGTAGTGTTATTTAAAAGAATTTATTAATCCAAACTATTACCAGCAAAAGAATTCCACCTCTCAAAAACAAATCAAAATAAACCTTTATCAAAGTAAGAAGATATCTTTTTCTTTATATATATATATATATATGTGTGTGTGTGTGTGTGTGTGTGTGTGTATATATATATGTTTCTTTTTTTAAGACTATTTTAAAGTAATCTCTATACCCAATATAGGTAGGGCTCAAACTTACTCCCTTGAGATCAAGAGTCCCATGCCTTACCCACTGAGCCAGCCAGGTGCCCCCATCTTTCCTTCTTTTTTAACTGTCTAAGCAGGCTCATTTAACTTTCATTCAATCATGAAGATCATGAGCACTCTGGAAACCCTTAGCTTCCTTCTTTCATTCCCTAGAACTGGTTCAATAATATGTCCTATATTCCTCCAGATTCTGGGTATGTGCTATGAAGTGATAACTTTTATTTTCTCTTGGCTGAAATTTTTCCAAGACCAAATTAAATCTTGCAGTTTATTACCTAAATAATTTTTGCCAACTAGGCATCTTTATTCTCTAATGTTCTCCCTCAGCAGGCATATACAAAGGTTTCAAAAACTGCCTTTTGCTGAAGACATACCCTTTGAATAGCATAAAGAAATAAGTAATAGCATTTTATATTTTTTAAACTGGAATTGATCTTTGTCAATTTTTAGATATGAAAATTTTATCACTTAATTTATATTCAAATTTTAAATGATATATACATATTCAAAGTAGGTCTTAAATTCATATTCTTGAGTAAAAAATTCTATCATAAAACATAATAGTTTCAGACACTTTAACTCAGAAATATTTAAACAAGGAGTTTTACAAAAGGAAAAGAGATCACATAAAACCACTATTTCAGATCAATACACCACTTTTTAAAAATGAAAAGTTAAACACATACGGGAAAAAGTTTGTTCATGAACAAACAAGATGAGAGAATAATCTTGAATTTGTGGTCTTCAACAACTGAAAATCCTACCAATCCCGTAATTTTATTAACTACCATACGGTGAGGCCTTCAATCTTTTCTCTAAGTCCAGACCTCTCTGCTGGAGTTCTGGTGCTGTTTACCTAACGCCTACTAGATACCAACATCTGAATGCCTGACACCTCAAACGACTCATTTCTCTTAATCCTCCCACCCCATTTCTCTCCCTCTGCTCCCTACCAAGACATAAAAGGCACCGCCATCCACTCAGAAACTTGGGAATCTCCCCAGTTTTTTTTCCTCACCCCTAAATCTAATGACTCAAGTCATCTTGAAATCTCTTTAAATCCATTCTTTCCTCCTCTTGTTTCTTCCTACTGTCTTATCCTTTGATTAGAGGACTTTTATTCCTCATCTAAACTCCCACAATAACCTCCTATATGTTTTTATTCTTCCACTATCTCTTGAAACAGTCATTTGCCTAGCCCCTAAATGAATCTGAACTTGAGATTCTTGACTCGTTAGTATCTAAGCTCCTCTTGTTATGACAAGTAAGATACTTCAAGATCTGATTGAAATCTAGCTCTTCAGCCTCTACTTCTGCCACACACTTCCTACTGTCTATTTATTTTAAAATAATTTTCTGGTTCCCTGAGGGTTGAGTCACACTTGCATGTGTTTGTCCATGGATGGAAATCACCTCTGCCCTACCTCCACTGTTTGGCAAACTTCTATTTATCCTCTAAATGCTCAGCACACAAACCACTCTCTTCTTTGCATTACTTCAGTGTCTTTAAAATATTTTTACATCTGAAAATGTTTCTGATTACGCATAAGTTTGAGAAGAAAAGCATCCCATCATTCAGCTTTGTATTCTTAGCCCTTTGTACAGCATCCACCATAGTAATCTCTAGGTGGTTAGCAAAATAAATGCTGAATGGAAACTGATCTAGAACTGCGATGAGGCTGGAATCACAGGCAGAATCCTCATGCTCCTAAAGAACTACATTTGCTTACCTACTTAAGTATTTACCGACTGCTAATTTGGGCTAAGGACTGAGAAACCAAATCTCTATTTGAAAAGGAATCTCTCTCTTTCACTGAGATGACCAATTAGTAAGTAACATGTATGTGGCAGAAACTACTACTGTTTTTATTTCCCATGTCACCACCTCCGATCTATTTAAGAGTATCTTTGAGATATAAAATCATAAGCAATTTATTTTCACAGTTCAAAAGCAAAGAGAAATGGAAATTTTACCCTAGCTCTAGGGTTCTCAAGCATAAAATTTCATAAATTATTACTCAAGAGAGTACTTCAGTTTAGAATGAATATTATACTTTTGTATTATCAAATTAAAAAACACAGAATTTTATAGTGCAGAAAAATATGATATTGCTTTCTTCAAATCATATCAAGATGAGTAGCTCTTAGCGGCACAGAATAAACAGTATAGAAGTAAAAACAAAATTAACTTTTTTTGCAGTGATGAAACAATGAAATTCTTCAAAAGTTTATAGTTAGAAGAAAACAGCAGTAAGAATGACCTTGAATAATCATCCTTGAACGGCCCATACCACGACCTTTGGCAGGATTATTTAGGAAGTAGGCATTAGTTTTAGAAGATACTAGTAGGTGCTGTTAAAAGCTAATACTACATAGTGATGAATCCATTACATATACTAAGGGAAAAAAGGGAATAACTAAAGTAATCTTACTGTGGTTTTTAAAACAGCTTGATAGAAAACTCAGTTGTTCTCAGTTCTCTCAGCTTCCACCTAGTTTTCTTTTCAACAATGGTGACTACTGCCTGCTCTTTATTATACACCATCAGTGATGCTATTGAATAATTCATAAAATATGCACGCAAAACTATTAGTGTCCCGGAAATAAGAAGAAATGTTAATCTAGGAGGAGAGTTACCATTACACTTACTATGGTACAGGGAAGGTATTCACTAAAGGGTGTGATTCAAGATCTATTCCACATCAAAATACGGTAATACCTGAAATATCCTTGGAATTCCTCCAGTATTGTAGTGAACTACTAGGCTGACTTTATTCTCTTTTTCCACAATTTCAAAGGACCCTTCTTTCCATTTCGTAATTCCAGTCTGCATACTTCGAATTCTGATAGGACCGTGTATCTTCAGAGGAGACATACTTTCTTTAAAAATAAACTGCTTCTAGCCAAATTAAAAAGCAAAAATACACCTTCACCTGACAGATTCTACGGAAGGAAAATAAAATAGTAAGTTACAATTTACTAAGAGTGATTAAGAGTTTGAAAGAGCATTTAATAAACCATGTTATGTCCTTCTATTTCAACAAATCACTTTTTATTAAGCATTCTTAAAGGCCTTGATTAGCTGACAGGCACAAGAAAGACAACTAAATGTCATGAATGTCAGTGACTAAATCTACCCACCTTTATTTCTTCTCTACATGTTCCCATCTTTGCATAATACGTCCAGTATCTATGCCCTATTAGTGCTTAAATTTTTCATTCTGCACTATTAATAACCAGATTGCTGCCACTAAAGGCATGTTATTCAGGAAAACTAAAGATTCCATTATCAAAGTGATAGCCTACAGTGGTATAACCAACTTTTATCTTCCTTCATGAATGCTAAGAGGTCTTGAATTTCAAATGTAAGTTAAAAAATATTTTCAGTCAGCTGATTCCATTTCTTAGGATGGAATTTTTCTCAAAATATCAAATCATATCACAAAAGCATTCCTTCTACCAGTCAGTACGGTAAGCATATCCACATGTATTGAAAACACTAAGTGAATAAAAAAATTGTAAGAATAATCAAATTAGTTTAACCTCCAGAATTATACTGAGAAAGTAATTTATTCTCTAGGCAAAACAAACAAAAAAACCTTTCTCCCTAAGAACCAACCTAGCACTTACACTTAATATTACCATAAAGTGGAATCTTTACTAATTTTATCTTTGACAAATACTCAAATTTCTGAATGAACTTCCAAATACTTAAAAATTACAGCAATAACAGAATATCTAAGACCTTCAAACTAACTTACCAAATATCAGCAATACAACTATAATAGCAAAGAACATTAAGTAGTGCTATGTGTTACATACATGTACATACATAAACATATGCACAATCATCTAAAATTATGAAAACATTTTATTTATACTCTTTCCAAATCCCTAAAAACAGTGCTAATACAGGGATGCCTGGGTGGCTCAGTCAGTTGCATGTCTGAGTCGTGATCCCAGGGACCTGGGATTGAGCCCCTGCATAGTCATAGTCGTTTGGCTCCCTGCTCAGTGGGGAGACTGCTTCTCCCCCAAACCCCCCATCCCCTCCTCAATAAGTAAAATCTTTAAAAAAAACATTGCTAATACTCTTGCTTCTAATTTAAGAAATTAAAAATCATATTTTGCCTCTGCGTGAACACCTAGAAAAGCTTTAAAAAAGTAGTATACAAAAGAAAAACACAGGAGACCTAGGTATTAGGAGCCAGCTGTCCCTAATTTATAAATTCCCTTTTTATTAGTTTTCGCAACTGTAAATAGGTATAGCAAATGCCATAGTGTTGCATAACTAAGTGAAATAGCACACATTTGGTACCCAACAGATAAAAGCTTTACTATGAATGAAATTAGTATCCACTTTCTGAATTTACGCCTTGCCTGCAACACCCTTCTTCAAAGACCTCCGATAAATAAGCTGTTAACAAGGGTCAAACTCAACTGCCTAGAGGGGCCATACAGGTGACCTGACTTAAGCAGGCAGACTATGAAAACTACTACTGAAATCTAACTAATTTTACCATGTAGAATTAGTCAACCCAGTTACTGCCACATCATCAAACTTTTCAAGAAAATGAATTCCAAATATTTATGCAAAACCACCCATTTTAAATTGTGGGCAATGAATTCAAATTTATTTTTATAAAAGCTACAAATCAAACAAAACCACCTATAGGCAGGATACAATCTGGGGCCCCCTAGTTTGAGGCCTCCAGGCACTGTAATATCAAATAACTGGGAATAAAATTTAAAAAGAGATGTGAAAACACTTTGAATAGTTAAAAGATGTTATGCATTTTAAGTCCTCCATGACTATTCACTTATTTTATCAAATTTCTTGAATGCCTACTTTGGCCAGATTTAGATAGGATAATTTGCTAGGTATATGAATCCATCAAAGTAACAAAGTCCACTACTGTTTATAGACCTGTTAACATGGCACTGCTCAGACTAGTAACTACAGAATTTTGGACCAGCAATGTGTGCTTGTAATACTTTTTTTGCAATTAATAATTTGGTGCTTCATTGTCTGGATGTGTCCTTAGACTTTTTTCCACTCTGCTCTCAACACTGCCAAGAATATATGACCCCTCTCCTACTACAGTTGTCCATCCAGAAACATAAGAGTTATCTTTGATTTCTCTTGACGATTACTGGTACTGGATTGGAAATGGAAGATCACAGCAGAGTCCCATCAATTCTACCTCCATACACCTTTCAGACATCTTTATTATAATGAACTGTAGATCAAATCACATCACTCTCCCCCTTAATATCATTCAACAGTTCCCCACCACCCTCACAATAAAATCTAGACTCAGTAAAATCTTGACATAAACACCCTTTATGATCCAGGCCCTACTTACCTCTCTATCCTCAACAAGCCCTCCAAATCCAGCTATCTGAACTATATAATTTCCCCCCAAAAGCCTTATGTTCTCATGCCACTATACCTTTGCATGCACTGTGGTTTATCTCTGGAGAATTTGCATGGACTCTCCCCATCCCCCCAAAACCCCCCTCAGTTTCTTCTCTTAGCTATAAAATCAAGGTTCCGCTTAGATGTTATCTTCTTTAAGAAGCCTTTCTTAGCTACCTTTCACTTTTTCTCTCAATCCCATGTTCACACTGAGACTATTTCAAGCTTTTGTATTCTCCTGCCTACCCTGTGCTTACTTCTAGTATAACATTGTATCATAAACTGTTTACTCCTTTGTCTCTATCTATACTTTGCTATTTGAAGATAGGGAACGTGTTCTTTAAACTGAGTCCCCATTATGACAGTGTCTGACACAGAAGAAACAAAACTTATTATTCAAGAATAATGAAATCGGCACTATCAATTCTATTCAATTTGCTGTTAAAATATACAAGAGCATATACTCAAACCATAAATCCCTCTTAAATGGCCAATATAGGATTATATTTACTAAGCTCTTTAAAAGTACCACTAGGCACTGTACTACATATAACTCATCTTTTGAACATAGCATCTAAAGCCTTTTCTATGTGCATCTGAACTTCCCTACTAAATGCAAAACTGTCCTCATATCTTATCAAAATGCAGTAAGAGAGGAGCTTGGTTGTTTAAGCATCTGCCTTTGGCTCAGGTCATGATCCCAGAGTCCTGGGATAGAGCTCCACATTGGGCTCCCTGCTCAGCAGGGAGCCTGTTTCTCCCTCTCTCTGCTGCTCCCCCTGCTTGTGCTCTCTCTTGCTCTGTCAAATAAATAATAAAATCTTTAAAAAAAAAACTTCAATGAGAGTAAAATCATTTGTGGAACAAGAATTAATATGCAGTTACAAAATGCATTAAAACAAAAATATTAGTAAACTTGCATGAGATGGGATTCATATTATTCACTGCTCAATGAAGAAACTCCATTTTAAGAGTTCTGCCAAATTCCCTCACCTTTCCTTAAATGTCATTATGGGTCAGGGCACCAAATTAAAAGAGAATACAAAACCCCATTACCTTAGTTTTCTTTATAGACCAAAAGTAAGTAAAGGTCAATGGCCTCAAATTGCTCTAACAAAACATATTTTTAAAAATTACATTATTTAACAAAATTGGAGGTGGTAAGATTTCAAAGTTCACTAAAGCACATGAGAAATAAAAAAACTTCATTGGTTACTTCTGTTTCTATATATAATTTCTCTGTACAATTCTCAAACATTTTGATGCAAAGT
This sequence comes from Ailurus styani, assembly GCA_002007465.1. Classification (NCBI taxonomy): domain Eukaryota; kingdom Metazoa; phylum Chordata; class Mammalia; order Carnivora; family Ailuridae; genus Ailurus; species Ailurus styani. The sequence goes on along the minus strand of LNAC01000285.1, from coordinate 1,554,139 downwards.
TTTACGTATATGAAATTTTATTTCAGATACTGAACATTTCCTTGACCATTTCTACTAGCAACCCTTCTTTCCTCTAAGGAAAAAAAGAAAACCCTAAAAGGTACAGGAATTTAAAAATTTTTAAATTTAAAATTTTAAAATTCTAAAATTTGTAAAACCAACAAAACTTTTTCTTAATCCCTTAATGTAGTCCATTCCTGGCTCTTGCACTAAATGAATTTAACTACATCTACTTTTGTATGTTCATTACACTATCAGAGTTTGCCCTATTCTATTAAGAGAAAAAAAAAACTAAATTTCTTTTATGTATGTAGCATGATCCAGTAGTAACAGTTAAATTTTCTATGAACCTAGGCCAATGAGAAGGTTTCTTTGAACTCTATAATGCTAATTCCTTATCAAAGCACCATTACTAAGACAAGGTGTAACAAAATCAAATTATTCTTTAAGTAGGTCCAAAGAGATTCCTCTTTCCCTAACTTTTTTCACAATTATTAAAATTACTGTTCAACTTTGAGCATTCTATGAAAGCTCAATCAATAATACTGACAAAAATGTTTCCGTACCCTGTACAGTTATTTAAATGTACATATTTTAAGCACTGCTCTGAAAACATCCTTATGTAGGGGGTGTTCTGTGGTAGAGCAAGCATGCTAAAACAAAACCATTACTACAAAATAGAAGAAAGAAAACTGTTAATTCTCGCCAATTTGCATACTCTTGGAAACATCCAAAATAAAAACATTACTTACTTTTCAGTGACTTTTACTGAAAAACCCTATGTAATAACAATTCACCTTTATTCTGATCCTTGTGCCAAAGGCAATGCACTCTTCTTGGGGAACTACTCATATTTTGCAGCTATGCCAGTTCTCCGGAAGCCATCAACTCAGCTAAAGAAAATATAAGTGTGCCTTTTTAAAAGAATCCAATTAACAAAATTAAAATTTAAAAAAAGCAATCATTTTATACAACAAAGATGAACTCTTTTTGATTATTTAAAAACTATAAGCTACCTTACTGAAAACATTTAAAATATAATGCTTAAGACACACACAAATAACAATCAATAGACTTTAGGAATATATCTGCTGTGCAAAATGACGGACGCCACTGCTGTACCTTATCCATTTGTGTTCTTGGTGTATTTATCTCTGCTACATTTTGAAACTAAGAAGGCAGTGAAAAAGACTATATTCTTTGTTGACTTAAACATTGTTACATAATGATGTCTTAAGGCTTAAAATACCATTTCCACGATGTGTTGCTACAAATTTCAAAAGGCAAGTAAATTTGGTTTTTACTTTTCTTTATGGGTTTGTTTCTCAAATTTAGGCTCTCTAAGCCTCAACTTTCCCTTAAGTTCTAACCAAACATCTTTCACTGCCCTCTTGAATGCTATAATATCAACTTTAAACTCATTTGTTCACTTAGTAAAAAAATGACTGAGCTACTTTAATTTGACAGCACTGTGGAAAGAATACAAATGTGAAGATGATATAGTCCGTGCCCTCATTATCGGAGGCTTCCAGACTTCTCTACATTTTCCTTCCACCATCATTCAGGAAAAAAAAAAATTTAGCATCAGCTTTACCCTCCTCCTCATTCCTCTAAAACCCAGCCTTTTCAGGGTAAAACCTTACCCTGATTCAAAAACTCTTCATTTTGCCATCACTCCCACCTAATATTTATTATACAATTATTTACTAAGCATAGTGTTAAGCACCATGCATGCACTATCTCATTTAATTTTCCCAATAATCTTATAAGACAAGGATTATTATCTCTATTTTACAGATGAGGAAACTGAGGCTTAGAGAGATTAAGTTAATTTATCCATGGTTACGGATTCATTAAGAGACAAAACTGAGTCTAACACCAGAACCCAAGTTTTTAACCACTACCACATTGCATCCTCATCAATGATTTGCAGCAACAATCACTTTCCAGTCTCCATTCTCTCAGGATGTTTCTATCCAATGATTCCTGTACCCTATATCGCCCTTTCTAAAGAACTACTCTATCCCTTACCAAGTAAAGTGTGCGCTGTTTGTCTCCTTAACTTTCCCCTCAGTGAGGGTTGGGGGCAGGAACCTGCCTTATTTCTTTTGTACTAGAAAAAAAAAAAAATACAAGTACTTAGTAAGTGCTAACTACTTGTTACTGAAGCCAATTCCCTCCCAAACACTTTCTTAAATTTTATTTTACTGTGGTAAAATACTTAAATATGAGGTCCTCTTAACAAAACCTTAAGTGTACAATACGATATTGTTAATTCTATACGTACAATGCTATAGAGCATATCTCTAGAATGTTCTCATCTTGCTAAACCAAAACGTTCTCCTGACCGAAACATTTTTAACAGCTCATTATTACATATAAAATAAACCCAAATGCCTTTCTGTGTTTGGCACTCACACACTTCCTATATTTATTTCCTATTTTTCAACACAAATCCTGTCCTATACACACAAATTATTAAATTTTAATACTTTGCACATCCACCAACAGTAACTTACTTAAATATGGAATTTTCCTTTATTTTTGGAAATCTCATCCTCACTATGCTCATAGTTTAATCTGTTGTTAAAATATATAAACCACTGTTCTGATTTCTAAGAGCTTTCTTTCCTAAAAAGATCCACAAAATAAATGCACAGAGATAAAATTAGTATATGACTAAAAGAGAGAAATCGACCTAGATAAAGTTTATCTTCAATTCAGAGCCTAAAATCTGAATGATTTTTATGCCCTAAGAATGAGTAAAATCATCCATAGCTGGAAAACTCTTGGGTTTTTTTCTTTTGCGTCCTTTAAATTGTCAGAAGAGTGAAAAGGCCCTTGTCATCAGATGGTATCAGTAAACTAGTACTTCCAAAAGACATGATGATTCCTAAAACAAGCTCCAGTTTACTTATTCACTTAACGAATTCTTGAGAAATAAAAATGAAATAGCTACTAGCATATATTCTAATAGGAGACAGGCTTTAAACAAGCACACAATATATCATTACAAGTTCTAAAAAATGATACAAATATAAAGTACAGGGCATGACAAGACATTATAATAGAGCACCTGATTTAAGACGTGGGGGTAGAGGCAAAGGCTAAGCTAGTATTAAAGAATGAGTTAATTGGGGACGGTCGTGCTAGAACAATCAGCATGTGCAAAGGCCCAGTAGTTGGAAAATAACCTGGTGTGACTGAGGAAATGAAAAGCAGTACAGCTAGAGTTTAGTGAGCAAGAAGGGGCTGGAGCAAGATGAAGCTAGTGAAGCCGGGAAGAATCAAGTTATGTAGAATCCTGTAGACCACAGCAAGGATTTTGAATTTTACCCTAAATGTAATAAACAGCTTAGTGATGGGAAATCCACTGAAGAGTTTTAAGCGAGAAATAGCATATTACTGTTGTTTTTTTTTTTTTAAAGACTTTATTTCTTTTTTTTCTTTTTTTTTTTTTTTAAAGATTTTATTTATTTATTTCACAGAGGGAGAGAGATCACAAGGAGGCAGAGAAGCAGGCAGAGAGAGAGGGGGAAGCAGGCTCCCTGCTGAGCAGGGAGCCCGATGCGGGCCTCGATCCCAGGACCCTGAGATCATGACCTGAGCCGAAAGCAGAGGCTTTAACCCACTGAGCCACCCAGGCGCCCAAGACTTTATTTCTTTATTTGACACAGAGAGAGAGATCACAAGCAGGCAGAGGCAGAGAGAGAGGAGGAAGCAGGCTCCCTGCCGAGCAGAGAGCCTGATTTGGGCCTCGATCCCAGGACCCTGAGATCATGACCTGAGCCGAAAGCAGAGGCTTTAACCCACTGAGCCACCCAGGCGCCCGCATGTTACTGTTGAATGGAGAAGTGATATAGTTTGTTTGGGTTTGAGAAGGAGAAAAAAAGGAAGAATGAAAGAAAATACGGCAGACGAGAATATTGCCGTAATGCGGCTTATAACAATTACAAGAACAATGGTTATTGGCTATTTACTGTGTGCCATGTGCCATTTAATCCTCTTAACAATCGAATAAGGTGATTATTATTCCCATTTTACAGATGAGAATACAGGGAACCAATGACTAATAAAGTCCAGGTGAAAGATTTGCGGCTTGAGCTCGAAAGGTGATACTGAAGATGAAAAGAAATACATTCAGACGTAAAGATTAACCTTGAACAACATGGGTTTGAAGTGCATGGAGTTACATATACATGATTTTTTTCAATAAATACAGTACTGTAAATGTATTTTCTTTCTTAAGATTTTCTTAACACTTCTTTTGTCTAACTTACTTTGTTCTAAGAACACAATGTAAAATATACATAGCATACAAATATGTCTTAAGTGACTGTTTATGCTATAGGTATTTCAGTTACCAGTAGGCTGTTAGTAGTTAGGTTTGAGGGGAGTCAAAAGTTACATGCGGATTTTCAATTGGAAGGGGTCCATGTGCCTAACCCTTGCGCTATTCAAGGGTCAAAACTGTATTGGACATAGAATAGAACTTAACAGTACACGGAATGAAGTAGAAATCAAGAATGGATTTCAAGTTTCTAGCTTATTTAAGTGGATAAATAAATGAATATGCCACTTAATGAAATAGGATGCTGAAGGACAAAGAATCTGGGATACAGAGAGAAAAATTAAGACTTCTGTTTTATATGTATTATATTTGAAATTCCTAAAAAAAAAAGTCAAGTGGAGATGTCAGGCAGACAACTGGTTATTTAATCTTGAGCTGAAAATAAATGGAAAGGGCTGGAAATTAAAATTCTTAAGTCTTCAATATACAGGTGGATTTTAAAGCTTAGGGCAGAAGAGTAAAAGATGAACAAGACCCTCGCACTAAACCCAGATATTCCATTTCACTCCATCAAACGTCTCTTGCTGTGATCATCAATTACTCTGATGTCACCAGGCTTTACAGTCCTCATTCAACTTTACCTTTCAACAGAATTCAACACTATTGATTACTTCTTTCATCTCTTTCACAAAAGACTCACCACCCTCCTCTATACAGTTATTAAACATCAAGAATCCCTCCATGCTCCATCCTGGGTCAGTTTTCTCTAGTACAACACTTTCCTTAGGCAATTTCATCCACATGCATAGTTTCAGTTACTATCAATATGGCAGATAACATACACACATTAGTTTATACAGCCTGCCCAGAACTCTCCTCGGAGCTCCAACCCAATATATCCAACTGCCTCCTTGACAGCCTGTCTCAGGCATCTTTTCCAGTTAGAGACTTATTAGATACTGCTTACCCCTCCAAAGGCATTTAAATAGAGCCGAAATTTTGAAAACGATTACCATGAAACCACTACAGGCCAACTCTCCAGAACACAGGATTTTGTCATCAATGATCATTTCCTTTCATGGATCATGACCTAAAATAGGTAAACCTGATAACCTGGTCTGATAGCTGGAAGATGGGGAGCAACCAAATACACAACAAAAATACAATTCATGCGTTTTAGTGAGAAATGGTTAGGAAAGGGAAGCTTAAGAATGATCAAGAGTGAATGTCCAAGGCCTGATGGGTGTGCGGCAACGGAAGACACCTGAAGAGACAGCAGGCCTTGCTAAGGGGCGAGTGGCGGACGACGACAGCCCCCAGCGAAAAGGGACCAGGTTTGGGTTGCGGAGGAAGAGCGTGACAGTAAAGACCGGGTCAAAAGAGAAGGAAAGCGTGGGGGGAACCCAAGAGGAGTACCTGTGAGGCCCCGGGAGCGTCGAGGGGGTGGGGGTGAGCTAAGCAGCAGCGGGGCGAACTCCAGAAGAGTGAACACCGAGTGGGCGGACCGCAAGGGGCGGGGGGGGGGGAGGGAGACCTGGGGAAAACCGCTCAGTTGAGAAGCTCGCCCGCCGGGCGCGCCTTACCTGTGCCTGCGGGTCCGGAGCCCGGCACTGGCCTGCCGGAAGCACAGAGTTCGCGCGGAGGGGGAGGAGCCGGGGGTAAGGAAGGAAGGGACACCGGACACGAAAAAGAGGGGCCGCTCACTCCCCCTAATCAGGGAGAGCGGCTGATGGCGGGAACTGTGACCACACGCAAACACGCACGCACGCACGCACACTCGACGCGACCAGACGAGGCGCGTGCGCGCAAACCTACAAACTCCGCCCCTCCAGAGCCTTCGTCCCGCCCCAGCACTGAACGAAGTATCGCCGAGACAGCCCGCCCCCGCCGTGAGGTAGTACGCGTGCGCACTCTCCACTTCACGCACCGTGGACCTCCCACCATTTCCCTCCTACACAGCCGAGTCGGGCATGCGCACTACTTGTCCTCCGAGACCGCTCGGCTTTTCCCGCCCTTCACTGGCCTCTGGAGAGTCAGAGTTCACGCCCCTCTCTGGGGATAGCTGCTCGAAGCCAGAGGATGCGGGGACTAGTAGGCGGCGGACGTCCTTTTGGACCAGAATCTTAAGGTCCAAAGGACATACTTCGGGACCGTAAACTCCGCCGAGAGCTGGGAGGCGGGAAGAGGTGTGTGGGCGGGGTCAGGGGTTAAAGGTCATAGGGCTGCGAAGGGGGCGGAGCGAGCCGGAGGCGGATGGCGGCTGCCGCGGCTCTTCATCTTTGGCGGCAGAGTCACTGAAACCGGGACGCGGGTCCGACGCGTCCGGCAGTGGGAGAAGAGCGGCGGCCGCTCCCAACATGCACAGCCTGGCGACGGCTGCGGTGAGTGACTGGGCGTTCCAGCCTGGGCCCAGACCCCCTCCTTGGCCCCGCGTTTCGGCCTTCTCTCCCAGGTCCCCGTGTGGGGCCTGGAGTCCGGCTCCTCCTGCCCTCAGTCTGTGAGGCCCCGGCCCTCCTTCTCGTTGCGCCTTGACTGTGGCGGAGGCGGCCCCCACTTTCCTCTCTGGTCGGCTCTCGCGGCCTCCGGCGCCGCGTATCGCGTTCTTTTCCGGCCCCGGGGCCTGGTCCCGCGCCTGAGCGCCTCCCTCGCGGCCGGGACAGGCCATTCATTGATTCGTTGCGCTGACCAACAGTTTCAGGGTGCCGGACGCCGGCGGGGATGAAGGAGAATTCCGTGGTCAATCTGACACGGCCCTTGCTCTCGGAACTCACTGCCCGGGCACTTCGCAGCGGGAAGGAAATGGCTTCTAACTCACACTACTTGCTTTACAGGTGGAAAATATGAGACGGGAGAAGTGAATAATTACTATGTCTGACTTAGATCTGCGCTTGAAACCTTTTTCCCACATCTCATTTTACGAGGGCGATCTTTTACCACCAAAAATGGATCGTGTAATTCACCTGTCTGAAGTAATTTTTTGGCTTTCCAGTGCATTTAGATAAAATCCAGACTCCTTGCTGTGGCCTGCAAGGCCCTCCCTGTACCATACGGTTCTTACCCACGTTTGCGGTCTAGTCTTATGTCACTTGCTCCGTAAGCTCCAGCCACAACCAGCCGCCTGTCCATCCCTTACACCTGCGCTTTTACGCTCCGCTTGCACTTTCTGATCTCTATTCCTGGGATTCTTTTCTGACCACGTATCCCACCCCCAGTTGCACACGCATGTACACACAGAGTGTGGCTGTAACTGGCTCTTCTTCCGTGGGGTCTCTGCCTAAATCTTCCTAGAGTAACCTTTCCTGACCACTCTATTTAAAGAAGTTTTGTAACCCCCAACTTTTCTCTGTTAAAAATATCTTTCTCAGCTCTGATCTCAGTTTTGTCATTTTTGTATTCATTAACTTTTTTGTTGACTGTCTGCCTCTTGAGGGCAGGGACGACATCCCGTGGGCCTTGTTTACATGGTTACCCCAAATGCCAGGACAGTTTCTGGCACAAAGTAAGGGCTCAAATACTTTGCTGGATGAAAAAGTATATAGATGAGGGAGGTGACTACTGAGAGCCCATAGCACATGGGAAAACGAGATTGTATGATTCGAGCACTCTTCTGAATACGAATCACACTTAACCTGTTTGACTAAGATGAAGTGACCGACGAGGGTAATATACTGACATTGCGTTATCAGACAAAATGACTTAAGTATGAAATAGAGGACCAAAAAAATTGTTTTTACTTTAAATAGAAAAAGTGGAAAAGTGTGCTGAATATGACTCGACTGTAGGATACATTGTCATTTTCAGGGCCAGTGGCATCTCTGCCTTCTGTCACCATGTTTCTAAGTGTAAGTACTCAGAGTGGATAGCTTTACATCTTTCAGTTAGGTGATTGCAACTTCCCCAGCTTTTTTGTTTCTTCTCCCAAATTATGTAATTTAGGAAGAAGCAAGTCAGAAGATGAGGTTGCTAAGGGACACCTGGGTGGCTCAGGCGGTTAAGCGTCTGCCTTTGGCTCAGGTAGTGATCCCAGGGTTCTGGGATTGAGTGCTGCATTGGAATCTGTGCTCAGCAAGGAGCCTCCTTCTCCCTCTGCCTACCGCTCCCCGCGCTTGTGCGTGCACGTGCGCACGCCAGAGTTCGTTCTCTCTCTGACAAATAAAAATCTTTGGGGAAAAAAAAAGATGAGGTTGCTGCTGGTGGGGGAGGGGCAGGTTATACAAGGGATTCTTCTAAGCTTGGCTTGTCCAGTTCCTGGACATCTGATTGTGTCTTCTCCAGGCTTTGATACCAAACTGCTCTTTTCCCTGTGACTCTCTAAAATCTATACCTATTCGGTTCCTTTTATTTTCACTTGTTCCCTAATGCATCTTTTTTTTTTTTTTTTTGAGATTTACTCATTTATTTTGAGAGAGAGGCAGGGGGTGGGAGTCGGGGCAGAGGAGAGAGAGAGAGAGAGAATCTCAAGCAGACTCTCTGCTGAGTGCAGAGCTGGACCCAGGGCTCAATCCCACAACCCTGAGATCATGACCTGAAATCAAGAAGTTGGATTCTTAACTGACTAAACCAGCCAGGCGCCCCAACCTAATGCATCTTTTGAACAGCCGTTAAAGCTGTGATTCATTACTTATGATAAATCCTCAATACTTGTTTCTTCAATTACATTTACAGTGCTTTACACTGATGTAAAATTTAAGCTTTTAGATATATTTTCATCTGTTAATGCTGTTGGGCTCCCACAGATGATCTGAGAAGTTCCTTTGTACCACTCATTCACTAGACTATTTGGTCACTGAGGAAACTGAAGCATAGAAAAGTTGAGCCACCTCTTTTCCCAATCCTTCATGCATTCTATTAGACTAAACTCCCTGTATTACTCTGATCTGGGTAAAGGGACAGTGATGGTATATATTACTGGAAACTGAGAAGAATTAATGATAACATGCAACAGTGCCTATAATAATCTAAGTTACTTGAGAAGATTTTTTTTGCTTAATGATAAAAAGTTTTATATTTGTGTGTATTTTTATTTCTTTTAAAATAACAGGTAAGGGATGCCTGGGTGGCTGAGTCGGTTAAGTGTCTGCCTTTGGCTCAGGTCATGATCCCAGCATCCTGGGATTGAATCCCACACCGCACTCCCTGCTCAGCAGAGAGCTTGCTTCTCTCTCTGCCTGCTGCTCTCTCCCTCTCTCTCTGACGAATAAAAATAAATTAATTAAAAAAAATAACAGGTAAATCATCACTTCAGCTAGGGAGTTAGTACTATCAAAGGAGAATGTGATCACATGAATGTAGGATTTTATTCACTGGAGGGAAGAACTAAGAATTTGGCGAGTATCTTCAATTTTGACCCTTGAGTAGTATTTTATTAGGCTAGAAATGCACAGTGTAGCAGACTATTGTCATACTTTATAGCATACATTTTAACATTGCTATTATTGCCACTACACAGTGTAATTTCTCACATTTGTGAAGTAGGGACAGAAATGCCATGTAGGATTATTCTAAAGGTGAAATAATAACAAAGTACTTGGTGGTTGACTAGGTATAGTCCTTGTTTATATGACTTGCTCCCATACTTCAGCCTTGGGGCTATAATTCCCACCTCAGCAAAGTAACAAATCACTTTGTTGCGGACCTTGGAGCTTGTTTCAGAGTAGTAGAACTACACATCTTCGCATACTGTGGGCCTTTAGTGAATGTTGTGCTAGGTATCTGAAATAGTCAAAGGTAAGCCTTTAAGAGACTCATTGGCTATGCATTTTTTAAAAATTTCCCCACTAGGGGGACCTGGGTGGCTTATTCGGTTAAGTGTCAGCCTTTGGCTCAGGTCATGATCTCAGGGTCCTGGGTTAGGGTCCTTGAATCGAGTCCTGGATCGGGCTCCCTGCTCTTCCTCTCCCTCTGCCAGCCACTCCCCCTGCTTGTGCGTGCATTCTCTCTCTCTCTCTCTCTGTCAAATAAATAAAACTATAAATAAGTATTTCCCCACTAATTTGCACTAGCAATTTTAACATCCTTATATACGTGTTTTCCCCCTCATTTTCCACCTAACGAGTAGCAGCATCAGTACATCTTTTTGTTGAAGCTGTGCCAAACTCCCAGATGCTCTCCTCCTTGGCAGGTAAAAAGAACATTGTGCGCTCTGAGGGATCTGATTTATTTTTTTTTTAATATTTTATTTATTTATGTGAAGAGAGCACAAGCGGGGAGAGAGAGAGGGAGAAGCAGACTCCCCGCCGGGCAGGGAATCTGACGTGCAGCTCAGTCCCAGGACCCCACTATCATGACCTGAGCTGAAGGCAGACGTTCAACCAGCTGAGCCACCCAGGTGTCCCGTGAAGGATCTGATTTAAACACTTCTCCTGCCGTGTCTTTTGTTGAAGCTTTAAGCAAATTGCCTAACCACTTTGCTTGCTCACTTCCATTTTTAAAAAGATATTTTGAAGAATATTCTGGCCCTTATAAAGATATGAGGATAGTTAAGCTAATTTAATATTTTCTTTTGGCATTATTTAGAAAGTGTGTTTTCTTGGATTATCATTATTATATAAACACCAAAGCCACATGTTGAGTCGTCTCCAGACTTAGGAAAATAATTTCTCTTTCAGTCTTATGCCATTCTTTCTTTATTAACTGTCACATATTTATTGGTTGGAAAACCAACAGGTATTTTGGCCCTTGAATATAGAGTTGTATTGAGAGACTTGGTTATTTTCTGTTTAAAAAAGCCATCAACATCATTTTTTTTTAAGTTACTTGATGAGGAGGTATGTCATATTTTGTTCCCATTTATGGATAATGTGGGTCTTTTTTTTTTTTTTAGTTCTAAATATCTTTCTCCTTTTCACATGGAGTCAAGATCTTTCAGAGATAGAAAACCAACTGTCAGTACCCCATGTTTGTGACACTTAGAGTCAACCATTACTGACTGACTTTGGCAAATGTCTTGCCTATGTTAAGCTTTGTTGAAAGAAAAATGTTACTTGAAATACATTTTTCATATTCAAATCATTAAACAGAAAAGAGGAGAGTGATTCCCTCCTAAATTTTGATAATATAAACACCTTTTAAACATATCTGTTACAAGGAAAGGACCACTAGCTTTAAGGAGGTTATACCTAAAAATATATAGTTACATATGATTTCTAATCTTGGAAATAAGCATTGAGGATGATAATAGTCCAAATTATACTTCTCATAAATGACTTTCTGGTTTCTGCTTGTGTAACTGAACCCACTGTTTATCCAAGTCCAACTATTAATGAGCTGTATGAGAATATTAAACTTAGAGTTCTGTATTAAGTTCTTAAAAAATAATTTCTTCAGGGCAACTGGGTGGCTCAGTGGTTTAAAGCCTCTGCCTTCCGCTCAGGTCATGATCTCAGGGTCCTGGGATTGAGGCCAACATCGGGCTCCCTGCTCAGCGGGGACCCTGCTTCCTCCTTTCTCTCTCTGCCTATTTGTGATCTCTCTCTTTCCGTCAAATAGATAAATAAAATCTTTAAAAAAAATAATTTCTTCAACTTGGATCATTGTGATTTCAGTCCTATAGACCATGTAGGGCTCACTGATTCTAGAAAGAAGTAGACAACAGTTTGAATCTAATTCTGCCGTACACTCATGGTGTGAATTTGAGTCCACTTAACCTCCCTGAACCTGTTTGCTCTTGAAATTTTGAGAATAAAGGGAGGTAATCCACAGTGATTGGTACATTGATGTAAGCATGGTATGTTTAATACATGTCACCATCTATAAATAATTTCTAGAAAAGGCAAACAATCTATAGTGGCAGAATGCCTATCCATGGTTGCCTAGAGCTGGGTGTGGGGTTTACTGAAAGAAATACTAGAGAACTTTTAGGGATGGTGGAAGAGGTCTATGTCTTGGTTGTCGTGGTAGTTACTCAAGTGTGTAGATTTCTCAAAATTGAAATATACACATAAAACGGGTATACTTAAAACTTTGTGCAAATTAACTTCGTTAAAATTCACTTTTTTTTAAAGGTTTTATTTATTTATTTGAGAGGTGGAGAAAGGGGCAGAGGGAAAGGGTGAAGTAGACTCCCTGCTGAGCAGGGAGCCCTCTGTGGGGCTCTGTCCCAGGACCCTGAGATCATGACCTGAGCCAAAGGCAGAGGCTTTAACCCACTGAGCCATCCAGGTGCCCTGTGATCTGTAATTCTTAATAAGTAACTTCCATTTTGTGAACCAAAATAGCTGCTTCAGCCTCCACTCTCATTTCTGCACGTCTCTTGGTGGGAATGGGGAAAGAAACAAAGGCTGGGCACACTGCTTTCCTTTAGGCTGGAAATTTTTTAAAAGATCTCTTAGATTAGTCTCTCAGTTACAACTAAGAGCTAAATAAAATAATTTCCAAGATTTTAGAGCCGCCGGGACTTAAGTGATCGTAATTCCCGTATTTTACCAATGAGAAAATGACTTACTCTAGGTCACACAGTTATAGAAATGGCAAAACTGTGTTTTGAAGCCATTTCTGGCTCCCAGTCCAGAGTGTGTTCCACTTATTGTACTTGTGTAGTTACATGTAAATTCAGGTTTTTCCTGTTCCTTAACTTAATAAACAGGTTTTTAATTCTGGAACTGTGGATAGGTTTCATAGGGTCTATAAATTCTTTGAAATTATGTGTAAATTTTGTGGAAAAGAAATTATGTGCAAAACCATTTGCACTTACATATTTTTCTGAGGAGAGCCATAGATTTCATACAATTCAAGAAGTGTTAACCTCTGTTCTTGTGGTAGTTCCCTATTTAATATGTTTAAGTTAAATAGTCTCCAATAGAGAAGTCATAGATGAATTGCTTATGAGCCACTGAACAGTGTGTGCTACTAGATGGAGTTCCCTATCAGCCAGTCTCAGAATTGTATTAGTAAATCATAAATTAAAAGAATCGTAGCAATTGGATTAGGAATCTTTAGAGGTGATCTTTAAATAGAGAATGGGAGGAGGAGGAGATCTGCCATGGTTTACTCATAGTTTCATCAGTTGTAAAATGAGGCTAATAACCAGGTTGTTCTGACAAACCATGTTTTCAAAAGTGTACTGGGGGTGCCTGGGTGGCTCAGTCAGTTAAGTGTCTGACTCTTGGTTTCAGCGCGGGTCATGATAGGGTTGTGAGATCGAGCCCCGCATTGAGCTCTGCACTGGGTATGGAGCCTGCTTAAGATTCTCTCCCTTGGTGCCTGGGTGGCTCAGTCAGCGAAGCATCTGTCTTTGGCTCAGGTCGTGATCCCAGACCCCTGGGATTGAGCCCCATCTGGGACTCCTGGCTCAGCGGGGAGCCTGCTTCTCCTTTTCCCCACTGCTCATGCTCTTTCAAATAAATAAAATCTTTAAAAATAAATCTCCCTCTGCCCTGCTTGCGTGCACATGCTTTCTCTCTCTCTCAAAAATACCTGTGTAAATAAAGTGTACAGTATAGTTCTCTTTCTTCCCTCATCCACCCCACTCCCTCTCTCACTTCCCACATCCTTTTAGGAAGACCTCAATTTCTAGATTCTTATATTTTTGTGAAAGGTGTGCCTAAATGATCCTTGGGATTTAGAAGGAGAGTAAGATACATTCGGGGTTTTTGTTACCGTTAAGATCTAGTGAGATGCTGGAGTTATGCTTTGGAATTTTATTTAAGGACAATGTCCAAAGTATTTCATCAGTTGTTAATATTAGTACAGGTGACCCTTGAACAAGGTGGGGGTTAGGGGTGCTGACCCCACTCCCTACACACAGTCCAAAATCTGAACATGCAACTTTTGATTCCCCCAAAACTTACCTCCTAATAGCCTACTAGTGACTACTAACTTTATTGATAACAGTTGATCAACACGTATTTTGTAAGTTATAAATATTATATAGTATATTCTTATTAGCAATAATTGCACCTTGGATAAACTTCATTGACTGCAGTACTGCCACTGTGAAAAGCTTCTATATTCTTATTAAAGTAGAAGAAAATGTTAAGGCAAGTCCTAAGGAAGAGAAAATATACTTAGAGTACTGTACTGTATCGAAAAAATCTGCATATGAGTGGACATGTGCAGTTCAAACCCACATTCAGGAGTCATCTGTACTTATCAATATGTAACTGAAAATGTAAATATATTTTCCGTTTTATTCTCCAAAATAACTAAACTTCTGCGTGTGTTATAAAATTACCTATTGATGTATGTGGGGGAGGTGTGTGTGTGTGTTAATGTGTGTTAGTGGCTATCACTAGCTAGATTATTCCCATGTGAACTATGATTTGACATAGGGAATTATGTCAAACTATCTCACTGACTTTCTCATTAAAATGATGATTGTCAAGTATCTTGACTTAATCTCGATTAAGTCAAGAATTTCTCTTCACATCAATGGTATCATTCATAGTGCTGATTGTTTTTCAGATTCTGCTGAACTCATAGCAGTGACACTTCAATTTTTGTCTGAGATGTTTACATATTCCCTGTCTCTTGTCTAGATCACAGGAAGTAGTTTTTTTTGAAAGTCATCTGTAGATCAGACCTAATCTTTCAGGTAGGCGAGAAGCAGCCTTAGCAAAGCAGTTAAGACAACAGACTCAGTTGCCAGGCTGCCTGGGTTCAAATTTTGACTTTGGCACTTCAGCGTTAAGTAACCTCTCCGTTCCTCTATAAAACAAGGGTGGTGACAAGTATTTATTTAGGACAATGCCTGGCAGAGTAAACACTACACGTTAGCTCCCATTTTTATTTTCGGAAAAAAATGTTATTTATCCCATAACAAATAGGTATTCGGTGGGTTTAAACTAAGTCTTGCTATTAAGTTGGGAGCAAAATTCACCATGGATAATGGAAAGGAGGGTCCTTACCCCAAGTATTTCCTGGCACCAAACTGCCCTCACTGCCTTCCCATTGCTAGAATGGCTACAGAGCCCCTAGCTCTCTTGGAACCAAAGCCCCATGGAGGCTGCAGTTCCCCTCCATGGGGCTTTGGTTCAAAAGTTGGAATATTGCTGCCAGCAGGTGGCCATGACCTTAGGTACCCAGGTTGTCACCAGGCATTGGCCCTTTAGGGTGTTAGCATCGCTCCCGGGGCACCATCTCTTTGCTGGGGTCAGGGGAGCTTTGGAACTGGAATATGTAGGGGTGGGGCCTGGTGTCCAGAAGTTATGAAATGCTAGACTGGTGGCTATAAGTCCGTCCTGGTGTTGTTCACCTGGGACTGCCCAGGGCAGCATGAGGATAGGAATTTCAGATACAAGTCACAGGCTGGCTCTAGTGGGGGCAATAGAACTTACTGATGGTGGCATCTGGGTAACAAGACTTTAGGGAGAGTTGAATGAGTAATGACTAATCAGGATAGATACTATATCGCTGGAGGAGTGTCTCTGAAGTCCCTTTAGTTACTGGATTGTGGGTTGTCCAACAGACTGGGCAGGAAACCCAAAGCTAAAATTTTAGCCCTTGTTCGCACTGAGCTTTTAAGGTGATGTAATACTCTAAATAAACAGACCCTGTCTTCTGGTGGGAATTACATTTCCAAAAATAATTTTTTAAGTTGAGGGCCTATGTATAGCAGCCTGGAAAAGGGCACATGCTTGGTCAGTCCTGCTTTTGCTGTTGGAGGATGGGAAGGACTACCCTGTTCTTCATACTGTTGCTGTGGGAGCCTGTGTTTCCTTGAGGAGCATCATTGATGGAAGTTACAAAGCACCTTTCAATAGATTACTCTAAGGCACTTAAAGAAGACTTGAGCTGCATGGTATTTCAGTCCATTTAGCAGAATGCCTTGTGGTTCATTCTGTCAAGCAAGTGAAATGATAAACATTAAGCTAAAAGCATATAATCAAGCTTCTATTTATAGAAGGCTGTCGTTCAGCTTGGGTAGAGTAATTGTGAGTACACCTCATAGTCTGTCTTAACTTCTGTTCTTCAACAGAGACAGTTGTCCTCTCTGTTCCTTATCTTTCCATCTGTATGATGGTAAGTTCATCATTCTGTCACACTAAGGTGTAATGGGAATATGTAAATACCATGGGAAGCTGTGTGATGCAGTTCAAGGAGGCACTGGAATATGCAGCTTCATACTTGGCTGAATTGAGCAGGTTAATTCCTCTGAGTGTTAGCAATCTCATCTACAAGTGTAGTTGCCTTTTTTCTACCAATTCACCCTATCTACCTATCTGTTCCTCTTGGTTGGGGGAAGTGAGAAAATATTGGGCATAGAGCTAGAAACCATGAATTTGTTAGGACATTAAAGATAGAAATAGCAATGGTAATCATTTTTCTAGTCTATTATCTTATTTTCCAGAGAAGAGTAATTAAGGAACTTAACCAAGGTCACAAGGCTGTTTGACAAGTATGGCGAATTATAGAAATGCTCAGGGTTTTTTTGGAGTGGTGTTATACTTTAGCACAGTAATGAAAGAACATTCTCAGTATGGCCCCTACATGAGTAAGTAACGAATGATTCTCAAAGGGGTGGAGGTAGAGTATGTATAAGAATCATTAGAGGGGGAGCTTTTCCAAATTACATAGGTTTTCAGCTCTTTGGAGGGGGGTGGGGCTGGAACTGTGGAAGGACCAGCAATGGTTGGGAAAGGTGTAAATTTTTTTCTTTCAGAAACTATTATAGGCATATGCTTAAAAAAAGTTTAAACTATGTAGTAGATTTTATTGTATACAACAGAAAGTAAATTAGGGAGGGCACCTGGGTGGCTCAGTTGGTTGAGCCTCCAACTCTTGGTTTTGGCTCAGGTCATGATCTCACGGTCTTGAGATTGAGCCCTACTTTAGGGACTGCTTGCAGAGTCAGCTTGGATTGTTTCCCTCTCCCTCCCCCACTGTTCCCTCCACCCCCCACCCCATGCGCTCACATGCTCTCATGTACTCTCGCTCTCAAATAAATCTTCAAAAAAAAAAAAAAATCTCTCATATAGGTTTGAACCTCAGCAGTAATTACACTTTTTGTTGTAGTTGTTACTGTTAAGTTTCTTGTTATTCATTATTCATTCTAGAAATACTGTATATAAACGTATAAGAATACAGTTGTGTATGTTAATGGAAGCATATATATGGTTCTGTAACTTTTGCTTTTTATAGAGCTATTTTTTAAAAAGGGCTACATAGTATTACAAATATAGGTGTACCCATATATATTTAACAGTTCTTTTGTAGGCAGAGAGGCAGGCAGAGAGAGAGGAGGAAGCAGGCTCCCCGTTGAGCAGGGAGCCCAATGCGGGACTCGATCCCAGGACCCTGAGATCATGACCTGAGCCCAAGGCAGAGGCTTTAACCCACTGAGCCACCCAGGTGCCCAAGTTTTCTGCTTTTAAAACAATGCAGCAGTAAACATCCTGGTATATCTTCAGTACAGCCCCAAGTATACTTACGGGATAAATTCCTAAACATGGAGTTACTAAACGAGGCATGCATTTTTGATTTTTTTTTGTAATTTTACTTATTTGACAGAGAGAGTGAGGGCACAAGCAGGGTGAGTGGCAGGCAGCAGGAGAGGGAGAAGCAGTCTCACAGCAGAGCAGGGGGAGAGCCCGATGTAGGACTCGATCCCAGGACCCTGGGGTCATGACCTGAGCCGAAGGCAGTCGCTTAACCAACTGGGCCACCCAGGCGCCCTGCATTTTAGATTTTGATAGATTGACTTAAGTGTATATATTTAGAAAAGCGCCCCTGGTACTTAGAAAAAATATATTCCTTCTAAAGCAGAGTAAGACTTGGTTTGACTCTAATGAAACTCACATGTTCACTTTCTTGTTTTCACTTAAAGCCTGTGCCTACTGCACTGGCTCAGGTAGATAGAGAAAAAATCTATCAGTGGATCAATGAGCTGTCCAGTCCCGAGACAAGGGAAAACGCTTTGCTGGAGCTGAGTAAGAAGCGAGAATCTGTTCCTGATCTTGCACCCATGCTGTGGCATTCTTTTGGTACTATTGCAGCACTTTTACAGGTGGGTATATATATCTGGGGGTTGCATGCAGTTCAGTCCCCTTCACCACACTCTGTCTCTCTGCCTTGGCTCAAATGATTTTGAAGACTTTAGTAAAATGATTCTTTAAATGTTAACATTTGTAAGAATCTGTTTTAGGAAAGTATAAGGTGCTTGTTGTAATGCAGGTTCATAGATCTTACCCCAAAGATCTATTTAGTCTGAGATTAAAAATCTGTATTTTTAACAAGCACCTGCCCCATTCTTAGGTCATTCTGATACAGGCAGTCTGAGAACCACACTTTGAGAAATACAGCTTTAGGAATACTACAAGACATTTCTAGGTGACAGAGGAGAAAAGGTGGAAGGCAAAGTATAAGAACCACAGAGTATATTCTGATGAATAGAAATGTTAAAATAAAGCTATAGCAAGCTGTAGGATTACAGGTCGGTACCCTTGCACATTAAAGAGTAAATCACTGAAAAGTGGTTCTGACTATAATGGTCATTGGTGGGGAATAGATACAGCATAATCCTAAGATACCAAGATAATGGAATAATTGTCCTTTAAAGTATTGTCTAAAATTCTGAATAATTTTTCAAATCTGTTAAATAAATTTGTATTCAATTCCTACTTCATGTAGCCAAGAAACCAATCTTTTTAAAGTTCATTTTTTTTATTTTTTTAAAGATTTTGTTTGTTTATTTGAGAGAGAGACAGTGAGAGAGAGCATGAGAGGGCAGAGGGTCAGAGGGAGAAGCGGACTCCCTGCTGAGCAGGGAGCCCGATGTGGGGCTCTATCCCAGGATCATTACCTGAGCCGAAGGCAGATGCCCAACCAACTGAGCCACCCAGGCACCTGAAACTAATCTTTTTTTAAATTAAAGTATGATTAACATATGATGTTCTATTAGTTTCAGGTGTTCAGTATAATGCAACAATTAAACAGTTCTCTACTCACTGCTTATCACAATAGGTATATTCTTAATCCCCAAAACTAATCTTTTTTATAGGAACATTTTCAGTAAAAGCTTTACAGTTAAAAGGAATTGTATACAGCAGATCATCCCCTTTGGATAGAGAGTATACATATTCACGGCCGTTTGTATACATCTCCATGCATATACTCCTGTTCTTATCTCTCCCTTTTTGTAGTTGCTACCTGACGAAACTCAGACTTCTTTCTAAGTCACTGTGATTGATTTACTGACACTTGCTGTCTGGCCAATTATCTTATCACTGTAACTTAAAACAGGGTGTTGACGAAAAAAGGATTATAACTATAACAGCCACAGCCCCTTAAGTGAAGGCCTCCACAGATGCTGGCTATAAGAGGAAATAGAGGTGACCACAGTCGCCTCCAGAGGACTCTTCCTAGAGACCCCTAGAGACCTATGTAGAAATGTCACATAGTCTCAGGTATATTTGTGATGATGAAAAGATAGGAGCATTATTTGTTTATTTTTGCTCGCACTTTGATGATTCATTTCTTACAGGAAATACGGAATTAAGCGTTGGGGGTTTGTGGGGTTTTTGCTTTAATACCATGGAAATTAATTTTGAAATAGTTATTCTTTATTCATCTGGTTCTGGTTTCCATTTTTTAGGAAATTGTAAATATTTATCCATCTATCAACCCACCCACCTTGACAGCACACCAATCTAATAGAGTTTGCAATGCTCTGGCATTACTGCAATGTGTGGCATCACACCCAGAAACCAGGTAGGTGCTTTGATGAGTCTGGAGATGGAGGTTTGTATCAAATATGGTCTTTTTCTGATTGATGGGAGGAGGGGCGTGCAGTAGGAATAGGAAGCATGTGTGTGGATGTGGATCTTCAGGATTCTCATTTGCTCCCCCCCGCAAAGAATTTTTCTTCTCTAATTCACCAAGTTTTCATGTAGTAACAGTATAGTATTGTTTGACAGTTTTTTTATTCAGCATTTGTCTTTTTGTGCTTGGCTTATTTCATTTAGTATAATATCCGTATTGTAGCATATGTTGAAATTTTTTTCCTTGTTAAGGCCGAATAATAATACATTTTCTCATTTACTTTTTACCCATTCATAGCAATGAACTTTTTTTATTTATTTATAACGATTTTTATTTATTTATTTGACAGAGAAATCACAAGTAGCCAGAGAGGCAGGCAGAGAGAGAAGGAAGCAGGCTCTCTGTGGAGTAGGGAGCCCGATGCGGCACTTGATCCCAGGACCCTGAGATCGTGACCTGAGCCACCCAGGCACCCCAGCAATGAACTTTAAAGGCATGTTCACAGGGCCTGTGGCCGGCTCAGTCAGTACAACATGCGACTCTTGATCTCAGGGTCATGAGTTCGAGCCCCACATTGGGGGTAGAGTTTACTATTAAAAAATAAAAGAGTGATGTTCACATCTCAAGAAAGGTCAGGCATGTAGATATTTTTCCCTCCTGAATCCATGGTAGGCATCACTATGTGAGACACAGTGCATGGCATTTACTAGGAGTTCAGTAAATATTTGACCCCAGTATTTTTTTCCCACTGAACCTATATTTGCCTTCGGAATCTTTCTTAACACAGGATCCTAGGCAATCTTGTAATAGATAAGAATTGGCTTGCCGGTTGGCCTGCTATATCTGACAAGAAAAGGGAAATCCGTTTCAGTACTCTGTTTTGTGACCTTTATGGTTCTAAGGCATTTAACAGTCATCTTATTAAAGTCTTTTGTCTCTTTATCAATTATAAAATCTGAGTGCTTGGTTGGCACTGACATTGCAGAACTTTAGAGAAGTTACTATGAAAATTATTCTTAAGCACTTAAGAAAAATGCAAGAGTACTTTGAGTGTTAAAAATTTAGAGTGTTTGCTCTCCCACAAGGTTAGTTATCTATAAATAATACAAAGTAATAGATTGGTTCTATATTAGTTGCCTGACATATTAGCTTCAGATTACAGTGTTTTTAGAGGGGCACTTGTGTGGCTCAGTTGGTTAGGCCTCTCACTCTTGGTTTCTACTCAGGTCATTATCTCAGTGTCTTGAGATCGAGCCCCAAGTTGGGCTCCACACTCAGCATGGAATTTGCTTGAGATTCTTTCCCCTCCCTCTTCCCCCCTTCTCCACCCGGCATGCATGTGCTCTCTCTTTCTCTAAAATAAATAAATAAAATATTTAAAATACTTTTAGAATACTTACTGTATTGGAACTACTCTAACAAAAAAAAAAACTGTGCATTTAAACATAACAGATAAATCTGATAATGGCTGCTTTTTCATCTTGGTTTATAATGTTTTGTCTGACTATACCTGTGACTCTTATTATTCAGTCATAAATTAGGTGAGGGAAGGCATCTAGGAGAATCTCCTGGGCATTTAATGGCATTTTTATGACCTATTTTTTAAAATCCGCAGTTGGATATTTTATCAGTTTTTCAGGTACATGGTGCTGATTACAGGGAAAATTGTGTATTCTCTTAACCATAAACCTAGACTAGATTTTTTAACCTTGACATTGCCATTTTGACCTAGATTTTGTGGTGGGAGGAGGGAGGTGAAAGGGGGCGGTCCTGTGCGCCATTGGATGTTTAGCAGCATCCCTGGCCTCTGCTCACTGGATGCCAATAGCACCCCCTCGGTTGTGACAACCAAAAATATCTCCAGACATTGTCACATGTACCCTGGTGGGCAAAATCACCCCAACTGAGAACTACTGGTCTAGGATAATGACCAGCAACTCTTTTCTAGAGATTCCTTGGTTAGGCAAAATTACAGGCCTTACAGAATAAACTGCCTGGAAATTGAATGTTCAGAATCCTTAGAAATGAACTCTGGGCTCTGATTGGGATTATTTTTTTCTTCCAGGTCAGCATTTCTTGCAGCACACATCCCACTTTTTTTGTACCCCTTTTTGCACACTGTCAGCAAAACACGACCCTTTGAATATCTTCGGCTCACCAGTCTTGGAGTTATTGGTAAGTTATCAGGGTGGTTTTGCAAGTGTGAGATCTTCATTCATAATAGTGATCTTAGGTGTTTTGTCTTTTATAGCTTTTGCTCACCAATTCATCTTTGTCTTTGAGGTTGAGTCTATTTTTATTAATAGGACATAATAATAAATAGTAATAAATATTTATCAAGTAAATAATACAGTGGTTCTTATCAAGTACCATTCTGAGTGTTGTTAATAAGGCTATGAGACCCAGCATTTGGGATTTAAATTCAGCATATGTGTAGAAATAATCACTGGAATCATAGGGAGTATAAAGAACAAGCTGAAGTCAACAAAGAGTATTATTGCAGAGATAAGAATTTGAGGCTTTTTGGAACGCCTGCATGGCTCAGTCTGTTAAGTGTCCAACTCTTGATTTCAGCTCAGGTCATCATCTCAGGGTTGTGAGATTGAGCCCCTATTGGGCTCTGTTCTGAGTATGGTGCCTGCTTTGGTTTCTCTCTCTCCCTCTCCCCCAGACATGAGCCCATGCACTCTCAGAAAAAAAAAAAAAAAGAATTTGCATTGGTTTTTTGTTTCCCTTTCTATCTTCAAAGGTTTTCCCCCATAACTACAGATGTTTGTCCTCTGTTTCACCTGGTTGAATTTTTGCATGCCAAAGGTAATGTTTCCACATATATTTACTGTGGGAGATGTGTCTAAAGTACATTTTACTCAGAAAAATATTATATTAGTTGTTTCAGATCTCAGACTCCCAGATAATAAAGAACTGTCTTTGGATTTGTGAAAAATAAATACATTGAAGAAGGTTTCTTTCTAAATTCCCTTCAGTGTCTTTTTCTCATAATTTTTGCCCACACACTGACCAAACAGTAAGAACATTGATTGTACAAACTTTGTTTTGTTTGGTTATTGTGTTTATGTTCAACCTGTGTTCATATCCCTATGATTATAAACCATAGGTCAGGAAAGTATACTTTTAAAGTTTAATACTTCTATCACTTCTTGACCTTTTAGCTAAGATCAAGTGTAGTATCTGTTCTTATCAGCTGAAATGTTTAGGATTTCTGAGATATATTTCTCGAGACATTGTACATTTAAGGAGTAACTGCTATCTCATATACTCCAAATGAATGTTACTGTTTTTTACATCTCCTCCAAAGTAATACTCTAATTAGAAACATTTTCCCCCAATATATTGCTTTGTTTTTTAAGCTATAAAAATTTCTCATGTAGGATTTAGAACATTAACAAGCCAAAAGAAAACAGTTCTTTTCCTTAATTTCTATTTAAATTGTTCTCCTTCTGCTGTTTTTTTGACCATAATAGGCAGATGATGCATTAGGAGATGTTAGGATAACGTTAACTGTAGGGGAATAAAAAAGCTATTTGAACACTGTTAAGCCAATTATCTACCCTTTCATGTATTTTGTAAAAGTTAATTTCTCCAAATCAGCTGAGAGTATAAGCAGAAGGTAAATATTTGGGCCTAGACTTTTTGCTTACAGTTCAAATGTTATCAGATTTGAATATAAATGAAGTGATACATAAGAAATTAGAAAATACTTGAAAATGAATAAAATAAAAACATATTAAAACTTACAGGTTGCAGATAAAGCAGAGCTTAGAAAATTGTAGCATAAAATGCTAATACTAGAAAGGAAGAAGTCATCAATTTCAAAACTTTCTACTTTAAGAAACTAAAAAAGGAGCAAATAAAATGAAACAAGGAAATAATAAAGGATAGACATCACTGAAAATGAGAACAGAAAAACAGTAGGTAAAATCAATGAAACCAAAAACTGACCTTTTTTTGAGATGTGATTGACATATAACATTGTATTAGTTTTAATTGTACAGCATAATAATTTGCTATATGTGTATATTGGAGAATGATGACTACATTAACATCCATCACCACACATAGGCTGGCTCAGTTGATGGAGCATGAGACTCCTGATTTTGGGGCTGAGTTCAAGTCCCATATTGGGTGTAGAGATTACTTAAAAATAAAATCTTTAAAAAAAAAATCCATCACCACACATAGTTACAAAATTTTTTTTCTTGTGACGAGAACCTTTAAGCTTTATCATCTTAACAACTTTCAAATACGCAATACAATATTGTTACTATAGTCACTGTACATTACCTCCACAGGGCTTATTTATAACTGAAGGTTTGTACTTTTTGACCACCCTTATCCGTTCACCCATCCCCTTTTTTTTACTGAAAAAAGTTCAATGGAATTAATAAACCTCTAATCAGATAGACTGGGGGAAAAAAGAGAAAACACAAATTACAAGTTCCAGGAATTAAAAGGGTGTATGTTATAAGACTGTATAGATGTTAGAAGAATAATAAGGAATTCTGCTAATACCTCTATGCCCATAAATTTGACGACTTAGGTGAAATGGACAAATTTTATGAAAGATTCAGTCTGCTGGACTGAACTCAAGAGAAAATAGATAATCTGAATAGTCTTACATCTATTAATATGTTTTTGTAGTTAAAAACCTTCCATCATAGAAAACTCCAGACCTGAGTGATTTCACTGATGAAGTCTTAACAAAGATTTAAAGAAGAAATAATACCAATTCTACAAAACTTTTCCAGAACATAGAGGCTTCTAACCTCTTGGTGAGGCCAGCATTAATTATTCTGAAATAAAACCAGAAAAAGACATTATAAGAAAACTATAGGCCATTATCCCTCAAGAACATAGATATAGAAATTTTCAACAAAATGTTAACAAATCAAGTTCAACAGTATATAAAAAGAATCATCATGACCAAGTGGGTTTACCCCAGGAACACATGATGGTTTAACTTTCAAAAGTCAGCCAATACAGGGGTGCCTGATTGACCCAGTTGGTAACGTATGCAGCTCTTGATCTCAGGGTTATGAGTTAAAAATAAAATCTTAAAAAAAAAAAATCAGTCAATATAATTGACCATATCAACAGACTGAAGAAGAAACATATGACCATTTCTTTAGTTAAAAAAAAAAGTCTTTGATAGTATTCAGCATTCAGCATCCATTTATGATACAAAAACTCCAGCAAAGTAGAAATAGAGGGAACTTTCTCAATCCGAATAAGTTTAAAAAAATAAATCCTACAGTTAAGATCATAGATAATGCGAAAAACCAAGCGTTGTCCCCCTAAGATTGAGAACAAGGCAAAGATACTTATTCTCACCGCTCCTATTCAGTATCATCCTGGAAATCCTGTTACAGTAAGGCAAGAGAAAAAAATAAAGTGCATACAAATTAGAAAAAAATTAGATTCCTGGGCGCCTGGGTGGCTCAGTGGGTTAAAGCCGCTGCCTTCGGCTCAGGTCATGATCCCAGGGTCCTGGGATCGAGGCCCGCGTCGGGCTCTCTGCTCAGCAGGGAGCCTGCTTCCTCCTCTCTCCTCTCTCTCTGCCTGCCTCTCTGCCTACTTGTAATCTCTCTGTGTCAAATGAATAAAAAAAAAAAAAAAAACTTAAAAAAAAAATTAGATTCCTATTCATTTTTACGTGCTAGCTAAAACAGTCAGAAATTGGAAATTTAAAAACCTACCATTTATAATAGCACCAAAACATGATATGTCTTAAAAAAGATGTGCAAGATCTGTAGGTAACAAACTACAAAGCAATGGTGAAAGAAATCAAAGAAAACCTAAATAAATGCACAGATATACCATGTTCATTGATTGGTATATCAGTGATTCAGTATTGTTGAGATGTCACTTCTCCCCAAACTGATTATGTAGAGTTAGGGCAATTCCAACAAAATCCCAGCAGAACTTTTTATAGAAACTGACAAGCTGTTTCTAAAATTTATACGGAGAGGCAAATGAACTAGAATATCCAGGGGTTTTTTTGTTTTGTTTTAAAGATTTATTTGTTTATTTTAGAGAGAGAGTGTGTGTGAGCCCGGGGAGGGGCAGAGGAAGAGGTGAAGCAGAGCGCAGAGCCCAACATGGGGCTCAATCCCAGGACCCTGAAATCGTGATCTGAGCTGAAACCAAGAGTCAACCAACTGAGCCACCCTGGCGCCCCTAGAATATCCAGTTTTTCAAAAGAAGGACAAGGCTGAAAGATGTACACTACCTGATTTCAAGACCTACTGGAAAAACAAAACACCTACTGGAAAACCAGTTGTCAAGACAGCATAGTATGGGCGCCTGGGTGGGTCAGTGGGTTAAAGCCTCTGCCTTCGGCTCAGGTCATGATCTCAGCGTCCTGGGATCGAGGCCCGCATTGGGCTCCCTGCTCAGCAGGGGGCCTGCTTCCTCCTCTCTCTCTGCCTGCCTCTCTGCCTACTTGTGATCTCTCTCTGTCAAATAAATAAATAAAACTTAAAAAAAAAAACAAAACAGCATAGTATTGGAGAAAAGCTAGACTTGTAGATCAACAGAGCAGAATTGGGGAGTCCAGAAATTGACCCATACAGATATGGTTAATTGATTTTTGACAGAGGTACAAAGTTTAGTGGAGAAAGGATAGTCTTTTCAAGACTATGGTGCTGGAACAATTAGATATCCATATGTAAAACAATGAACCACGATTTACACCTTGTACTCTATATAAAATTAACTCAGAATGGATTTTAGACGTACATGTAAAGTGGAAATGAAATAGTAATTGGACATCTGCTTTAAGCCATATTAGTAAATTATGGTATATGCTGTTTGCTATGGCATTTAAAGATGTAGCATTTGTAGATTGCCAGTTCTTGTTAAATGATATTCCTTTCTCTTCTAAAGTGATTGATTTTAGTTATTACAGATCTGATTAACCTAGGCCTTTCATATAAAAGCTAGTTGATACATTGGGCAGTTTGGGGAACCAGTCATTTGTTTAATGGGGCTCTGCTTCCCTATGTACAGAATGGAGAAGATTAATGCTGAACTATGTCTGTTGCCTGGTCAGTGGTGTCAGGTTAGAACTCAATAGAATTGTGATGAATTTTAAAAGTCATTTGTTCCAACTCCTATTTTATAGATAAATAGAAGCCTATAAAGAGATGGTAACTCTATCAAATTTAGGTAAATTAGTTGTAGAACTAGGATGAGAGAGAGAGAGAGTGTGTATGCGTGTGTGTTATTTGGGTATACCTTTCCACATTTGCACTCTTTGGAGAAAGTAACAGTTAAACAACCAAGAAGCAATGTTTATGTCCATTGTGAAGTAGGAGTCAAACTGACACCATTACTTTGCTACCGGGGAATATTCTTTTATACTGATACAGAATTCTCTCTTACCTAAAATAAACGGAGAATAGATGGTGATATTATTGTGTGGTTGTCTACCAAGAGTAATAGAAAAATGATTTAGAGGGCTGACCTACTGCTAACTATGTGATGGACCAAACTTGGTACCTGATCTTTGAAATGCTGACTGATACAGTCAACCTGTGCTTTCTCTTCCTCTTTTTTTTTTTTTTACATCAGTATGAATCTAATTCTCTGACATGAACCCCAGTTTGTGTTCTCTGTTAAATTTAAGTTCCACAACTAGCTGGATGAACCCTACAAAGTAAATTTTCATTGAAAACCCTGACTCTGAAACAGTTTTATTTGTCCATATTTTCTTTAGGGGCCCTAGTGAAAACAGATGAGCAGGAAGTAATCAACTTTTTATTGACAACAGAAATTATCCCTTTGTGTTTGCGCATTATGGAATCTGGAAGTGAACTTTCTAAAACGGTATGTGCTTTTCAACTTAGATTCTATATTGTATTGGCTCTTGGACTACTTTATGGTCCTGGGATCATTTTCTGTGTCCCTCAGGCTTTTTGAAACTTCTCTGTATTTATTTTCTCTTTTAGATAAAAATTGTTGAAAAATGATCATTTAAAAACCCCAACCCTTAAGAAGAATATGAAGTTAAACACTGAATTTCTCCCTTTTCTCTGAACCCACTTCTCCATTGGTGTATTCCAGACATTTTTTTAATTTCTTAGAGAGGGTGTGCGCGCAAGAGAGAGCATGAGCCGTGGGGGAGAGGGAGAAGCAGGCTCCCCACTGAGCAGGGAGCCTAACACAGAGCTTGATCCCAGAACCCTAGGATCATGACCTGAGCTGAAGGCAGACACTTAGACTGAACCACCCAGGCTCCCCTTATTCCAAACATTTTTTTTTTTTTTTAAGATTTTATTTATTTGACAGAGAGAGACACAGCGACAGAGGGAACACAAGCACGGGGAGTGGGAGAGAGAGAGAAGCAGGCTTCCTGCGGAGCAGGAAGCCCAATGTGGGGCTCAATCCCAGGACCCTGGGATCATGACCTGAGCTGAAGGCAGATGCTTAACGACTGAGCCACCCAGGTGCCCCCCAAACATTTTTTTAATGCATATTCAAGTGTATGCATACTTAAGCTTCTGCTTACCTTGCTTTTTAACTATGAATGACAATATGACTGGGTGTAAAATTCTTACCTGGTTTTCCCTGTCAGAACTCTGTTGCCATAGACCTGTTGTCTTCTAATATTGAATATACAGTGAAACCTTGGGCCAGCCTTAGTTTTTCCTTTTCTTGGTGAATTTGCCTTTTCTGTGTGGATGTTTGTAAGCTTCTTTATTATTTTTATGTTCATTTTGATAATTTTACATCAAATTTTTTCCTAGAAGAGCATACTCTTCGTGTCTCTTATTAATTTTCATAGTATTTTTAATTCGTTCTGGCCTCTTACTTCAGCAACATCAGTTATACTATATTGTATATCTTTCCTATCTTTTTCCCCTCTAATAGCTTTCTACTTTTTAATTTTATGTCGTGTGATTTTTCTCAAGGCTACTTTTCCATGTTGCTATTTTTAGCAATATCCAACCTCTGCTTCTAAAGTGTGCTCAGTCACATTGAATTAATTTTTTTAATTCAGTGAATATTTGATGCTGAGTTGGATGTAAGCAGATGTAATGATTTTAAAAATTTTGTATTTTTGGGCTCCTGGGTGGCTCAGTCGTTAAATGTCTGCCTTTGGCTCAGGTCATGATCCCGGAGTCCTGGGGTTGAGTCCCACGTCAGGCTCCTTGCTCAGCAGGAAGCCTGCTTCTCCCTCTCCCACTCCCCCTGCTTGTGTTCCCTCTCTTGCTGTGTCTCTCTCTGTCAAATAAATAAATAAAATCTTTAAAAAAAAATTTTTTTTTTCTCTTTTTAACATGTAATACAGGGGCACCTGGAAATCAGAAGAGCATGCGGCTCTTGATCTTAGGTTTGTTAGAGATTACATTAAAAAATAAACAACTTTAAATATAATACAGATATAAAGTAGACAGTTCAAGTAGTACAAATAAAAGTAAGTCTTCTACCTCAGCCTCTCAATTCTCCCTGAAGGTTACCAGTATTACCACTTTGTATCCTTCTGGAAGTAGTTTATATGTGTGCATATTACAGTTTAATTTTGTATTTATTTTTTCCTTAGTGTTTGTCCTGTCAATTCTCGTGTCTTTTCAGCTCTTTGAAATTTTTATCCTCTTTGAATTGTTTTTTGATGTTTTTTAAAATCCGTGTTTTCTTCAATTTCTTTGAAAATATAGGTAATTATTACTTGTTACCTCTTCTCTGGGTATGTCTTTGCAAAAGTTTTCAGTTGGGAGCAAGTCTACCCAACGTCGCTATTTGTTTAAAAATAATGAATGGAGGGGCGCCTGGGTGACTCAGTGGGTTAAGTTTCTGCCTTCGGCTCAGGTCGTAATCTCAGGGTCCTGGGATCGAGCCCCGCATCGGGCTCTCTGCTCAGCAGGGAGCCTGCTTCCCCCTCTCCCTCTGCCTGCCTCTACTTGTGATCTCTCTCTCTCTCTCTCTCTCTCTGTCAAATAAATAAAATCTTTAAAAAAAATAAAATAAAATAAAAATAATGAATGGAGAGGGAGCAGGTAGGAGCTCATGCTGGCAGCTTTTAAACCAAGTATTTTTTTTTAAAGATTTTATTTATTTATTTGGCAGAGATTACAAGTAGGCAGAGAGGCAGGCAGAGAGAGGAGGAGGCAGGCTCCCTGCTGAGCAGGGAGCCCGATGTGGGCCTCGATGTGGGGCTCGATCCCAGGACCCTGAGATCATGACCTAAGCCAAAGGCAGAGGCTTTAAGCCACTGAGCCACCCAGGCACCCCTAAATCAAGTATTTTACCTCCGAATATTTTCCACCCAGTCTACCAGTCTGCGGTTTATGTGTTAGGGAGGTATTTATACCTCTATTCATTTTTCTGCTTAAACACACAAAGGGTAAGTGATGTGTGGATCTATGTGCATGCTTCTCTCATTCCCTAATTTTAGGGGGTTTTGTTAATTTCAGTGGCTTTTTGGGACAAGATCTGGTTGGCTACAACTATACTCTGTCATCTTATATTAGTGGTTACCTGTGAAGGGGTTTTTCAAGTTGGCTTCTTATGGCTGGGGTAGAAAAAGATCCCTTTCTTTTGTGGCATCTTTCCCTTTTTCAGGAGCTCCATTCTAATGATTCCTATTTACATTCTTTGCACATTACTGGAGTTAATCCATTCTGAGTGCATATAGGTTCCCATTAGCTTATATGGCATATCCTGCTTGGTATGGTGAGTAGCTCCTGGCTTATCTTCCTTTGCTCCATCCAAGCAGAGACCTTACCACGTTTGCTTTTTGTGTATAATACTTAGTCTAACACATTGCTCTAGTAGGCACTCAATAAAGCAGAAGGTCTCAATTAGGGCTGTGTGGAATGATCACCTATGAAGTGGTTTTGGGTTTTTGAGGGGAGAGTGGGTAAGGGGGTGGTGGGGAACAGAGGGAAAGAATCTTAAGCAGGCTCCATGGCTGGTGTAGAACTCAGCGTGGGGCCTGATCTCACAATCCTGAGATCATGACCTGAGCTGAAATCAGGAGTCAGACACTCAACTGGCTAAGCCACCCAGGCGCCCTAATGAAGTGTTTTAAAACTGGAGATGGCTGCCGGGGTGGCTCAGTTGGTTAAGTGGCTGCCTTCGGCTCAGGTCATGATTCCAGGGTCCCTGCTCAGCAGAGAACCTATTTCTCTCTCCCCCTCTGCCTGCTGCTCTGCTTACTTGTGCTCTCTCTCTCTCTCTGTCAAATAAATAAATTTAAAAAAACAAAAACAAAAACTGGAGATGCCCAGGCCCCATCTCTGACCTGCTGAATCATTCTCTGTGGCAGTAAAGTCTGGACATCGGTGTTTTTAAAAAAGTCCCCCTAGGTGAGAGTATGGTATAACTCTTCTGGGAGACTGTTTGGCAGTATCCACTGTCAACATAACCCTATGCTGTGACCCAGCAGTCCCACTCTCAGGCCTGTAGCCAAGAGAAAGGAGTTCTGGTGTACATCACAGTATGTGTAAGAACGCTTATAGCAGTGTTATTCATAAAACATAAACTGTAGTACAGCCACAGAATAAACTCCACAGTAATTAAGAAGAACACTGATACAGGCAGCATAGTTGCTGCTCATAGGGATTATATTGAGCAAGAGAAGCCAGCACATAACATGAATTCATACTGTATGATTCCATTAATGTGAAAGTCGAGAACAGGCAAAACCAATCAATGGGGATAAGTCTGAATAGTGTTTACTTCTCAGGGAAGGGTTTTTGGTGGGTTTTTTTGTTTTTATGATTTATTTGAGAGAGAGCACACACAAGCAGGGGAAGAGACAGAGGGAGAGGGCAAAACAGACTCTCCGCTCAGCACAGAGCCTGATGTGGGGCTTGATCCCAGGACCCTGAGATCATGACCTGAGCCAAAGTTGGACACTTAACTGACTGAGCCACTTTGGCATCCCTCTCAGGGAAGGGTATTGACTGAGAAAAGGCACAACGGAATCTCCTGGAGTGCTGGAAGTCTTTTATATTTTAATCTGGTTGTGGTTCCTAAATGTATACATAGGTAAAAATGCATTTAGATACAGTGAAGATGAGTGCACTTTGTGCACTGTACACATTTTACTGTATATATTTCCTCTTGTTCCCATTACAAATGCCCAAGCTTGATGGCTTAAAGCAACACAAATTTGTTCTCTTATAGTTCTGTAACTTAAAAATTGTAAATCAGTTTCACCAAGCTAAAGTCAGTGTTGGTAGGGCAACATTCCTTCTGGAGCCTCTAGGGGGGCATCCCTTCCTTAGCTTTTTCCAGCTTCGAGAATTACATTCTTTGGTTCACACTCCCTTCCTCCGTCTTCAAAGCCAGCAATGTAACGTGTTCAAATCTCTTTGTGTTCTGTCATATCACCTCCAATGTGGTTAAATCTCCCTCCACCTCTCTCTTGTAAGGACTCTTGAAGTTACATTTAAGGCCCTCCTGGATTATCCAGAATGATTCATCTCCCCGAGATCTTTTTTTTTTTTTTAATTTGAAATAATCTCTACACCGAACATGGGACTTGAAATCACAACCCTGGGATCAAGAGTCATGTGCTCTTCCAACTGAGCCAGCCAGGCGCCCCTGTCCCCAAGATCCTTAATCACATTTGCAGAGAAGGTGGCCATAGAAGGTGGCATCCACAGAATTTGGTTGTCGGGACCTGGATATCTTTGGGGGCCATTATTTAGCCCAACCACAATTTTATACCCAAGTGAAATAGTAAAATAAATAATTGCCACAGTTGGTTCTGAAGAGCAGCCAAGGAAGGGAATCACTAAAATAATTGTTTGACCTGAATTAAACTAGTATTTTTTTAGTCCCTTCTGTGCAAGAGTTAGTTTAAATCGAGGATATTTGTGTGTGTGTGTGTGTGTGTGTGTGTGTGTGTGTGTGTACAGATAATTTTTTTTATTAATGTATTGTTTGTTTCAGGGATATAGGTCTATGATTCATCAGTCTTACACAATTTACAGCACTCCCCATAGCACATACCCTCCCCAGTGTCCATCACCCAGCCACCCCATCCCTCCCACCCTCTCTACTCCAGCAAGCCTCAGTTTGTTTCCTGAGGTTAAGAGTCTCTTATGGTTTGTCTCCCTCTCTGGTTTCATCTTTTTTCAATTTTTCCTCTCTTCCCCTATGATCCTCTGCCTTGTTTCCCAAATTCCACATATCAGTGAGATCATAAGATAACTGTCTTTCTCTGACTTATTTCACTTAGCATAATACTTTCTAGTTCCATTCACGTCATTGTAAATGGCAAGATAAAACTGAGGGTATTCTTGGGCGCCTGGGTGGCTCAGTGGGTTAAAGCCGCTGCCTTCGGCTCAGGCCATGATCCCAGGGTCCTGGGATCGAGGCCCACATCGGGCTCTCTGCTCAGCAGGGAGCCTGCTTCCTCCTCTCTCTGCCTGCCTCTCTGCCTACTTGTAATCTCTCTCTCNCTCTCTGTCAAATGAATAAATAAAAATCTTAAAAAAAAAATGAGGGTATTCTTTACTATTGTTGGAATAGTGTTAGAAGGGAGGCTTCAAAATCTTAATTCTTAAAGATCTTTTAAGAGTAGGACAAGCTTGGGCGCCTGGGTGGCTCAGTGGGTTAAAGCCTCTGCTTTCGGCCCAGGTCATGATCTCAGGGTCCTGGGATCGAGGCCCGCGTCGGGCTCTCTGCTCC
>LNAC01000285.1:1488532-1520421 GCA_002007465.1 Ailurus styani | reverse complement strand
AAAAAAAAAAATTTAAAAAAAAAAAAAAAAAAAAAAAGAGTAGGACAAGCTTGGGGCACCTGGGTGGTTCAGTCAGTTAAGCGTCTGTCCCTTGATCTCAGCTCGTGTCTTGATCTCAGAGTCATGAGTTTGGGCCCTGCATTGGGCTTCATACTGGGCATGGAGCCTACTTTAAAAAAAAGAGTAGGAAAAGCTTTACTTACCTCATTTGGAAGAGATGAGGCACAGCTGAATTTCTAGACTCATCTTGGCTCATGGAAAAGAGAAAAAGCTCTGTGTTCAAAGTAGGTTTGGATCTCAACTCCACGACATAGAGGCTTTGTCACGTGGGACCTTACCCTGACAAGTTATTAATTAGCACTTATGTCTGGCATATAGTCAGTGTTTGGTAACTGAAAAAGTACCTACGTTTTAAGAATCTGGTAATTACTCAGAACCTACTCTTTTATGTAAAAAGAGAATAACGGTGGTACCTACCTCATAGGTTTATTGTGAAAATAAGGTGGGGCGCCTGGGTGGCTCAGTCGGCTAAGTGTCTGCCTTTGGTTCAGGTCATGATCTCCGGGTCCTGGGATTGAGCCCCACATCGGGCTTCCCACTCAGCAGAGAGCCTGCTTCTCTCTTTCCTCTGCCTGCTGCTCCCCCTGCTGTGCTCTGTCAAATAAATAAATAAAATCTTAAAAAAAAAAAGATAAGGCATGTTATGCCTTTAGGAAATATTTTGGTACACAGTATTCACTAGGGTAACGTGTTTATTAGTAATTTTATTTAAACTGTGCATGTATTATTGAGTAAGTTGTACATACTGTGAGAGTCTCTGCTTAATTTTCTAATTCACAGTTCTTCCCGGAAGATGAATCGACCATTGGAAAACAGGTCTGAGCAATGTTTTGGACTCCTTAATTTTTGTTTTTACTCCAGGTTGCCACATTCATCCTCCAGAAGATCCTCTTAGATGACACAGGCTTGGCATATATATGTCAGACGTATGAGCGTTTCTCCCACGTTGCCATGATCCTGGTGAGTTGTCACCTACCCCCTTCCAGTTACTTCTGATCACACAGCTTAGTCCCTTTGCAGTTGACACTGAACAGCTTCTTGGAACCTTGTATGAAGATTCTTAAAATATCTGATCTCTGATGTCAACTAGGATTATTTTGTGTTTGTGTTTTTTCCTACCCCAACCCTTTATGGGGGAAAACAGGGTAAGATGGTCCTGCAGCTGTCCAAAGAGCCTTCTGCCCGTCTGCTGAAGCACGTAGTGAGGTGTTACCTTCGACTCTCAGATAATCCCAGGTAAACATTTACAGGATTTATAGGACTTTGGGGAAACATTCTGGTGAACAGTTTCCCCATCTCATGGCATAGCTCCTATAGCTTTAGGATTGGGAAGGGATATAACAATTATTAGCCTGACAGAACTTGATTAAATCCTTTTAAAATCTCAAGTGCTAAATTTAAAAATCCATCAGAGTTTTGGGGGTGCCTGGCTGGCTCAGTAGAGCATGTGACTCTTGATCTCAGAGTCATGAGTTCAAGCCCCACACTGGGCACAGAGCTTACTTTAAAAAAGCCCGTCAGAGTTTTTTCTCTGTAACTCTAGACCCTCCTCCAGACAGTTCCCAGGGAACCTTATGATACATTACTCCTGTGGTTTGAGCTCTCTGTTGCTACCCCAGGTGGCCAGAAAGAGAAGTATATTTTCAAAGATCTCTTAAAGGAATGAAGCCCAGAGGGCGCTTGAATTATATTTTCAGTTCTCTTTGATTCCTGTAAGTCCTTGAGCTAATTATTTTATCTCCCTATGTTCATAATCTTTCTGTCAGAAATCATACATCGTAGATATAATGCATTTTAGAAATGCTTGACCTTTTGCTTTGTAAATCCATAATTCATGCTGAAAGCCACTTGCTCAGGTTCTGCTAAACCACATAATGGGGCAATTTCTATGTTCCTAGGAGTGGGGATAACTCATGAGAACGCGGCCTTCTGCCACTGAGGTTATTCAGGCCCTAGCTATTTC
Organism: Ailurus styani; assembly: GCA_002007465.1. Classification (NCBI taxonomy): domain Eukaryota; kingdom Metazoa; phylum Chordata; class Mammalia; order Carnivora; family Ailuridae; genus Ailurus; species Ailurus styani. The sequence continues at coordinate 1,518,398 of LNAC01000285.1, read as the reverse complement.
TTCAACCATTTTGTCCTGTGTTTCAGTGCTTCCTGTTTTCATCAGTTTGAAAATATGTTTCTTTAAACTAGTTTGAGTACAAAAGCCATAACTATTTAAAACAGCGTTATAAACCATTAGCATTTACCTCTTTGAGGTTTTCAGATTTGACTTTCCACTGGTCATCTTTTAAAGGAAATGAAACATTTGAAAGTTCATCCGATGATGTTGCTACCATAGACTTGTTTTTACTTCTCATCTCTTATTAAGCATTTTAACTATAAAACTGACGTAGGGGCGTCTGGTGGGCTCAGTCAGTAGAGCATGCGATTCTTGATTTCAGAGTCACGCGTTCGAGCCCCACATTGGGCGTAAAGCTTTTAAAAAAAAAAGGAAAGAGAAGAAACTGAGGCAGTTTTTAGAAAGACACAAATTCATAATACTTTTGAATTGAAGTTAACTAATTTATCATACTGTGAGTCAGGTCATCTTCCCTGTTCATGTACTGATTTTGGAAATGTTTAATTTACCATAACCCATCGGTTTTTACCATGAGCATATTGACGGTATTTACTGGAATAAATCAGTGAATTGAACTATTGCACCATTTCACTCCATTTTGCTGTGTCTTGGAATTCCACATTGAGACATAATCCTGAAAATGTTCACAGATGACAGACACTAGAGATCTCTGAGCTCATGGCTAATACAAGTTTTAAGGAATTTTAATGGATTCTTAAGATAACTTGACTGAACCTCATATTCCTGTGATTCTGTATATTTATGTCTAAGAAAGGGCCTCTTCCCTTTCCCCCAAATGTGGGTTTATTTGCTGGTCTCCCTGGTTGGCTTGTTTGTCTCTGATGTAGGGCACGTGAAGCGCTCAGGCAGTGCCTCCCCGACCAGCTGAAGGACACGACCTTCGCCCAGGTGCTAAAAGATGACACCACCACGAAACGCTGGCTTGCACAACTGGTGAAGAACCTGCAAGAGGGCCAGGTCACCGATCCCCGGGGCATCCCCCTGCCCCCTCAATGATCCTCCCCTGCCCCCTTCTACCACTCCCCCAAGTTGGGGAATGGAGGGGGAACCCGCGAGGAAAACAGCTCAGGTTTTACCGCCGACCAGGAATAGACAACCTCAATGCTGAACTGCACTGGAGAAGAGGGGCAAGGTCACCCCGCTGGGGTGAATGGGCTGCCATCTCGGGCTGCCTCCAGGACCTGGGCTCCCTCCACTACTCCCAGGAGATGGGCTCCTGACACAGCAGTCTGCCACCACAGCTCTGGGAGGGTGTCAACACCAGCAAATGCTGTGTCTGCAGCGTGCCTGTGATGGCCTTTCTCCCCAACCCGTACCAGCCGCTGGCGGGGAGGGAGATGTGGCCGTGGTAGCACGCTAGGCATGCTGAACGCCTGGGACCAAGCCGTGGGGCGGTCTTTTATTTTGCCTTCCTGGAAGACTCAAGACGTGTCTCTTCATCCTCTCTCTCAGTATTTGTTTACTTTGGTCTTTTGTTTTTGATGTCAGAGAGAGGTGTGTTTAGTGGACACAAGCTGTAATACTCAGCAAAACTTTGTCAACTGGCACTGTTTACAAGTCTGTTAGCTGCATAAGCTTAATAAAAAATTGGTCTGGGCATTACATCCCCTCTAGCAGGCCAATAGCTGCATGAACTGTGGGGAGGAATGGGGGGAGGCAGGGGAAGGATAAAGCCAAAGGACAACAGGACCCCACCTCCTCTTTCCCTTCCCTTTCCGTCCTCCTGCTCCCAGTTCCGGACGCCCCAAGGACCCTAATCTTGTTTCTGGCTCTCGCTGCTAGCTTTTCCAAATCTCAGTGCTTTTCCCTTGTCTACGTCCCTCCTATTAAACTTCCAGCAGACGTCTTAATTCATCAGGCTGCCCTGGAGGGTATTGTACTGGGGGACAAGAGGCGGCATAGACCTCGCCTTCGGTTCCAGTCCTCCGAGAGGTTTTCTGGATGACTTTTAAGGGAGAAGGTGCCTAGGATCAAGAAGACAGGCTACTTGATCCCATTCTTTAGTATGAATTTCTGCAGCTCCATCTGTGTTCATGATTGTACTTAAAGTGGTATTAGCTGAATGAGTTCATTTTATTCAGATTTAAGATAGAGGGCTGGACTCTGCTTCTTCACTGTCTTTTTTTTTTTTTTTTTTTTGACACATTCCCCATTGGTCTACGGGAGTTACAGGGTTGCCACTAAAGTACTTCCACTTGTTCATATTGAGTCAGCAAATTCCCCCTTCCTACTTTGGAGCTCCAGATGACTCTTCACAATCCAGAGACTTAAATCTGTAACACAGTGTAAACTGCCTTGCTTTCCCCTAGTCCTTCCGCCTGCCAACACCTGCTCTCTCTCATCCCCACCTCCAGTCAAAGATGGGATTATTAATCCAACTCTAGAGAGAGGCAAGGTATTTTCTGTCCACATCTCACCAATGAAGGTATCTCCGAACAAGTTCGGGGAGGGTCCATCTGTAAGGAGCGAGCTCAGAGAAACCTTCGCAGAGGCAGTTTGGCCAACCCAAGGGCTCTTTCAAGCCGACTTTCACAAAGAGAGCCGGCCTTGTTAGTTGGCTTCTGTCTCTAGAGCCGAGAAAGTAGTAATTGAGTAGCCTAGATGTAGGAAGGGTAGAAGAAGCACTTACTCCCCTGCCTTCCAAATCGAAGAGGAGACCCAGGTGAGCTCTCAGTCTCAAGCCTGAAGAGAGGAGGTCTTGGAGAAAGCAGAGAACAGCATGGACTGGACAGATGTCTGGCCTTCCCACAGCCCATAGTTTCATGAGCTGGAGAGGCCAGCTAAGGGATCTCTGATTTTTGCCAACTGCCTTTCTGCTGAGCCAAAGTTTTCTCATTCCCCCTCCACTGGGGAAGCAGCTGAGGCCCAGGGCCTTGCTCCCTGGGAAATTTTCTTCTCTCTCCATCTTTTGGTGCATTGGCCATGTTACTGTGCCAATAGTGTCTTAATTCCTGTTGCATCTATTCTCAGCTGGCCTTGGACCCCACCTAGGAGTTGGGGGAGGGATGAAAATGGGTATTATTCCTTGTAGTTGATCCTGATGTCATGTGTGTATAAGGAGACCCCTTCCTTCATTTTTTTGTTTTCCAACCCTCTCACCCCCTAACAGGATTGAAATAAAACCTGTTTCTGTTTTTATAAAAATAATTTTTCCTTTAAACTGGAGATTTGATTTTGTCAATATGGAGATCTCTAGGCACTCTGGTCACATGATCCTTGTCACTCCTGCCTCCACCATCTGTTCAACACAAACACGCTGTTCTGCCAAGAGGGCGGTGATGGTTCCCCTGTGGCTGGGTCCTTGGGGAAGAGTCCTGCTGCTGGATAAGAGGTGTTGGGGAGGCTGGGGTGGTACCCTTTATCTGATAAAATGTCTTTTGCTAAAAAAGAACCTCACTTGCCGCTGTCGTGGCCAGAATTTAGTATGGTGCGGGAGAGACTTGAAGAGGTAGCACTGGAGACATTTTATCACAGACTTTAATATTCATTTCCTCCCGAGGTTCAAGACTTAGCACATATCCCCAGAGTTTCCAGGCCTGTTTCTGGCACTCAGTGGGGCAGAACCAACTTCTGCTTCCAGCTTTTTTCCAAGGCATCAGAGGGCCCATGACTGAGTGGTGGAACAGGGCATGGAGAGGCACCGGTAGCCTCCAGAGCCTGCCTGCATTCCCATGTATATGTAGCATTCCTTTGCTCACTACTGCTGCTGCTCAAAGGCTGAGATAGGGTGGGGAAAGGGATATACAAAGGTACTGCTGTCAAAAGCCCAAGGAAAACGTGGAATAGGAAAGCAAATCAAGGGCGCCTGGGTGGCTCAGTGGGTTAAAGCCTCTGCCTTCAGCTCAGGTCATGATCTCAGGGTCCTAGGATCAAGAGGCCCACATTGGGCTCCCTGCTCAGCGGGGAGCCTGCTTCCCCCTCTCTCTCTGCCTGCCTCTCTGCCTACTTGGGATCTCTCTCCCTCTGTCAAATAAATAAATCTTTACGGAAAAAAAAAAAAGCAAATCAAATCAAATGAAACTCCTAAATGCCGTGGGATTTAATTTTTAAAAAAGTATTTTAGGGGTCCCTGGGCGGCTCAGTCAGTTAAGCATCTGCCTTCAGCTCAGGTCATGATTCCAGAGTCCTGGGATCGAGCCCCGCATCGGGCTCCCTGCTCAGCGGGAAGCCTGCTTCTCCCTCTCCCACTACCCCTGCTTGTGTTCCCTCTCTTGCTGTCTCTGTCAAATAAAAAATTAAAAAATATATTTTTAAATATATTTATTTCAAAAGCTAATAGATGAGTTGAACAACACAAGTAACAAATCTAACTTAATTGACAAATAGAACGCTGCTCTAAACCAACAGTGTGCATATCCTCTTTATGCCAGAAGCATTTACTGTAATTGGTCATATTGGACCATCAAGCCTTAAAAAAATTTTTTTTTTAAGATTTATTTATTTATTTCACAGAGGGAGAGAAATCACAAGGAGGCAGAGAGGCAGGCAGAGAGAGAGAGGGGGAAGCAGGCTCCCTGNCCCGATGCGGGCCTCGATCCCAGGACCCTGAGATCATGACCTGAGCCGAAAGCAGAGGCTTTAACCCACTGAGCCACCCAGGCGCCCCAAGCCTTAAAAAATTTTTAAAAATTAAAATAATGTTCTGTGAACACAAGGGGATTAAGTTAGGTAAAAGAGAACCAGAAATCTCTAACTTTAAGAATAAACAGGCAGTACAGTTCTAAATAACCCATGGGTCACAGAAGAAATCACAAAGTTAAAAAAAAAATTGATAATGAAGATACACCGTATTAAAACCTGTGGTATACAGGCAAAGTAATAATATGGCTTTAATTCACATGTTACAAAAGAAAGGCTGAAGTCAGTGATCTAAGTTTTTTTATGTCAAGAAACATAGCAGGGGCACCTGGGTGGCTCAGTGGGTTAAAGCCTCTGCCTCCGGCTCAGGTCATGATCTCGGGGTCCTGGGATCGAGTCCTGCATCGGGCTCCCTGCTTGGCGGGGAGCCTGCTTCCTCCTCTCTCTCTGTCTGCCTCTCTGCCTACTTGTAATCTCTCTCTCTCTCTCTCTCTCTCTCTCTCTCTCTCTCTCTCTGTCAAATAAATAAAATCTTAAAAAAAAAAAAACCAGGATCGCAAATTGAAAAAAATAGGAAAATACAAAAAAAAGCAAAGGCCAGTCAAATAGGAAACAAATGTCCAAGAAAGAAAATCAATGAAGTGGGAAGACATCACCTCAGAAACATCAATAAAATTGATAAAATCTTAGTAGACCTTAGATAAGACCACAAAAAAATGTTAGAAAAAGGGACAAAGGGACATCACTCCTATCTTACACTCACAAATCTCCCATGAAGTTCAGAGACTATAGAATAGGGGAACAGGTCCCCATTCACTTTTGAAGCCACCAAAGCCCATCAAGGATGTCACAGAGGAAAACCAGGGGCTGGACTCTCCTGTGAATGTGGGTGTAAAATTCCCGGAAAAAATAGGCAAATCAGATCTAGCAAAAGGATAAAAAATAATAATGCACCATACCTAATATGGGTTTACTGGAAAATCCAAGATTTATTCAATACATGAAAAATAATCAATGCAATTAACAATTAACAAATGTTAATAATAAAAATCACAATTGTCTAGGTAGATACACAACACTACAAGCTTCAATACCTATTCACGCTTAAAAGAAAAAACTTTGAAAACCAGAATTAGGAGGGCACATCCTTAAATCTGGCAAAAGGTATCAACAAAAATGCTATAATAAACCTCTCAATGAAAAAAATACTGAAATCCTCCTCCATGAAATGAGGATTGAGCCAAAGATGTCCACTGCCACACCTCCACATATCATACTGGTCCAAGCTGGTGTGATAAACCAAGAAAACAAAAGGATCATAAAGGAAAAAAATTTGGCTGACATCATGACTGTCTACACTGATAATCCAAAAGAATCTGCAAACACTTAGAATGAAATGAATTTTGCAACGTCCCAGAATACAGAGTCAATATGCAAAAAAAATCAATTATGTGTTTCTAAATACAACAACAACAAAAAGGAATTTCAAGAATATAACAGAGTGCCTGGCTAGCTCTTTTTGGAAGAGTGTGTGGCTTTGATCTCGGGGTCGTGAGTTTGAGCCCTGTGTTGCATGCAGAGATTATTTAAATTAAAAAAAACTTTAAAAATATAGCATAAGAAATCAAATAACTCAGAACAGATAGATTGAAGGATATGCAGAACCTTTACATTGAAAACAACAAAACACTCTTGAAAGAAATTCAATACCTACATAAATGAATGGAAAAATATATCTTCTCCATGGATTAGAAAACAAAATTGTAAGGATGCCAGTGTTCTCAAATTGATCTGCTGGTTAAACTCAATTCTAACTAAAATCCCAACAGGTTTAGTTCAATGAAATTGACAAGTGGATTCCAAAATCTATGAAAATGCAAAGTGCCAAACAGCCAAGGCAATCTTAAATAAGGACAAAAGTGGAGTCTCCATTCCCAGATGTGTTCCTTTAACTTTCAACTTTTTTTGTTGTTGTTGTTGTTAAGATTTATGCAGCAGTTTATTTTCTTTAACACCTTTTTGTAGACAAGCTTCTTACAAATAGCACAGACTAGTATTTTGTTTTATGATCTTTTCTGAAGGTTTTGTCTCAGCATGGAATATTATACCATTTGTATTTTTTATTCTAATTCCATCATCTTATTCTCTGATTTTATACCTCCTTGTTCTCCTTCCCCTTAAGTTTTCTATTTTTAATGTCAGAATTGGGGAATGGCTCTATATTCTCTGGTCTTTTGAAGTTATGTATCCTGGCTTTTAATTCCACAAGTGGTCTCATATTGATGATTTTTTAAGTGGAATTTAATATTTTGAGCTGCATTTTTGACCACGCAGAAGATGAGCTTTATTTCAGAAGTTTGAGTAGTTTGGCTGGATAGACTGGGGAGCTGATCTCTGACTCTCTAGTCCTAAGAAGCAAGTTGTTTAGGGCATCTCCCTGTGTATAAGGAGGAGGGTCTAGGTTTGTCTGCGTGGCAGCGGGAGAGGACAGCGTTCAGGTCTCCTTCTTTGCCAGCTGCCCCTTCATTTCAATTTAGGGCTTCTGGGCCTTTCCTGGGCATGGTTCCCAGAAAAATCCCTCTGCTGCTGCTGCCCTGATCAAGTTTCTGGGTCTGTTAATAATAGACAACAGCGGGGGAAGGGCCAGGATCATTATGGAAATAGGAACAACCAAGCCACATGGACAGTTCCTGTACCCCCCACCCCACCCCATCTGTCTGCTCCCTTCCTGGATTTAAGATCGCCCTGCAGCAGTCGCTCTTTGGGGCCATTCTAACCTTGTGAAGGTCTCCCAAGTGCCTGCCCCCCAAAATCAGAACACACGATCTGGGGAGGATTGGCGTGTTTATGAGAACATTGAAAAAGAATATTTAAGATCTGAACTCTCCCAGAAACTCCAGGAGGAATGATAATACCCCTCACCGAACCCCCAGTGGGGAAGGAAGTTTGGCAGCAATTAGGTGAGGCAAATAAAAAAAGGCAAAGCATACATATAATCCCAGAGTGTAAAAGGAGCGAGGAATGTGAGGGGGAAGCATGGAAAAGTAAGGACATGATGATGTTAGGGGAGTAGAAATGGGAAGGAAGACCAGGGCTCTATTAGTAAAATGTGAAGCCAGTGTCATTAAATTTTGATGCCCCTTAATCTCTCTATTCCCCATGAATGCCCTCCCTCTTCAGCCTCCCCTACCCCCGTACTCTGCTTTCTTTATCAAAACCTGCTCTCAGGGGCACTTGCCTGGCTCAGGCAAAAGAGCGTGGGGCTCTTGATTCAGTGTTGCAAGTTCAAGCGCCATATTGGCTCTAGAGATTACTTAAATAAGTAAATAAATGTTAAAAAACCAAACACACACAAAAAAACTCTGCTCTCAGGAAAATATGGAAACTCAACCAGCGAATCGTGGAAAACCAGTAAAACTTCAGAAATTAACCAGTTGCAAAAATCGGAAACCCTTTCATGTAAAATACAACACAGATATAGAAAAATACATAAAATGTATAGTTAGGGGTACTTGACTGGCTTAGCCTGTGGAGCATGCGATTCTTGATCTCGGGGTTACAAGTTTGAGCCCCACATTGGAAGTAGAGATTACTTAAAAAAAAAATTCCTGGAGCACCTGGGTGGCTCAGTTGTTTGGGCCGTCAACTCTTGATTTCAGCCCAGGTCATGATCTCAGTGTCGTGAGACTGAGCCCCTCATTGGGCTCCATACTCAGCATGGAGCCTGCTTGAGTTTTCCTCTCCCTCTGCTTCTGCCCCTCCCCCTGCTCCTGTGTGCTCTCTCTCTAAATAAATGAATAAATAGGGTGCCTGGGTGGCTCAGTTGGTTAAGCAACTTCCTTTGGCTCAGGTCATGATCCCGGAGTCCCAGGAGCAAGTCCCGCATCGGGCTCCCAGCTCCATGGGGAGTCTGCTTCTCCCTCTGACCTTCTCCCTTCTCGTGCTCTCTCTCACTCTCTCTCTTAAATAAATGAATAAAAACTTTTTAAAAATCAACTTTAAAAAAAGAAAAGAAAATGTATAGTTGAATAAATTATAAAGGGAAGACCCTCATTAGCACTCAGGAGTAGAAATTAGAACTTGGCCAGCTATTTCAGAAGCCAGCTATGTGCCCAATCCCATCACAACTCTCCCCCTCCTCCCAGAAGTAACCACAATCCTGACATTTATGGTAATCACTTAGGAGGATTTTATTTTAATGGGACTAAAGGTTTAGCTATAAATAATCACTAATGGTCCAATATTAGGCACTCAAAGGGTGTTTGGGGGAGTCCTGAGAGGTACCAAGATCTCAGCACACTTAAAATCACATCATTTCATACAGTTAGTTCCCTCTGTGCCTACATTAAAACACACCTCCCTGGAAAGGAGGCACAGAAGTCCAAGTCCAGGGCTGTGCCCCATGCCCTCAGCTGCCTGACTCCCATCCACTGGGCCAGAAAGCTCCATACCCCACAGTCTTTCCAAGGCAGAGCTAAAGTAGGTCCCAGCTCACAGTGTTTGGGAGAGGGCCAGGGACTATTTGTCTCTGCTGCTGACATGTGAGCTCAGGACATTGCTAAGTCTTCCCTGGGTCTCAGTCTAGGTGTGTAGCACGGGGCCATACTGAAGTCTTTTCTGATCCCCCGTATTCCTCTCCTAACTTGCTCCCCTTTCCTCAGTCTTGGTTTCTATTTCAGCCAACCTGTTCATTCACCTTGCAAGAAGCTCATCACCTTTCTTTCCCCCGGGTGTCTTTCCAATCTCGTGCCCCACTTTTTGCCCTTGATTCTTACAATACCATGAGTCCACGTCATCTCTACACACATTTTTATAAAGACACACGTACGTCCTTGCACATTGGAGGTGCTGAACAAACGTTCCTAGAATGCGTGCATGTAAAGAAAGAACAAATGAACTGTTTCATGCGTGTATGTATGCATTCCTTCAATATTTAGCAAGTGCCCAAAATATACAGAAATACTAACCTGTCCCTTTACCCTCTAGGATCATCCCTCTCCTCCCTTTCTCCTCATCTGCCTCCTTCCCCATCCTATTTCTTTTTTCCTTCCCCTGTGCCACAGAGCTAGACTGAGTTCCCTGCAAGTCAGGATGCGGAGACACAGAAGCTGGCCGGTGGAACAGACACCTTGGATAGGAGCCAGACGAAATAAGGGCAAAGACAGCTGTGTGACATGCAGGGAGAACCCATGCGGAATGAAAAGCCGTGATTCACGGAGCACCACAACTCAGACATTCCCTGGCTTCGCTCTGAGAGCTACTGCAGGATTGGGGTCAGTTAGGGCTGGCATCAAGAGCAAGGGCAGCCGGGCTTCTCCTCCTTTAATCCTTGTCTACCTACCCCTCCCCCAATACTCCCTCCCGTTGACCAGTGTCCTGGGCCTTTAAGAGTCGAAAGGGCTGGACTGAGGAGAGAGCTCACACCTCTCCCCTCCCTACTCCTTCTCTTGGCTGCAAGTCTTCCAGTCACAGCAGCAAACTGCAGTAGAAAAGGGGAGGAAGCCAGCGGGGCGAGCCAGCAAAAGAGGAGAGAAAGAACCCAGCTGGGTTTTCTCACTCCACAGGAGAGAGCATCACACAGCTCACGGACACAGGACCGCTCTCCTGCCCACGGTAAGGGTCCGGAGGCTCTGACCAGCCTCTGCTCCAAACTCTGCCCTGCCTGAGTCCCTGACTGTCCACCACAGGCTTATCCCCCCTGATTAATTTGTACCCTGGATTGCTTAGCCCTAATCTGGCTGCAAGGCTCCCACCTCCTGGTTCTCCTTGCCCTCTGATTTACAGTTTCCTCCTGGCTTTGGCAGTCACCGCTTACATGGGGACCTCTTAGTTACCACTCAGAAGCGAACCCCATCCTAGTAAGGGAAGAGAGAATTGGAGTAGGATAGATTCATTCACAGAATGTTGAGGATTCCTGAAGACCCCGGGGAAAATGATAGAAACAATTCCGTTATGAGAGTTCCTTAGAAAGAGCTGGGGTTTGAGCTCTGTACTTGTTCTTAGCCTGCTCCATGGGCCAGGGCAGTTGGTTGGCATGCCCAAGGGCTGTGCGGGAAAGAGCACCTGCTTCTACTCCTGATTTTGCCACACCAACCAGCTATGTGACTTTGGACAGCAGCTTCCAAATCTGTGATAGGAATTTAGGGTTTCCCAGACTCGCTTGTGTAGTAGGGATTCGTGTTTAGAATAAATATTCCTGAGCTCCCTCCTGGCAAATTCTGATCTGGTAGATTTTGGGTGGGGCTAAGGAATCTGTTTGACCTAGGGTATCAATAGAGCCAGGAACTTCTGGATTAGATGAGTTAATGAAAGAAAGCCTTCAAGCTTTAACATTCTGAAGACTACCTGTGACCAGAGCCATTCTATCTTCTTCATATGAATGAGGTCACCCAAAAATCCTGCTCAGAAGCAAGAGCATAGACATAATGATCCTCTTCCTTCCTGTCCCCCAGAGAGCCTTGGGACACCCTGAATTTCACTGTAATGCCATTGGCACTTTTGGCAACTCTCCCAAAGTCCATCTCTTACAGACACCTATAAGTTGAGGACCAGATCTTACTGGGCAGCCCTGGCCACTTCCCACCTTATTTTGTGTCTTTGTTCTCTCGTCTGTATTAGAGAGGTCATTATCTGTGTTCTCAAGAATGTCCACATTTCGTGTCTAGGCGTGAACGGTAAAGACCCAGTCTCTTACTCTCAGTCTTCATCCTCTGCTCCTCACCTCTTGCTCTTGCTCCCACTCCCAATCCTTTGTTCCTTCTCTCCTCACTGCACCTGCATCAGCTGTGACCGTCCTTCCCATCCTACCGTCAGACACCAGAGGCAACACCAAGACCTAGAACACCCGGGTTCTAAGTTGCATTCTCTGGGCAGTGTGCTCAGTGTCTCCTAGGATACGGGGAAGTGAGGCTGAGTGCGGACCGTGCTCCTGAGTGTCTTCCTCCCTCCTGGACTGCAGGCTCAAAATCCCCACAGGGGACGAGAACCCGACCTATTGGGAATTAGAGGAGAAAGGAAAAGAGGAAGAGGTGAGGGGGAGAAGGGGTGGGGAAAAGGATAGGGAGAGGAGAGCACAGAGAGGCTGACAAGTGAGCAAGTAGAGAGGCAGATGGGATCGGGAGAGAAGAGTGAGCTGGGAGAAGGGAAAAGGAAGGCACCAGGATGGGGAGAGGAGAGAAATGGGAAGAAGGAAAAGAAAGGCTATCGGTTGGGACATGGTGGGGGCAGAGACTGACAAAGGCGGGGAGACAAATTACCCATGTCCCCTGTTGGTTCTTAGCCCTGCTCTAACCTACTTCCAAAGTTTTCTTTTGGAAAGAAAGGGTTTTCCCTTTTTTTTCTTTTTTTTTTTTTTTAGCTTTATTTATTATTTATTTTAGGGGGGGAGGGGCAAAGGAAGAGGGAGAGAGAGGATATCAAGCAGAGTCTGTGCTGAGCTCGATCCCACAACCCTGAGATCATGACCTGAGCCGAAACCAAGAGCCGAACATGCAAAGGACTGAGCCACCCAGGCGCCCCTAGAGAAAATATTTTCTAAGGGCAGAGCCTCGCTGAGATCTCTGAGCTGGTCACAAGGAACCGTGGTTCTGGTTCCACTTGTGCCACGTAAATCCTTCAATGGCTCTGACGCTCAGCTAATCTTTCTAGCCCTTCTTTATAAAACGAGGTCCAGCTCTGACATTCTGTGGCTCCCTGAGTTGTAATCGGCCCTCATATGGCCACATGTCACGTGGATCTAGGTTTAAAATAATGAGTCAGGAATGGGAGGAGGATTGGAAGAGCATGACCAGCCCTGGGGTAGGAAGAGTTTGACGAGGATAAAATAATTTTCAAAGGCTTGCTGGAGAGGAGATAGGCTCCAAAATAGGGGTGTCCTGGCACTTGAGCGGAGGCTTCCCAAGTTTCAGGACATGATTGTGAGGTTCCTGGTACAGGTATAAGGGAAGGGGACAATGTCTTCTCCCAGGGCTGAGATCCACCCCATCCCATGGACCCCATGCCCCAGACATGGGAGCTGAAATTGCAAGAGGAGGTAAAGCAGATTGTTGGCAAGAGGGACCAAAATCCCAGGCTTCCACCTTCCTCTGGAGTCTGGGGACCCGAGACATATTTAGGAGGGACCCGTTACTTCAGTCTTCATTCAGTTTTCGCGAGCCTTCGATTCCAAACTGCATCACCAGCCCGTAAAGTGGAGCTGCATTTCTCCCTCTCGTGAAACAATCTGGGTCCCTTTATCCATCCAGAAGCTTCTTCTGGTCTCACCCAGGCTCACTATATTTGGGCTCAGCCAGCAAAACCTTTGCTTTTCGGAACCATCGCAGGGTTCTGTCTCTCCTGAGGGCTGCCTTGAGTTATCTTTCCCACTTAGGTACAGACTGGCTCCTAACCCTCCCCTCTCCCTCTGGGCACCCGAGTATTCACTACCCCTTTAGAAAGCCTTCTCTAGGTCCTCCATCAGGGGAGCTGTATTTTCAGTGGCCTCTACCTTCTTCCTAAAGATTTAGTCATCCCTGGGTGACTTGATAGGCTCTTCCAGCTAAAGAGAGAGATAGAAAGGGCCCTGAGATGCTGTGTGACCCCAGACAAGTCACATCGCATTTCTGGACTTCCCACTTTTCATTTATGAGACCTTGTGAGTTGAGCTGCACCGTGTTCTAACGGAGCACCAAGTGAATGATTGCTTTAGAGATGCTTTTCGTGTTTTAGATGCCCACCATTGTCAAAAATGTAAACGTATCCATTAAAAAACACAACATTTCTATTTGAGTGCTGTTCCTCTGCTTATGCAAAGCACACAGCTTTATGTTTCTTGCACTTTGCCGGGTCCAGAATGATTTGGTCAAGAGTTGAGAATTTCTTAGAGGGGCAACAGCTCGAATCAATGTGGCTACATATCGAGTTTTCTGGCTCTTTTTTTTTTAAAGTTATTTATTTATTTATGAGAGTGAGTGAGCAAGAGTGAGAGTGTGCACGTACGAGCAGGGGGAGGGGCAGGGGCAGAGGGAGAAGCAGGCTTCCCATTGAGCAGGGCGTCCAGTGTGGGGCTTGATCCCAGGACTCCGGGATCATGACCCCAGGTGAAGCCAGACACTTAACCGACTGAGCCACCCAGGCGTCCCCTCTTCTGCCCTTTCAAGAGCACTTCGTTGTTACCTACTAAGACAACTTAACCAGGTCCTAAATGAGCATGTATATTAAAGAGAATTCTGCTTTTCAGGAGGCAGAGAAAACTTGCAAATGCATTTCTAGGACTACGCAACTCACCTGGTCCGTTAAGCTGTTGGGAATAACTGTTAGGACAAGGCGTATGAAGTGTGCTTTACTGTGGGAAGGCAGAAGAAGGTGGCTTGTGTCACAAGTGTGGGACTAGGGGTCATGTTAGAGGCAAAAGCAGCCCTCTGCCTCGGCCCCTCAGGAGCTGGGGGGTCTGCACAGGACCCAGCGATAGGGCTCCCGAGATAGGGAAGCTGGGTGATTCCCCTTGGAGAAGAGAAGGCTAGGATATAGAGAGATTCCAGGTTCTGAAAGGGGACAGCCAGCAAGATGGCAGTCCCTACTAATGAGGGGCTGAGGAGTGTGACTCCGGGGTGTGGGGCAGCAAGCCCCGCTGTAGCCCTCTCTGGAGATGGAGATGGAAAACAGCAGACTCCGTGGGGTCAGACATATCTGGCTTTAAGTTCTGAATCCTTATGTGATCTGATGCAAATTTTGTAGCCCCTCTAAGCCTCCAAGTCATCAGACTCAAACTAGAAGTACAAACGAGGTACAGATTAAGTGGGTGAAGCGCTTGGCTCATCGTGGGCCGTCAGGACGCACGGGTTTCCTTTTCTTCCTCCTTTGATCTCTTATTCTAAGATCCCCAGGACAAACGCAGAATGTTTTATTCCTCCTTGGTCCTCCAGGTGACTCTGGCACCAGCTGGTGGAGCAGTGGGTGATGGCGTCTCTAATGCAAGGCCGTGAGTACCCCAGCGGGAAAGGAGGCTTTCGGGAGACAGCCCAGGGACGGGGAGGTGGGGAGGAGTCTGGACCCGTGGTCAAGGGCGCCTCCTGGGCCCTCCACCCTTCCCGCCGGCTACCCAGCCAGCCCCTTCTTCTCCCGGCCCAGGGCTGCCCATCGATGAAGACTTGCTCTTGATGCAGAAAGGCACGCTGATGCGCAAGGTGAGGTCCAAAAGCTGGAAGAAGCTAAGATACTTCAGACTTCAGGACGATGGCATGACAGTCTGGCACGCCAAGCAGGCGGGAGGCTCTGCCAAGCCCACCTGTGAGTCATGTGAATAGCTAGGCATGGAGGAGGGGGGACGGCTTGAGAGCAGGGGAGGGACCAGGGTCCTACGGTGTGTCCTCACCCTGTCCCTCTTGCATCTACCTCTGAGCCTGTAGAGTGGGAATTACAACAGCACTTGCCTCTTAAGGTTGTTTATAAAGATTCAATCCATTATTGCACGTAAAAGGCTTAGGAAGGTTCTGGCTCATAATAAGGCTCAGTAAGTCCTAGGTTATGTTTTATTATTATTATTATAGTGAGAGCATGATCTCATGCATAGGACTGTCTGGATCAAAGCTCTGGCTTGGCTGCTTTCTAGCTGAGTGGCTTTGGACAAGTTACATTAAGCTTCGGCTTCCTCATCTACAAAATGGGGATTGAACGGTTCCTGCCTAGAAGGTTACAGGGACTCAGTAAATGAATGTACAAAGCACCTAGCATGGCACCTGAAGCCAGGATGCCTTTCACAAATTAGCCATTATGATGAATATTATTTTTTAAAGATTTTATTTATTTATTTGAGAGAGAGAGAGTACAAGTAGGGGGAGCAGCAGGCAGAGGGAGAAGGAGAAGCAGGCTCCCCTTGGAGCAGGGAGCCTGGTGTGGGGCTTGATCCCAGGACCCCGAGATCATGACCTGAGCCGAAGGCAGACATCCAACCGACTGAGCCACCCAGGTGCCCCATGATGAATATTTTTTTTCCATGATGAATATTTTTAAATATCATAAATGCAGCACAACAATATGCAACCTCTTGGCCAGACGCTTTATGCCCCCTCTAAAAAATGATCACAGGACGCATCTGAGAGAGTCCGCTTTAGAGACACAGTCAAAGCTCACGAGCCCCAGCACCCCGTAGCTGAGGAAAGGGGGTGGAAGACTTTCTCTGGCTCTTTCCTAGACATCTGGAAAGAGGAAGCACTCAAGCCTGGAACGGGGATATTGAACTTGGACATACCATGCTTTGGCGTAACTGGTTCTACCTTTAAGTGTGTTTCCATCTGTCAGCCCCACCAGGGGTCACCAGGTGGACTGGCCATAGAAGGGACCATCCCTTATTTCAGACCAGCGTGCTGAGGGGTTAAGTCATTTTGGTCTGTGTCACATTGCCAGCCGGTGGCCGGAAGCCAGGTCTTGCTGCTCCCAGCACAGGCCGCTTGCCAGGCTGCCTCTGAACATGGCAGTGGCTCACTGGGGAATCCTGAATCCCGGGGATCTGCCTCTCCCTGTACTCCGTCTTTAGGGGTTTCATCCTGTGGAGGTTGGGTTCCTCCTCCCTACGGCTTCACTGAGGGTCCCCGACCCCTCGCCCCTGCAATTTGGCAGACTCTCGACCCCCACGTCCCCCGTTTCCTCCCTGGCAGTCTCAATCTCCGATGTGGAGAGCGTGCGGGAGGGCCAGGAGTCCGAGCTGCTGCGCAGCCTGGCGGAGGAGCTCCCGCTGGACCAGGGCTTCACCATCGTCTTCCACGGCCGCCGCTCCAACCTGGACCTGGTGGCCAACAGCGTCGAGGAGGCCAAGATATGGATGCAGGGGCTGCAGCTTCTGGTGGACTTTGTCACCGGCATGGACCAACAGGAGCGGCTGGACCAGTATCGGCAGGATGGAGTCAGAGTGGGGGGCTGGGGTCACTGAAAGAGCCAGATGCTGCAGGGCTAGAGACAGGCGGGGACACGCTGTGCTGAGGGGCGGGTGCCTTGAGTCCAGGGGGGGTGGGAAAGGGGGGCTCAGGCCACTGTGAGGCAGGGGACGTTGAAGGCATGATGGAGGCTTGGGATGGCAAAGGCATAACCAGGCAGAGGGTGGGCAGAAATCGGGCCCTTCAGGCTTGGTGGAAGGGATATGAGGGGCCAAGGACCAAGCAAAGTGCTGATCTTGAGAGCAGAAGATCCCAGTGCCATTAACTACTGGGAAGCGGAACTTTGTGACGTTACTCATTCAGGCTTCCTAGATTGTATTCACCTTCCATGCTAGGTCTTTCATTCATTCATTTGTTCATTCATTCATTCATTCATTCACCATCTATGAAGCAGAAGGTATCAGGCGCTGTGCCAGGCTTTAGGGGTGCAAAGATTAGTGAGCCTCAGGCATTGTTTTAGTCAGTGGAGAAAATGGAATTGTGTAAATCATCTAAAGTACCCTAGAAGTGTTACGGGACTGAAATTATTTGTGGGTGTTCAAAGGAGAAAGGTTTAATTCTAGCTGAGGGAGTTCTGAGAAAACGTCAGGGAAGAAGTTGCATTTGCGCTGAGCCTTAGAAAGGAGTAGACCTTGAACATAAAGAAAGGAGGGGGGAAGGTTCTCCTGCCAGAGGGAAAGGCATGAGAAAAGGCTCAGACATAGGACATTGAAGAGCAAGAGGGAGAGTCTGGCTAAAATACGGGAGGACAGAGGTGTGCTGAGAGGCTGCGTCGGGGCCAGATCGTGGGGATGAAGACCTTCAATCTAGGTTTAAAAATTTGGGCTTCTTTCTGCAGGCAATAGGGAGGACCCTACAGGCATCTGAGCCATGCAGGGACAAGACAGGTTGGTGTTCGGGGGAGATCATTCTGGAGGCTAATATGGAAAATGCATTGGCATGGAGGAGAGACTTGTAGCAAAGCTAGGGGAGACAATGTCACTGGATGAATAGGCACACACGTCTGCACACACGAACACACGCAGTGCTTTGGCCTTGACTCCCACCTGGATGGCTGAGTGACTGGTTCCAGCGTGGAGACAGGAACCAGGATGGTCGGATGAGTTTCCATGAAGTCCAGCGGTTATTGCACCTGATGAACGTGAAGATGGACCAAGAATATGCCTTCCAGCTTTTCCAAGTGAGTCTTTTTTGGGGAAGGGTTTTCAGAAGCCAGCCAAGGCCACATTCTCACGTGGACAGATGTACGTGACCCTATCCAGCATCACTTTTTGTTGAATCTCTCCTGTATGGCCTACCGCTATGCCAGGCTCGATGGAGAGTGTAGGGCATGGTTTTTAGCCTTCAGTCTTCTGAGAAAGATGATTCATAGTCTTATGAAGGGTGAACAACCATATGTTACTGTGTCAGATCTCAAGGACCTCTCTCCATGGTCAGAGCTTCCCAGGTGCCTAGTCACAATGGAAAAGTCCAACTGGAATGTGAATGAAATAGGAGGAGGGATCCTTGGACGTTTTAGGCACTTTTTGGGTCATTTAACCCTTTCTTTCTTTCTTTCTTTCTTTTTTTAAGATTTTATTTATTTAGTTGACAGAGACACAGCAAGAGAGGGAACGCAAGCAGGGGGAGTGGGAGAGGGAGAAGCAGGCTTCCCGCTGAGCAGAGAGCCCGATGTGGGGCTCGATCCCAGGACCCTGGGATCATGACCTGAGCCGAAGGCAGAGGCTTAACAACTGAGCCACCCAGGCACCCCCATTTAACCCTTTCTAATTGAAATTTTTCTCTAGTAGCAAATGGCACAGCTGCCCTTTTGCTTTTTACTTACCGAAGTGACTTCTATGAACACGAAGTGTCAGAAGCTCTGGGAGAATTTCGTGGAAACATGTTTGTAGCCACCTGTCGGGAAGTTTGCCATACGATGTGCTCTTAAAAGGATTTTTCCACCATCCTCTAAACCATCTCTTGCAGGCAGCAGACACGTCCGAGTCTGGGACTCTGGAGGGAGAAGAGTTTGTAGAATTCTATAAGGCGCTGACTAAGCGTACTGAGGTGCACGAGTTGTTTGAAAACTTTTCAGCGGATGGGCAGAAGCTGACCCTGCTGGAATTTGTGGACTTCCTCCGAGAGGAGCAGAAAGAAGGAGAGCAAGCTTCTGACCTTGCTCTGGAACTCATCGACCGCTATGAGCCCTCAGATAGTGGTAAGAGGGCTGGGGCGGAGGGGCACTGCACATGGGCAAGGAGGGGGACCTTCGAAAGGTCCAGAGACAACCCACCTCCTGCCTAACTCAGGGAAGGCTGAGCCCCATTCCTACCTGCCCCAGCCCTTGCACAAGCACGTTCATCTCATTCAACCACCTCCTGGGAAGGAGAGCAGCAGTTTCCTGCCCAGATAAGACAGCAAAGTCTCCCCTGATATCGTCCTGATATCAACGTTTTTCCCCAGTGGAAAAGGAAAATCCTCGGTCTTCTCCCTTTGGCTTCTTCTCCTTTAGCGCCTGATTCCTTTTCTTCTATCTCCCTTCACGGTTCCTGTTTGCTGTCTCTTTAAATGCTGGCTCTCTGCCCTTTCCTGGGCTTTCTCCAGATTCTCCAAATGGTTCTGGAGTGGCTAAGACCCTGGGCCAGGAAGCTAGTCAGTCCCTGATTGAGGCGGATGAAGAGGAGGCCCGTCACCTAGCTTTCAGCGAGAATAGCTCAAATATGCCCTCTCTGTCTTCAGCCCTTTCTCCTGGCTCCTTCAATAGACATCACCCTGTCCTCTGTTCCCTTCAGAATACGAGGAATTTACATTAATAATAAATGATTTACAAGGTACTTTCACATCACTTACTTCCTCTAGCCCTCACTACAATCTTGTAAATCGAAAGCATAATCCTTATTCAGCCTTTGCTAAGTATCCCATTAATGTGCTAACATCTCTACATGTCTTTTCTCTTTTCATCCTTCCAAGGACCAGTTGAATGGGCTTCTGTTATTAAGTCAGTTGTGCCAAAGAGGAAAACTTGGGTTTAGAAAGATCAAGTGACTTGCTCAAAACCAACAGCTAATGAGAGGAGGAATTGGGATTCAAACCTGGGTCACCTGACCCTTACCTAATACCTCTGTTGAGCATGAGAATTAGAGATAAGATGGGTGAGAGGCGCCGGGGTAGCTCAGTCGGTTAAGCTTCTGCCTTCAGCTCAGGTCCTGATCTCAGGATCCTGGGATCGAGCCCCAGGGCAGGCTCCGTGCTTAGCAGGAAGCCTGCTTCTCCCTCTCCCTCTGCTCTTCTCCCTCTACTCCTCCTCCCTACCCTTGTGCTTGTGCACTCACTCGCATACTCTTTCTCTCTCAAATAAATAAAATCTTTTTTTTTAAAGATTGTATTTATTTATTTGACAGAGAGAACGCGCACAAGTAGGGGGAGCAGCAGGCAGAGGGAGAAGCAGGCTCCCCACCAAATGGGGAGCCTGATGTGGGGCTCGATCCCAGGACCCGGGGGTCATGACCTGAGCTGAAGGCAAATGCTTAACAACTGAGCCACCCAGGAGCCCCTATAAATAAAATCTTAAAAGAGAGAGAGAGAGATGAGATGAATGAGAGCTGGACAAGTGATCCACGTTTCCTAGGGCTCAACTCCTATTCCTCTCATTCATTCATTCACTCACTACTTCCGCTGATGCTTCTTGAGTCCCTGTCATGGGCCAGGACCTAGGCTCAAGCCCAGAGATACAGCAGAAGGTCCGACAAGAACGCTGCCCTCATGGAACATACAGTCAAACAGAAAGGGTTGGAATCTCTGATTCCAGATTCTATGTCCGTGCTCAGGGAAGAAAGGGGCCTGTAAAGCAATCATTTCAGAAAAAATAAATAGAAGAGGAATGCACAAAGGTTAAGAAATAAGATCTTCTCTCTCCAATGCAGGACCCAGTAGACATCAAGTTTTATTCTGCCAAGTGCCCCTCCGGGTGGTGTTCCCTCCCCTGCACTCAGCTGTCAGGTACCATGCTCTGGCTGCAGGGGCAGTCTTCTCCCGGGAACCTGGGCTCAAGGCCCCACTCTGCTTCTTAGGAACTGAGTTACCCCGGGCAAGCCGCTTAATCCCGCAGAGGCTCGATTTTCTCATTCGTAAAACACTTGGTGACCAAATGAAACGACATGCATGAAAAGTACCCGGCAAGTGTGGATTTTCTCTCACTATTTAAGTCCTTACTGTTAAGAATAAAACTTCCTGCCTGACTTCCTGCCGTTCTCCACCAACTATAGGCCTTGTCAAAGCTGGAGCAATGAAGCTGGGCATTAGAGTCGAGTTGTTCACCTCCCTAGGGAGCCCCTGCACTGCAGCAGGGAGACTGTTCCACCTCCCAAGGGAGACCCCTCAGTGAGACTGCACAGCCTGTGGGATGGGCGTGGCTCACTGCGCAGCCTGGGGCTAGGGGGAAATGGGTGTAGCTCAGACACCTGATGGCCCGAGTTCGAATCCCAGCTCCTTCAATTACTAGTTATGTTCCTTAACCTCTCAGGGCAGATTCTCTTCTATCTACCTCATCATGTTGGCGACAGCATTAAGAGAGATGTTGCGTGGGGTGTCCTGGGCACAGAGCAAGTGCTAGATATTAGTCATGGTTGGTGGTATTGTCTGAAGCCCAGGCTGCCATGGGCAAGGGCTATGGAGGGAGCGACAGGGCCCTGCCCTCAAAGAGATGGGGTATTATAGTCCAGGGTATATCAGACACTCTTCAAAACACCCTGTGGGAATTGATGCTAGGAAAAAACCCTCAGGTCATAGTTGGCAGCAGCTACACAGCCCAGGGAATAAAACACAGGTACCTTGGTCGTGTCGCTAAAAATCTTTGATTTTGTTCCTCTCTGGGCCTCAGTTTCCCTATATATAAAATTAACCCTTTACACTGACTACTGTGCTGTCCCTTATGGTAACCATGAGCTCTATGTGACTATTTTTTTAAAGGTTTTTTAAAAAATATTTTTATTTATTTATGTGAGAGGGAGAAAGAGCTGGAGTGCGGGCACTCACATGAGGAGGGGGAAGAGCAGAGGGGGAGGGAGAGGGACAAGCAGACTCCACGCTGAGTGCAGAGCACCGAGCCCCATATGGGGTTCAATCCCACAACCCCAAGATCGTAACCTGAGCTGGGACCAGGAGCTCAAGTGACTGGGCCACCCAACCACCCCTCTGTGTGACTATTTAAATTTAAACTAACAGGGTGCCTGGATGACTGTCCGTGAAGCCTCTGACTCTTGATTTTGACCCGGTTGTGATCTCAGGGTTCACGAGATTGAGCCCCATGTTGGGTTCTGTGCTCAGGAGATTCTGCTTGGGATTCCTTCTCTCCCTCTCCTTCTGCTCCTCCCCACCCCCCGCTCTTGCACCTGTGCACACACGTGCATGCTCTACCTAAAATAAATAAATAAATAAAAGCTTAAGAATAATAACATAAATTTAAATTAACTAAAATTGGGGCACCTGGCTGGCTCAGTCAGAACAGCACACAATTCTTGATCTCAGAGTCGAGTCTGAGCCCCACTTTAGGTGCAGAGATTACTTAAATGAATAAATAAATTAAAACTTTCCAATATTTAATGAATGAATGAATTAAAATCAAAATTTTAAATTCAGTTCTTCAGTCACACAGCCACATCTCAAGCGCTCGGTAGCCGCATGTGTCTAGAGGCTAGCGTACTGGACCGCACAGAACAGAACGTCTCCATCATTGCAGAAAGTTCTATTGGCTACCACTGAACTAGAATGGTCTTAATGATTCTCCTCGTGGCTTTAACTCTCTCCGAGGGTGGGGACGATTGACATGACAGACGGTAGGTGGTGCACATTTGGCATCTGGAGGCTGAGAATGGGCACCTTCTGGAAGGCAGGACCCTGGAGAGCGGCGAAGTGAAGGCTGGGCTGCAGGGGTGCTGGGGTGCCCTCACGCAGAGCTTCTCACTGTAGCCTTCCCCTACTCTGCACCTTAGGCAAATTGCGACACGTGCTGAGCATGGACGGTTTCCTCAACTACCTCTGCTCAAAGGACGGAGATATCTTCAACCCAACCTGCCTCCCCATCTACCAGGATATGACTCAACCCCTGAACCACTACTACATCAACTCCTCTCACAACACCTACCTCGTGGGGGACCAGCTTTATGGCCAGAGCAGCGTCGAGGGATACATACGGTGCAGTGGGAAGCAAGGGGGAGGGTTCCCGCTCATGAGAAGGGGCCATCTGTGTTGTCAGGGGATAACGGGGATTGAAAAGATGTTGTGGGGGGGCTTGGGGCTGAGGATCCCTGGATTCCTGAGGACTTGGAGGAGGTGTTGAAGACTGACAGGAGAGTAGTACTGAAACTCTGTGGGGAAATGGAGCTTCTCTCTCTTGTATAGGCTGTGAAACTCTCTTGGAACTCAGAGGTCCTGATAGATTTATTTTGAACAGATAAAGAAACTAAATATTACATGGAAGGCAGTAGAGCACAGATGTTAGAAACATAGATTCTGGAGTCAGACCAAACTCCAAATCTGGAGTTTGACCAGATGAAATCAAATCCTAGTTGTCTCACTTGGTGTTCTAGTTCTAAGTATTTATTTATTTATTTATTTATTTATTTATTTATTTATTTATTTATTTTAAAGATTTTATTTATTCATTTGACACAGAGAGAGAGATTACAAGTAGGCAGAGAGAGAGGAGAGAGGAGGAAGCAGGCTCCCTGCCGAGCAGAGGGCCCACATGGGCCTCGATCCCAGGACCCTGGGATCATGACCTGAGCCGAAGGCAGCGGCTTTAACCCACTGAGCCACCCAGGTGCCCGGTTCTAAGTATTTAACCTCTCTGTGCCTCAGTATCCCCATCTGTGAAACAGGGATGATAACAATGCCTATTCTGTCTGAGTTGTTGTGAGGATTAAATGAGATAATCCATGTGTTAATAGCCAGTAAGTGATACCTGTTTTTATTGTGATTAATCATGGATTGGATCGAAGAATCAAGATAATCTTTGTAGTGGCAGCAACTGAACTAGTAGATTCAGGGTATAAAAGATGAGTGAAACATATTGTTTCTGCCCTAGGAAGTCTAGTAGAGAAGATAAAAGATAAATTTACTGAGCGTTTGAGGGGGGACCTGGCTGGCTCAGTCTGTAGAGCATGCAACTCTTGATCTCAGGGTCATGAGTTCAAGCCCCACATTGGCCATAGAGTTTACCTTAAAAACAAACAAAACTACTGAGAGGTTGACTAAGTCACATGTTGTCGAATGCAGTACAAGCAGAACATCAGAAGCATCATGAGGCAGTGTGTGATGACTGCTGGCTGAAGGAAGATTGTGAGTTGGAGAGGGTGCTTGGGTGGAGGGTAGTGTGAGCCATAGCAGTGTCCCAGTGGACAGAGAAGGGTCCACCAAGATGCAGCTTGAAGGGGTCTTGGTGACTAAGTGCCAGTGAACACTGTTCTCTCCAGAGTGGGGAGAGAGTCCCTAGATGGAAGAGAAGACCTTGATCTCTCTGTCCCTGGGGGTTTGGGGTTCTTGCAGGGCCCTGAAGAGGGGGTGCCGCTGCGTGGAGGTGGATATATGGGATGGACCTAACGGGGAACCTATAGTTTACCACGGACACACCTTGACCTCCCGCATCCCATTCAAAGATGTCGTGGCCACTGTGGCACAGTACGCCTTCCAGGTAGGAGTCCTGGGATGGGTGTATTAGAGAGGGAACGTGTTCTGAGGGAAGAGTGTCTGCCTCTGCATCTGTGGAAGGTAGATGGACGCAGGGGAAGTTATGTCAAATGGCAGAGATGGACAAGAGATTTTAACTGTGAAGCACCAGGCAAATATTGAGGGATTATGAATAAGGGGATGGATGTGTCACCAGTAATTAGTAGTCCTGGAGGTAATTGCTAGAGATCAGTGACTATATTACTTCTAGTCACTGTGACCCTATACTTACAACACCCTAGACATTGACAACTGTCACCCATTTCTGAGATGTCACCCTAAGGAAATGGAAGAAGTGGTGGGCAGGGCTGGGGGATGATAGGAATCTGGAGATGAGTGTAACATGAACACATACTCATGGGAATGGCCTAGCCTTCCCACTCTGAGCCCCAAAGCTCAAAAGTCCCAGAGGGACTTGGGGCACACCTGATATAGGCCTGAGATTTGGGATCCCGACAGTGACTTTCAGATGTGGGGTGGGCCCCAGACCCAGCAAGACCTCCTTGATGCCCAGAACAGGGTCAGAGGGGTTTAGCAATCAGGGTACTCTGAGTGAGTCACCAGGGGTGGTCTGAAGAAGCAAGGAGGTTACATGCTTTGGACCGATGGCTCTAGCGTTCCCTCCCTTCCCCATCAGACATCAGACTATCCAGTCATCTTGTCGCTGGAGAACCACTGCAGCTGGGAGCAACAGCAGGTCATGGCGCACCATCTGACTGAGATCTTGGGGGAGCAGCTACTGAGCACTACCTTGGATGGGCTGCTGCCCACTCAGCTCCCCTCCCCCGAGGTAGGCACCCTGTTCTGCCAGCCTGGGCTCTGCTGTGGCTTCCGTACTCTCCCATCCTTGCTCCTCCGCGCCCCTCCTGTTCGCTTCTTCTCACCCCTCCATGGACCATCTTGCTCTTGAATATTCTTGGAGACAAGTTTAATTTTCCAAGTAAAAGTCCAATTGAAGGCAGAATCATTGATGGATTTTCTAAATTTTAAATCAATTACTTATTTCTTTTTTCAACGGAAAGATCTTGCTTTTTTTTTCTTGATGGTTCATAATTGTTGTAGTCCTTACAGACAACACAGAGAAAGGGAAATCCCCCCACCATAATCTCAACCTCTCTCATAACAGGTGCCAAGAGATGTTTGTGAATGCTTACATAAACAATATGTGTATATATATTTGTACTTTGAAGAATGCTTGGGGTCATTTTCTATATCCCTTTTATATCTCAAATATAATAGATATCATAGATGTCCTTTCATGTATAACTTTTTTTCCTTTTAATAGCTTGTGGTATTCCATTTTCTGTTGGGAACCATTATTTATTTAACCAGTAAATGGTAAACATTCAGATTGTTGGTAATTTTTCTTTTTTTTTTTTTTATTTATTCATTTGACACAGAGAGAGAGATTACAAGTAGGCAGAGAGGCAGGCAGAGAGAGAGGAGAGAGGAGGAAGCAGGCTCCCTGCCGAGCAGAGAGCCCGATGTGGGCCTCGATCCCAGGACCCTGGGATCATGACCTGAGCCGAAGGCAGCGGCTTTAACCCACTGAGCCACCCAGGCGCCCGGTAATTTTTCACTTGTACATATAGCTTTGTCCATTTACTTACTTTCTTTCTCTCTCTTTTTTTTTAAGATTTCTTTTTTTGAGGGAAAGAGGGAGAGAGAGAGCGTGCAAGCATGCGGGGGAGAGTAGGTAGGGGCAGAGGGAGAGAATCTCAAACAGACTCTGTGCTGAGCATGGAGCCTGACACAGGGCTTGATCCTACAACCTCGAGATCATGACCTGAACCAAAATCAAGAGTTGGGTGCTTAAGCAACTGAGCCACCCTGGCACCCCACTTACTCTTTCTCTGAGGTGAATTCCTGAGAGTAAACAAACTGCTGGGCTGAAGAGTTCACATGGCGATATTTTGGTTATTATTGCCAAGTTGCCCTCTGGAAAAAAAATACCAAATTGCACTCTGACCAACAGTGTAAGAGATGGACCACAAATAACTCCAGTAGTAACATGATACATAGTGGCAAATGTGGGGGAATAAAAGTCAAGTTTTTAAAAAAGAAAGGTCTATATTTTCTTCTTTAGAATTAATTGATATTATTTACCCACTTTTATTGGGGTTTATAATCTTTATCGGTATATAGTAAGTTTTAAAATTTCTGTTTTTGCATCATAGCATCTTCTGACCTATGGAGGATTCTAAGCTTTGTGTAGTCAAATTGGCCAGTCCTTTTTATGTCTTCTGAGTTACCATCTCCTGTTTCTTTTCTTTCTTTCTTTTTTTTTTGAGAGAGAGCTTGGAGGGGGGCAGAGGGAGTGGGAGAGAATCTCAGACTCCTCGCCGAGCACAGAACCCGACACAGGGCTCGATCTCAGGACCCTGAGATCGTGACCTGAGCCAAAACCAAGAGTCGGACGCTTAACCGACTGAGCCACCCAGGCGCCCCTCATCTCCTGTTCCCACTTTAAGATTCAAAAAGTGATTCAAAAAGATTCTCCATTTTCTTCTAATACTCTTATGTCCTTTATATTTACATGTAAATCTTGAATCTGGGCGAAATCTCTGTGTCATATGTGAGGTATTTTTTATTTCATGTTGTTTTCTAGTTGGATAAAGATGTGACGAGTTGGCTTAACGACAGGGAACCCTACTGTATCAGGCAGCCGCCCTGTGGGGCCTCTGGCCACTCACTTCTTCTGCCTTTGAGGTGATCCTGTGAGAGCAGTGGGAGCTGCCGGGCCCCCCAGGAGGGTCCCAGAGCAGACAGGGAAACAAGCCCCTTCATTTCTCTCTCCAGGAGCTTCGGAGGAAGATCCTGGTGAAGGGAAAGAAGTTGAGGACACTTGAGGAGGATCTTGAGGAAGAGGAAGAGGAGGAAGAACTAGAGCCTGAGGTGGAGAGGGAGCAGGAAACAGACACGGAGCCGGAGGCCCAGGGGGAGTCTGAGTCCCAGGAGCCGAGCCCACGCAGTAAGGACAAAAAGAAGGAGAAGGTACGCCGGGAGAGTGGTCTTTCTGCTCTGGCATTTGGGCAGTCTGCACCATAAACGGAGTTCATGTGTGGAGAGACTAGAGAGCCAGGCAGGGCGGAGGGCCAAGGAGCAAAATGCTCCTTGCTCCAGTAAAAGAAGTGTAAGGAGGCGTCCATGGTGTCACGGCATACAGTCCTATGGAGAGAGATGGCGGTGGTTTTCCAACTCCTTTGGGCCATGGAATGGTTTGCGACTGAAATCTTATGTGGGAGCTCTGTATACAAAAGGGATGGAAGCAGAGCCTTCCCAGGTGAAGCACTCATTTGGCTCTCTCCTGGGTCCCCCATTGACTCTTGAGACATATTTGTACTTCTCGGTCTTTTTAAAGGCCAGTTTGAAAACCACTGGTGTGCGCATGCGCGCACACACATGCATGTACGTGAGAGACAGAGAGAGAGAGAGAGAGAGAGAGAGAGAGAGAGCACCCTGTACTGTTGTATTGGGGGCATAGGGCTTACTCAAGTGACTGCTGTGACCTCATCTGAAATGGGCTTCTTGGAAAAGGTGAGTCTGATAAGGGGCCAGAAATAGCCAAAAAGGCGGAGCAGAAAGGGTTGGGGAAGGTGAAGGCTCTGAGAAGACTGTGCCCAAGGGGCCTGGCTCCTTGTGGAGAAGGGGTGTCATCGGTGACACTGCCAAGATCCTGGTCAGAAGTCTGCCTTTCTCCTTCTCATGCTCTTCCTTGACTTAGCTGACTAACTTCTAGCTTATCCTGTCCTCTCCGGGGCTGTGGTGTCTAGCCTGTTCCTGTGTCCAGGGAAGGAAATGGGAATTCAGGAGAAAAATGTAAAGCTGTTACTCTGGGACCCTCACATCCTTCCAGTGTGACTTCCCTGCCCATTTGTATACCTTGACATATCTGTCTGGGTTCATGTACATTTTGACCAAAATATACTATTAATCTGTTTTAAAAGGTGAGAGGTAGGGAGGAGGACACCTCTCTGTTTCAAAATAATAAAAACCTGTTACCCAGAAAGTAACAGTAGAGCAGACCCTTCAGGCCCAGAGGCTGAAACCGATCCCATCAGGGTATGCAGCCTTGCCTTTATTCCCATTCCCATCCCCAGGTTGTGATGTGTCCGCTGTTATGTCCGCCTATCTGTTGTGAGGTTATGGTTCAGGCTTCTATTTCCGAGGCTGGGCCCCTTCTCTTTCCCAAGCAGGTGAGGCAGGAGGGAGAACGTAAAGGGGAGGCAGCGGGCAGAGGCTTAGGTTGGATGGGGAAATTCAGATCCTGGCCATCGGCTCTTGCCCTCTCGGCTCTCCGAAGGTTCAATTCCACCTCCCTCTCTATTTTCTCCTCTTCCAGATATCCAAACCCATCTTGTGCCCATCCCTCTCCGCCCTGGTTGTCTACTTGAAGTCTGTCTCATTCCACAGCTTCACTCATTCGAGGGAGTACTACCGCTTCTATGAGACCTCCTCTTTCTCTGAAGCCAAGGCCAGAAGGCTCATCAAGGAGGCTGGTCAGGACCAAAAGGGAGGGCGAGGGAGGGAACCGCGATGGGTAGGCTCAGGCTGCTGGGCAGGACCAAGGGGCTGAGGAGGCATGAGGGAGCTAAGCGACTCCTCAGAGCAGGCCCTGGGACAGGAGCTCTGAGCAGTGGGCTCAAGTCTCTCGGGGGAGGAGAGCTGGCCTCAGGAGATGCTGGGGATGAGAGCGAAGTGGGCAGGCAGCGTACCCGTGGCCAGGGAAGTGGGGGGTCCCCCCATTGCCATCTTCCTACTATACCCTCTTTGCAGGCAACGAATTTGTGCAACACAACGCCTGGCAGCTAAGCCGTGTGTACCCCAGTGGCCTGAGGACAGATTCGTCCAACTACAACCCCCAGGAACTCTGGAACGCTGGCTGCCAGATGGGTGAGGGGCGGCAGCAGCAACGGATGGGGGAGGGGCGGCGCCTACGCGCCCCGGGGGGCAGGAGGGCCAGGGGAGGCTAGGGAAATGCAATCTACGGGGGGCGTTCCCAGCAGGCCCTTGTATACCCAATCCCTCTTCTTCCTTCCCTGAGAGAGGGGTTGGAGGGCTCCTGAGATGTATGCTCCCCTCCCTCTCTCCCGCGCGCGCAGTGGCCATGAACGTGCAGACCGCGGGGCTGGAGATGGACATCTACGACGGGTTCTTCCGGCAGAACGGTGGCTGTGGCTATGTGCTGAAGCCCGACTTCCTGCGTGATGCCCAGAGCTCCTTCCACCCCGAGCGGCCCATCAGCCCCTTCAAGGCCCAGACCCTCCTAATCCAGGTACCACGGAGAGCGAAACCACGGGGAAGAACCTGGGGTGGCCAGCATGGAAGCCGGGGGTGGGGGGCCCAGCGGGAACGCAGTGTGTGAAGAACTCCTCACGAGAGGCAGGATAGCTGTGCAGCGTGGGGATTTGGGAGCCAGCTGCCTGGGTTCAAACTTGCTCACTAGTCGTATAACTCTGGGCCAGTTCCTGAACCCCAGGCTCCTCCCCAGCAAAATGGGAGGAATGCTAGTCCCCAGGGGTTGTTGTGCTCAGTAGTCCCAAAGTGCCCACGACAATGCCTGGGGCAGAGTCAGGGCCAGAAAGGGTTTGCTGAACATACCTACTTTCCAACCTTGTTCAATTTCTACTTGGGTGCATTTTAAATCACAG
>LNAC01000285.1:1457039-1488157 GCA_002007465.1 Ailurus styani | reverse complement strand
GCTTGCAGGTCATCAGTGGGCAGCAACTCCCCAAGGAGGACACGAGTAAAGAGAGGTCCATTGTGGATCCACTGGTGAGAGTGGAGATCTTTGGCATCCGCCCAGACAAAGCCCGGCAAGAGACCAGCTACGTGGAGAACAACGGTGAGGCTGGGCGGTGCTGGGCAGGGGTGAGGGGGGTGGTGGTGGTGGGGGGTTAGGTGGGAGGAGTGTGGCTGTTTCCCTACTGCGCTGCCCTCCCTGAATCACAGTCCCTGTCCTCACCCCCCTCTCCCACCTCCACGGGAAGCAGTGTGGAACGGGACAAAGAACGAGGGCTTGGACATCTTGGATCTGAATCCCGGCCCCTTACTTACAAGCTCCAGTGACCTGGGCAGATTGCTTCCCCGCTTGGGACTGCAATCCCCTCACCTATAAAATGCTGATCCCTGGGAAAATTTCGAGAACACAAGGAAAGCAACCCAGGACGTGCCTAAAGCAAACGGCCAGCAAGGTCTCTTCTTTCACTGCCTCTCTCCTTGGCCCCCGCCTCAGGTTTTAATCCGTACTGGGGGCAGACGCTGAGCTTCCGGGTCCTGGTGCCCCAACTGGCCCTGCTGCGTCTTGTGGTCAAGGACTACAACCGGAAATCCCGAAATGACTTTATCGGGCAGTACACGGTGCCCTGGACCTGCATGCAGCAAGGTGGGCCAGTCCTTCAGCCCCTGGCCACTGACGCCCTGGCCCCAGCCGCCCTTCTGACGCCCTCCTCCCGCCCTCTCCAGGCTACCGCCACGTACACCTGCTCTCCAAGGATGGCATCAGCCTCCATCCAGCTTCCATCTTCGTGCATGTCAGCATCCGGGAAGGGCTGGAGGGGGATGAATCCTAAGGTGGGCACTTCTTGGGAAGGGTGGGTGCACTGCCTTGAGATGGTAAGAAACACCTGGAAGGATGCTCCCGAAAGCAAAGAGAGGTGGTAAAAACCAAGTTTTGGATTGTGCATTCCTAAGCACAAAATTACCTCACTCTTCCTAACAAGCAAATCTAGGACCTGACTTTTCTCTCTTCCCTTTCTTCGTTTCTACAAGTCTGTGGTTATCTTTTCAGCCCCCTTCCTTCGCATACTCTATACTGGACTTCCTTCCTTCCTCTTGCCATAGGCTCAATCCCCTACCCAGACCTAAGACTAATCAATCTCTCATCAACCCGGGCTCCAAGGCTGGCAGCAACTAGACACCCAGAGAGGGGCCTGGAGCGGAGGGACCCAGAGAGGCATTACCCCCTCCACCCAAACTGCCTCAAAGCCCAGAGCCAAGGAAAAGATAAACCAAGCCTCAAGGCTCCCCAGGCAAAGTCTGGGGAAGGAGAGCAGAACCCAGGAGTGTACTACGACTCTCGAGAGAACATTGCACAGCCCTGATCCCCACTGGACTGCTCTCCCACCTGTATTAATAGAGCTTTTCTACCCGGTTTGGCTTGAGTATGGTCTGTTGCTGGGCAAGAAGAGGAGGCATGAAGGTTGGGGGACATTTGGGGAGACAGGTGGGGCAGGGAGAGGGTGGAGAAATAAGAAGTTTCCAGGCGTCTCCCCCCCCAACCCTGGCATGTGCTACATAGAAGGATACAGAAGTATGGCCTCTAAGGACAAAAGGAGGAGACCAAGGGTTACGTGAACCAAGCCCTCGTGAGAGATTGCCCGGAACAGTCCTGGTTTGTCTACTGCCCCAGTATAATTATTAAAAGAACCCTTTCCCATTCCTCCAGTGTGTCCCAGTTCCAATGATTAAGCATACGGTCACCGTGAGGTACTGAGGGAATTCTGGATCAGAGATTCTCACTGCCCCCTCCCCCAAGTCCTGTGCCTTTCCTGCTCTTGTGTTTTAATTCCTGTGCAGCTGCCGAGCCAGGCTGAGGAAGGAGGCTGAGGAGAGGGGCTGAATTTAAGCTGCTTCCAGGGGGAGGCTGACTGGGTCTACAGGTATAGACACGACTAAGGGGCTCAGAAATAAGGAGCAGGGCAAGGGCCAAGACAGGCTCAAGGACAGAGAGAAGGCAGAGCCGGGAATATTTCTGAATGCCTCGCCGAAGACGGAAGGACACAAAGGAGCGGCGGAGGTCTGAGAGGGGACGGGGCCGATCGGGAGGACAGCGGCTGGGCTCAGTCAGGGACGGGGACGCGTCGGTAAGCTCGTCACCACTCTGTTTAACATGCTTGAGAGCAGGAGGTGCGACAGCACATGCGCTGAGATACAACTGTTTGGAGGGCGCTGGAAGAACACAGGACTTGACAGAGCAAGGAGAAGGGGAAGAGAGAATGGGTGAAACCAAGGTCTTAGAGCCGGGGACTCTGGGGGAGTGATGAAGGAATCGAGAACTCACGGGTTAGAAACCCAGTGTGCCTCAACCGGAAATCCCTTTGTGGTCCATGTCACTCTTTCATACGGCCATCAGCGTCCCAGTACTACAGCCTGAGCCCCCGGAGGTCTCTGGCCACCTGGGGAACCTCGAAGCCAGCCCCTCCTTAGGCCCCCGAGCGGCTGGCAACTCTGCTTCCAATCTGCGTGTCTCGGACCACACCCTCTGTGGGGGGGTAGGGGGCCAGGCTCTCAGCCCTCGGGTCCGGTCGGGGGAGCAGCAGGAGCAGGAGGGCTGGGCTCCTCCAGCTGCACGTCGTGCAGGTGCACCGTGGGGGTGGTGGGGTCTTTGCCCACTCCTTGGCTCGGGTCGGCCTGGTCCGGGTGGTGCCGGCGCACGTGCTTCACCACCTGGAACTTCTGCTTGGCCTTGTAGCTGCAGAGGCGGCAGAAGAAGGGGTGGCGGTCGGTGTGGGTGAGGGCGTGGTGGCGCAGGCCGGCGGCCCAGCGGAAAGCGCGGCGGCACACGTTGCACACGTAGGGCTTGGCCTCGCTGTGCTTGCGGAGGTGGGTGCGCAGCAGGAAGCGGGTCTTGAAGGCCTTGCCGCACTGCTCGCACATGAAGGCCCGTGCCTCCCGGTGCCGTGTCTCTTGGTGCACGCGCAATGCATCGGCCCGGTTGGTGCAGTACTCACACTCAGGACACTGGTATGGCTTCAGGCCTACGGGAGGGGGCAGGGCCAACAGACAAAGTCACTACCGAAGGGGTGGAGCCTCGGTGAGCCGGCCCAGGAATCACTAGGATCCCGGGACACGACACAAGCAGCCAGCTGAGTCACGACCGCCATCTGTGGAATGTTCCAGCCCCATCTACCACTGTCTGCCCTCCTCCCAACACAGCTGCTGGTGTACAGTGAGCGCCCAAAGGATGCCGATAACTGGACCCGTGAGTAGCCACCTGACGGTGATGACTACTTAGATATGGGGTTTCCGGATGAGAAACTCCGACTCCCCTTATGATCATGGGGTACTCAGGGAACTTGGGGATCCACTTAAAGAGAACTCCTTGCTCAACTCAGAAAAGAAAATGCTTAAGGAGGAAGGAGTAGAGACAAGAGAGCAGTGTTTGTAGAGGCAGAGCGCCCTGAAATGCATCTGGTTATTCCCGGTACATGAGGGGACCCTATGAGTAACACAGGCACACCACCATTAGCCACTCACGGAGCACCTGTAGCTCCCGGACTCCGTACCCAAGAGAAAAAAAGAAGCTAAAACGGGTGACCTTTTCATGCTCTCGTTACTCCTGGTAGTTTCATTGTGTCTGCAGGAACTAAGCAGACCTCCATCGGCCACACGTGTATGTTGCGGGGTTCTCAGTGGGGAGGGGGGTGGTTGGCCTAGGGACACGGTCAGCAGGGAAGCTTTTACAAAGTACACACGCCCAGGCCCCAATGCTCACCTCTCTTCTGCTTCTCACAGGTCTTCAGTGGGTTGGGAACCTATTCTGGCCCATCAGCCTCCCCCCAGTGTGCACCCCCAATCTGAGCAAGGACATCCACCACCTCAGGGAGGCAGGGAGTGCCAGGGAGCGGGGGAGACCCCCATGGGCCCATCGAAGCCGCGCAGACTCACCTGTGTGTTTGGTCATGTGGTACTTGAGCTGGTTGACCCACTTGCACTTGTAGCCACAGTCGGGACACAGATACTTCCGTTCCTCCCTGTGGATCCGCATGTGGTACTGGAGGAGGGAAGAGCAGAGTATGCCCAGAAGATGCGCACCCTTGGTCCTTGGTGGAGGCGCTCCCGCCCCGGCTGTGCTGCCGTCAACAAGCGGGCTCCCTGCTTCGCCGCCCCCTTAACCCGCTGGGCCGACCTCTCGGTCTGGCCTACCCCAGCTCTGCCACTTACTACCTGTGCCTTCGCGTGCTTAACCCCGAACTCCCAGTCTCTTACTCTATAAAACGAGAAACAGCGGCACTAACTCTATCTCCTGTTTTGCAAGGATAAAAATTACGGCATCCGGCATGCAGTAAGCACTCAATAAATGCTAGCCATTATCGTCTAGGTGACTGGAGAACTGTTACATGCCTGTGTCACAGGCCACGCTTGCATGTGCAACCACCCTATGAAGTATCAGCCCCGTTTCCCGGGGGCAGAATCTGAGTCTTGGCACCGCTAAGGGCGCTTGACGGAGACCCCAGAACTGACTGATAACCGGGAGTCGGGATCGAGATAGAACCCAGGGAGCTCCCCACGCAGCCCCCGCGGCCCCCCCACCAGCCTTACCTTGAGGCGGGAGGGGTCAGCACAGGCGTAGGGACAGAGGTGGCAGCGGTAGGGCTTCTCCCCCGTGTGGATGCGGCTGTGCCAGGTGATCTTCTGCCGGTTCTTGGTGCTGTAGGCGCAGTCGGTGCACTTGTAGAGCCGCGTGCCCCCGTGCCCCTTCACGTGGTGGTCCAGCACCAGCTGGTGGCGGCACGTGAAGTCACAGAAGGGGCAGCGCAGGGGCGGCTGGCCGGTGCCCCCGCCGCCCTCCGGGGCTGGGGCCGCCTCCCCCGCCGCCTCCTCCTCCTCGTGCTGCTCCAGGTAGTGCCTGACCAGGCCGGCACGCTCCCGGGCCGCGAAGTCGCAGAGCTGGCAGCGGTGACTGAAGTGCCGCCGCCGCCGGTGCTCCTCCAGGGCCGGCCGGCTGGGGAAGGCCTCCCGGCAGGCCCCGCACTCCAGCCGCGGGTGCTGCTTGCGGGTGTGGCCCCGCAGGCTGGCCGGGCTGGGGCACAGCAGCCCACAGTGGGGGCAGCACAGGGGGCCCTCGGGGGTGGCAGTGGTCGGGGAGCCCGGCGTGGCGGGGGGCGGCTCGGGGTGCCGGCGCAGCGCGTGCTGCTTGAGCGCCGTCTCCGAGCTGAACTGCGCCTCGCACTGCGGGCACGCAAAGGCGGGGGTGCCCTGGTGGCAGCTGTTGACGTGGCGCGTGATGTCGTGGCGCAGGTAGCCGCTGTAGTCACAGAGTGGGCAGAAGTGGGTGGGCGTCTTGTCGTGGACCCGCAGCCGGTGCAGGCGCAGTTTCGAGTTGGTACCGAACGTCTGCGGGCAGGAGCTGCAGGGGATGCGGCCGACCCCCGTGTGGCGGGACTGGTGGGCCTCCAGCCGGTAGCGCCTGGTGGTGGAGAAGTCACAGAAGGGGCACCGGTGGGGCTTCACTCCCTCGTGCTTGAGGCGCCGGTGCTGCTGCAGGCAGCGGCTCTGTTTGCAGGTGAAGCCGCAGTCCCCGCACTGCAGGGGGGGC
The DNA here is from genome assembly GCA_002007465.1 of Ailurus styani. Classification (NCBI taxonomy): domain Eukaryota; kingdom Metazoa; phylum Chordata; class Mammalia; order Carnivora; family Ailuridae; genus Ailurus; species Ailurus styani. The sequence continues at coordinate 1,482,538 of LNAC01000285.1, read as the reverse complement.
CGAGGCCCGCGGGCCGGGTGCCTCCGCTGCTGGTGCAGCCTCAGAGCGGCGGCGGCGGTGGCCGTGAAGGAGCAGAGGCCGCAGTGCAGCTCCCCAGGCTCTCCGAGGGGGCAGCCCCGGCTCTGGTGCGTCCTCAGGGCCCGCTCCTGGCGGCAGCTGAAGGGACAAGTGGGGCAGGAGAAGCGGGCCCCCTTCTGCCTCCGAACCAGGGCCGCGTCCCCAGTCCCGGGGCTGCCCTCTGGACTCCCGCCGCTGGGGGAGGCGGAGTCCCCGGGGCTCAGAAGGGGGGCCCCTCGCTTTCCGCCCCCGCCGCGGACCCCCCGGCAGCCTTCGGCCACGTGGGAGGTGATGGAGGAGAGCCGGGAGCACAGGAACGGGCACGAGTTGCAGTGGAACTTGCCCCGCTCAAAGTGGAACTTCTCGGGGGGCTCTGCGGGCAAGATGTTCCCGGATGGAGGGGCTGTGGAGCCGCGAAGCGGGCCGGGGGGCTTCTCTACCTCTTCTGGCTCCCGGGGAAGCGCAGAAGCAGCCTCTTTGGGGAGCGCCGGCTCCACTTCTAACGGGGCGGGCGGGGGCTTCGCACCTTCTGCGTCCTCGTCCTCGCAGACCTGGGTGCCCGGGGGCAGGGCATGCGGAGGCGGCGGGGAGCCTGGTCTGGGCAAAGCCTTGTTCTTCCTGAGCAGAACGGGGCACTTCTTTAGCAGGTGGGTGCTGAGGCCACGCTGCTGCTTGAAGCTGGCCCCACACTCGGGGCACAGCAGGGGCTCTCGGCGGCCCTGGCACCCGGTCCTGGAGTGCACGCTCAGGGCCTTCTCCCGGCGGGTAATGAACGGGCAGTGGGTGCAGCGGAAGGCGCGCCCCTCTCCCTGGATCACTACCATCTGAACCCGCCCCTCCAGGACCAGGGCCTCAGCCTGCTCTTTGTCCTGCCTCCGCAGGGCCTTGAGCAAGGACTCCGACTCGGGGAACTGGGAGAGGGGGGTGCTCTCGGCAGGCAGAGCGGCCTTGAAGGCTCTGGCCCAGCTGTCAGGGGGCTCCTCCGAGGAAGGGAAGTTCCGGGGGGCCTCCGGGACTGGCTTTTCCAGAACAGGCTCTTCTTCAGCACACAGGTCGGAAGTCCCGGCGCCTTCAAAGGCAGACAGCTCCGTTAAAGTTCCATCTGGCCCTTCCAGTCGCAGGGGCCCTGCGGGGTCCAGGGGCCTGAAGGCCACGGGGGCGGCTTCGGCGATCTCCTCCAGGGGCGGCTCGGCCACGGGTTCCAGCTCTACCCCGAGGGCCTCCAGGTGTAGTGTGCAGCCACCGTCATCGACCTCGGCCGGACTGGGGCTGCCAGCCAGGTCGTCCCCCTGCGGAACCTCACCGCCATCCAGCCTCCCGGCGCTCTCCTCCTCGCTGCTCTCCGGCGGGGCGGGGTCCGAGTGGGGCTCCACCACCGGCCCAGGGTCCCGGTCTGGCCCCTCGGGTGGGGCGGGCGGCTGGCTTGGGGGCTCCGAGTCGGGTGGGGGCGTCGGGCCCGACCTGGTCCCGTCGGGCTCCTGGCTGGCATAGCGAAGCTGCCACACCTGGTCGCCGGGCACGTAGCCGTGGGCCTTGCGCTTGTGGAAGAAGAGCGTGGTGTTGCTGAAGGTGCGGTAGTCACAGAGGGCACAGCAGAACTCGCGCAAGCGCGTGTGCTTGCAGTTCTCGTGGCTCAGCAGCGCCTGCTTGTGGCGGCTCTGGTAGCTGCAGTAGCGGCAGGGGTAGAGCGGGGCCGGTGGGCCCGGGTGGTGCTGGGAGGCCATGTGCTTCTGCAGCTCGTACTTCCGCTTGCACGCGAAGGCGCACACCTCGCACATCAGGGACTTGCCCTGGTGCCGCAGCTTGTGGCTGCTCAGCTGATCAGCCCGGTGGCAGCGATACGGGCACTGGTTGCACTGGTATCTGGTAAGGGGGAAGTGGGGGGCACAGTGGCCAGGCTAAATCTCTGGGAGCCAGCCCCCGAGTGCTTCCTGTGGACGAGGCTCTACACTCAGGGCCTCACTCGTGTCATCTAACTTACTCTCTGCCACCACCCCATGGCCCGGGCATCTACTTCCAATGGAGGAGACTCAAGCATGGAGGTTAATAACCTGCCTCGGGTCACAAGGAAGTGAAGGCCGACAGCCCACCAGCTCGGCTTGTGTTCTCACCCCTCCTCTACACTGCTCCCCGCAAGGAAGACAGCTCAGATCAGCCACCCACTGTGGACTCAGAAGCAGCTATAGGGGCTACGGCCTCACAGGGCACGTGTCTGTGCCTAGATCCCATTCTCCCCCAGAGGCATGAAAGCTCAGGAGACCCCCTGGCCAGCAGAGCCACAGCACAGAGGGGAACTTGCCTGGATGGGCAACGTGGCTAGGATGGGGGTCGCAAGTGCTGTCTCCCAGCTCTCCCAGGCCTGGACTCAGAGCTTAAGGGACGCGGTCAGGTGTGGGCCTGGACTCTGGGTCTGTGCTCCCTTCCCTGAGCCCAGAGAGCTCTCCCCATGCAGACGGGGCCACAGGCACAGAAGCCAGCTAAGGCCATAGAGCGGAGACGAGAGGAGCGGAGAGGGGCCCGGGGAGGAGTCATACTGGGGCCACGAGAGCACGCTGACTTCAGGAGGAGGCTAGCTTAGCATCTGCTTCCCGGGCTAGGGAGGGAGGTGCGCGCACTCGTACCTGAGGTCCCCCGCATGTTTCCGCATGTGCACACTGAGGTAATGCTTCCACTTGGTGACGTAGCCACACTCGGTGCACATGTAATCCTTGGTGTTGGAGTGGGTCAGCATGTGCTTGGACAGGTAGCTCACGTCGCGGCATGTGAAGTCGCAGAGCTCACACTTGTGAGGTTTCTCACCTTGGGGGCGAGTGGGGGTAGGGGAGGAAACATGGATCAGAAGTGGATCGAGTGAGCACACAGACCGTCCCTCCACCCGCAAGCTTGCCCTGATGCCCAACGTGATGGAAGGCTCCCCGCACCACCCAAGGCGTGGCTCCCAACAGTCAGCGCTGCTTCTGGCCCTCTCCTCTGCTCCAACGAGGAGGAAGCCGGGGGGAAAGTGAAGACCATGCTTTCCACAACCAGCTTGCAAGTCTACCTGGACACTGTAGAGCTTGTTGACACTAACAGCCAACTGCCCCACTTACCCTAATTCCCTCCAGTTTTGCAGAAGAGGAGGAAAAAACTAGGCCATGTGACACAGTGGTTATGAATCTGGACTCTGGAGTCCAACCCATTAATAAAGATATTGAAAACTAACATGTACAGAACGCACGTTATAAAGTGCCCCCTTTTGAGCACTTTATAAAAATGCCCCCTCTTGGGGCACCTAGATGGCTCAGTTACTTAAACGTTTGCCTCTGGCTCAAGTCACAATCCCAAGGTCCTGGGTTCGAGCCCCACGTTGGGCTCTCTGCTCAGTGAGGAGTCTGCCTCTCCCTCTCCCTCTGCCTGCCCCGCTCCCCCTGCTTGTGCCTCTTGCTCTGTCAAGTAAATAAATAAAATATTTAAAAAAACGTATCCCCTCTTTTTTTTTTTTTAAGATTTTTTATTTTATTTATTTATTTCACAGAGGGAGAGAGGGGGGGGGAAGCAGGCTCCCCGCTGAGCAGGGAGCCTGATGCGGGCCTCGATCCCAGGACCCTGAGAACATGACCTGAGCCGAAAGCAGAGGCTTTAACCCACTGAGCCACCCAGGCGCCCCCCAAAAAACGTATCCCCTCTTAACTGACTCTTCCCAACAGTCCTATAAAGCAGGTGCTAGGACTGCCCCATTTTACAGAGAAAGAAGCTGAGGCACAGGGAAACCACAGAGTTGTTAAGTGGTGGTTCAGATCCCAGCTTACTACTACTATGTGCTCTTGGACAAGTCACGTAAACCCTTTAAGTCTGTTTTTCTTTGTCTCCAAAGAAGGGGGCAACAAAAATACTGACTGCTCATGGCTGGTGAGGAGATTAAACGAGACGTCCCAAAGTCCTCAGCAGTGTCCGGACTCGAGGAAGAGCGATCTATGGAATTGGGCAAGAGCTGGCGCTAAAAGGCTGGGGGCACGTTCCTGCAGGACCCTTCCCTGTGCTCCCTGCCTACCCACTCAGCCAGTTTCCCTGTGATGAAAGGCAAGCGAAATGGTGTTCTGGCTCCAGTTCTGATATTAGCCGTGTGATCCTGAAACGGGCCATCTAGACGTTCAGTTCCTCTCCTTTACCTGCCTTCCTTGCAAGACTGTTACTATGCATCAAGTGAGACAATATAAAAGAACTCGGCAAACTATAGAGCACTGTAGAGATAGGAGATTTTACAAAGGGCCTCAGAAAAATGAGATTTGGTGACTAAGGCATGCACAGAAACGAACTGTTCACTGGAAACAATGGCTTTGCCCCAACCTGCCTAAAAGCTGTCCCAAACTAGAGTCTTTGATGAGATTTTTAAAAAATGTCTCGTCAACCCACTGATGCTTGCCTAGAGATCACAAGTGGGAGGATGCCGCACCAGGGGGCCTAATTTGGTTGTCACTCAAAGCATCGGTAGAATGCTGGCAGGCAGTTAAGAGTCTGGGTGGGCTGCCGAGGCTCTCCCAGGCGTGGACAGCTCGGTCCCCTCGCCCCCGTCTCTAACAGCACAGTCTCAAAACCTGAATCACAAAGGAAGGTATCTCTCCGTGGCCTTCAGCTCAGACTGCCTGGACTCCCGTCCTAGCTTAACCATTTCACTAGCCGAGGGACCCTCAACTTAAGGCTCCTTTGTAAACTATGGACGGTAGATCTAGCTCTAGGAACAACGGACACAGAGCCAGTCATGGGCCTTGTACCCGGCACACTGGCTGGGTGGCTGTCACCGCAGTGTGACTGCAGGGGCTCACCCGTGTGCAGCAGCATGTGGCGAATGAGCACCCTCTTGTGGGCAGTGGCGAAGTTGCACTCGGGGCACTGGTGAATCTTCTCGTGGGCGTGCATCTTGCCCACGTGGTCCTGGTAGGCCACGGGGTTGAAGGTGGCGAAGGGGCAGAAGGTGCAGCGCAGCTCCTCGCTGCCCGCGTGGCCCTGCTTCTTGTGCTTGCGGAACACGTGCTTATTGGAGCAGGCGAAGTCGCAGTGCGGGCAGTGGAAGGCGTAGTGGCTCTTGTGGTGCGCCTCCATGGCCTCGGCCGTGGCGAAGAGCAGCGGGCACGAGTGATGGCGGCACTCCACGGCCCGCGCGTCGTGGCTCTCCTTCAGGTGCTTGACGAAGGCCTTGCGGTCGGGGCCCGTGTAGCCGCAGCCCTCCTGGAAGCAGCGAAGAGGCAGGGGCCCCGCGGCGGCCGCCGCCGTGTGGCTCTTGAGGTGCTCCTTTAGGGCCTGGCTGAGGCGGAACTCCTCCCGGCACACGGGACAGGCGTAGGTGTCCGAGTAGAAGTTGGAGATGTCCTCGTGCATGCTGGCCATGTGGCGGTTGAGCGCGTTCCTCTCCACGGCGCTGTAGTGGCACAGCGGGCAGCGGTGGGCCTTCTGGCCCAGCTCCCGCAGCAGGTGGGTCTTGAGCTTGCTCTTACTGGTGAAGAACTTCTGGCAGTTGGGGCACTGCAGGCTGGGGTCGGGGAAGTGGAGGTGCAGGTGCTCCACCAGGTGCGTCCGCTTCTTGAAGCAGCGCTTGCATTCCGGACACATGTGGGTCTTGAAGAGGGACTCCGTGCCAGGAGCCATGTCCCCTGGGGGAGGGAAAGGGAGAGAGGGTTGGTGGCGAGATTCTCTGAGAGGTCGGGGGCTGGCCAGGTAACGGGAGAACCACCACTTGCCCGGACACGACATGACGTGGCCTTTCCCCTTTCTCTGCGGGGAACCTGACAACAGCATCTCGAGCAGGGTAGTCTCAAAAAGAGGATGAGAAGTTCAAGTACTGAAAGAAGCAAAATCACAAGGATTTCTCTGACCTGGTTGGGGGCCCATCCGAAGTGCTTTACCCAAGCTCCTACTATTCCCAAGCCTCTGTCTAGAGCATTCTTGTTCTTCCTGCCCTTGTTCACGGGGGTAGGCAGCAGGATCGGCAGGGTTGGTTGGAAGGCAAAGAAACCCACAGAGTATGTAAAAGGGAGGAGAAGAAGGTCAAGTACTCCTGCTTCTAAACACTGGTTCACTGAGTTCTAGATCAGAGAGAACTGGTCATAAATACAGTTTCCTAGTCATAAATACAGACTTTCCTAGTCAGTTGACAGTAAACGTGTTCCGTGTGTGATGGATGGGTCACAAATGTGGTTCTAGAGAGTTGGAAAACTGGAAATCAAGGATTCAGAAATAAGATCTTCATGGGCCCAACGCCAGACAAAACAGGCTGCTGACCAGTCCGCATCTTTATATGATGAATATCACCCTCTCCTTCCCTGCAAAAGAGCCTTCTGCCTAAGGAAGACCAGCCCAGGAGAGCAACCCCTACTCTGTGTTTCTACGGTCTTCACCCATTTATCATTTTCCCACTAGACAGGTCAAAGTGGAAGGGTAAGGACCAGAGGCTATGAACCAACGCCCAGAAAACCAGACCCAGAGCCTCAATGTCAGACTCTCCACAATCCATTCCTCTCCACCACCAAGAGGTTCAAGCCCAACCATGTCATTACCTTCTAACTGCTGAGCTCCCTGGCCTTTCTCCAGGGCTTTTTGGGTGTCCTTCAGAGCTCCACTCTCCTCTTCCTCTGCGTCCTCCTCGTCTGCTGACTCCTGCCTGGGCAGGGGCGCATCTGCTTGTTCTGATGGCTCTCCCCCTCTAGGGGGCAGCTTGGGAGCTGGAGACACATAAAACTTGATGTCTACAGGAGCCCACGACAGCAGTGACTGCTTGTCCTGCTCCTCTTCCCTGCTGGCAGGACCACCCCCTCCCCATTTAGTGCAAGAGAAACTATACATTTATTAGCACCCAAGACAGGAGGAGCTAAGCTATCATTAACGCCCCACCTGAAAGCAAATCAAACCTCAGATAACACCATCCTCAGACCCCTTGAAGGCAAGGGCTTTGAGATCACTGAGGTGGGAGTTAGGGGGCTGGAGGTACAGAATGGGGAGGAGGCACTTCCCTGGCCCGGGTTCCCAGGGCTAATGGCTGGTGGCTCAGTGCAGGTGAACATAGCTGGACCCCTAAACTGCTCTACTGAGAAGCCTAACTCAGCATTTCAAAGTCACACCCTGTCCTCTCCGATCCATCCCTTCTACCCCTCTACGGAGGCAGTTGTACCAATAAGGCAAAGATGTAGGGCTATTTCCCAGGAAAGAGGGGTCTTCTCTTTGGGAACACAGCACCGATCGGTCTTAGGAAGCCTAGGTCTCTCAGCTGAATCCTGGCCTCTCTCAGCCTATTTCCTCCTCCTCCTCCTCTATTCACCCCATGCCCTCTTTTTGAGACCAAGAGGAGTAAGAACCAGGGAAGCACCATCCCCCATTGGAGGCTTCTTATTAAAACAACCCGAGCTTCTCTGGCCCAATCGCACTTGCTCTAAAAGGAAGTCTACAGGCATTCTACCAGTGGGTCCAGCCGCTGACAAACATTTTAGCTTTTGCCCTCAGAAAGTTCTGAAACGAATCAAAACAGAAAAGCCATCAGGCAACTTCAAAGCCACAGTGTCTCCAAAGTCAAATTTCACTCATTGTCATGGACAAAGACGTCCTCTTTGTCTCATATACTGACTGGCCCAAGGTTTCAAGAGGCCTTCCCATGTCAGTGGGTAAATCTGTCCTCCTGAGCCATTGCTCCAGAGTCCCTCGCCTTCAGGCACACTGTCACGGCACCAGAACCAGCTGCCTCTCCTACACGCCTGACCGTGGCTGCATTCCAGGCAAGGGACTGCTGGGCCCTGGCCTCATACCTGGCAGCAGCTCCTGGGCCGGAGGACCCTGCTGGGCGGACAGTTCTCCCTGCATCCTGGCCCCGTGGCTCCGCTGATGCTGCCGGAAGAGTTTGACGTTGGAGCCCATGAAGCTGCAGTGGTTGCAGTGGAAAGGGTAATGGGCCTGCCGGTGCAGCTCCATGCCCTGGCGGCTCCCGAAGAGCAGGGGGCAGCCCCGGAAAGAACACGGCACGGGGACCGCGGCGTGGGTCTGCCTCAGGTGGAGCTGCAGACCCTTGCGATCTTCCGCGGAGAACTCACAGCCAGACTCTGGGCACAGGAAGGTGTCGGGAGGGCCCCGGTGACTCTTGAAGTGGCTCTTCAGGGCCTGGGGTTGGGCAAACTCCTGTCTACACACGGGGCACGGCAGGGGGCTATCTGGTGGGCCCTGGCCCTGCAGAGGGCCAGAGAGAGGGAGGTTGCCGGGGGTGAGCTCTACAGAGCATGGGGGGCCAGAGAGGCCCGGCAGAGGCTGTATGAGGGTCTCAGCGCACTGGTGCAGGGCCAGCAGAGTGGGCTCTGCGAAGCTCTGCTCACAGCGCTCACAGAAGTACACCTCCACCACCTTTACCAGGACACCTGCAGGCAGAGGACCGACAGAGAGAGGCACGGAATCAGACGGAACGAGACTCACAGGCGTTAACTCCTAGTAGAAAATGTAAGGGACTCTTTTAATATTGGTGGGGTGGAGATGGACCTTAAGTCTTATACCTGGACAGTAAGCCCCATAAGGTCAGGGACAGCCTATTTGCACATGTATCTGGGTTCCCAGTCTGTAGCACAATATTTGGCATAAAATGGGCATTTAATAAACATTTACTAAATGAATACAACAAGCATCAACCAATTTGGGAAAGCATTAAGAAAAGGTAGTACGTTTTGTCCAAATGAAAAATTAGGAACTTTCAAAAGAAGGAAATGACACTCTGGGCATAGTATCTGCTGCTTAAATGACAAAATGTTACTTTTTACATTCTGGAAAGGGATTTTTTTTCCCCAAAGGCACAGTTATTCATAAAATGGAGAACATCCGTTTTCAAAAGACCCAAATCATTTTCATAATAATCACTGCTGCTTCTTAAGCAATGGGCAAGACCTTGATAATGAAAGGCTTAGGAAACACCCAGGGTTCTCTAGCTGCCCTACGGGAGGAGGGGACCCAGAGTCCTGGGAGGTTAAGGCCACTGTGCTTGTTCATGGCAGAGCCATGACTCCAGCCCAGGTCTGTGCCACGTCTACTCTGGTGGCTTTCTTTTTAAAAAAAATTCAGTGCAACAATTCAAATGACATGGATGTACCTCCAGAAAGAATAACCAACCCCACTTTTATGGACACAATTTGGTCTATACTCTTTTAGGCCTTTCAGAGTCATTTCTCTGCAATTTGCTCCCCCCCACCCCCCGCCACCAACTTGCTATAGATCAGATACTTTTTTCTATGAGTACCTTTACATCTAATATTTTTTTTTGTCCAGTTCATAGTACTTCCGAGCATGAATAGGTCAAAATGAGGGCTTGCCTTTACTGATGGACATTTGAGTTATTTGCAACCCTTGTAAATAAAGCTGCTCTAGACATCCTTACCCCTGTATTCTTGTGCATGTGTGTGAGTCTAGAGGACAGAGCCCTGGAAATGGAATTACTGGGTCAGAGTACGCATAATTTCAAATTTGTTATGTAGCTAAATTGACCTTCAAAAGATTATGCTAAACTCATACTCTCTGTAAGCTATAAGACATATCTGCTTTCCCACCAGCACTAGGTATTATAAAAAATGTTTAATTTTTGCCAAAATCAAGAAACAACAATGGCATATCATAATAATTATTATTTTTTTAAGTTTATTTTTTAGTAATCTCTACATCCAACATGGGGCTTGAACTCACAACCCTGACATCAAGAGTCACATGCTCTCCCAACTGAGTCAGCCAAGCACCCCTCATAATTATTTTTAAGTGGAATTTGTGTGTTGGTGAGATTAAGCATTCTTTTGGTTATTGACTATTTTAATTCTTCTTTAGTAAATTGCATGTAGATTTCTTTTTCCCTTTCAAAAAAACAAAACCCAAAACAAAACACCTTTTCTTTTTCTTATTATGGAGCTCTTTGAATTTTAAAGAGATTAACTCGGGGTGCCTGGGTGGCTCAATCAGTTGAGCAGTTCAGCGTCTGCCTTCAGCTCAGGTCATGATCCGGGGGTCTTGGGATGGAGCCCTGCATCAGGCTCCCTATGTAGTGGGGAGCCTGCTTCTCTCTGCCCCCACCCTCCTGCTCTGCTCTTGCTGGTGCTCTCTCTCTCTTTCTCTCTCAGATAAATAAATAATCTTTACCAAAAAATACCACAGCGAGATACCACCTTACACCAGTCAGAATGGCTAAAATCAACAAGTCAGGAAATGACAGATGTTGGCGAGGTTGCGGAGAAAGGGGAACCCTCCTACACTGTTGGTGGGAATGCAAACTGGTGCAGCCACTCTGGAAAACAGTATGGAGATTCCTCAAAAAGTTGAAAATGGAGCTACCCTACGACCCAGCAATCGCACTACTGGGTATTTATCCTAAAGACACAAAGGTAGTGATCCTCAGGGGCACGTGCACCCGAATGTTTATAGCAGCAATGTCCACAATAGCCAAACTATGGAAAGAACCTAGATGTCCATCAACAGATGAATGGATAAAGAAGATGTGGTATATATATACAATGGAATATTATGCAGCTATCAAAAGAAACGAAATCTTGCCATTCGCAACGACATGGATGGAACTGGAGGGTATTATGCTGAGCGAAATAAGTCAATCAGAGAAAGACAATTATCATATGATCTCTCTGATATGAGGAACTTGAGGGGCAGGGTGGGGGGCTGTGGGGGGTAGGGAGGGAAAAATAATGAAACAAGATGGGATGGGGAAGGAGACAAACCATAAGAGACTTCTAATCTCATAAAACAAACTGAGGGTTACTGGGGGGTGGGAGGGTAGGGATAGGGTGGATGGGTTATGGACATTGGGGAGGGTTTGTGCTTTGGTGAATGCTGTGAAAGATGTAAGCCTGATGATTCACAGACCTGTACCCCTTGGGCAAATAATAAAAATAAAATAAAATAAAAAAAATAAAAAAATAAAAAAAAAATAGAGTTTAACTCTTCCTTATATATTGCAAATGTTTTCCCCATGTTTGTTTTTTCTTTATTATTTGCTTCATCACACAGCTTAGAAACACTCTATGATCAAATTAGCTAATCTTTCCCAGGATTCGTTGTCACTCTACCACACTGCCAAGGGAAGTTGTGACAACTGTAGCTGGAGGATGGCAGTTAACAAACGGGGAAGTTACCTAAAAATAAGAAGATGTAGATATGGGAAGGATAAAGGGGAGAATCTTTTTTCTAGCATAAACATAAATGCTCAACTCCCACTCTTGACAACATGCCTTGGATGAGTTATGTATGCTACACACAAGAAACTAGGGCAAGGAAATACCAGATTACCTCTGGGAAGCCCTGCCAAGCCCAGGGTGGTGGAGACGCTGGGCCTTTTGCCTAATCCCTGGCTGCAGTTTCTGAGTGGGAGGGTCGACATGCTATAGGAGCAAGGATTGGGTAGAGGTGTCAGAAAGGTCTTCCCTTCTGGATCCCTGCCTAGCAGACATGAAGTCCTTTCAGGGACAGACTCTGCCAAGAGCATGGTACCAGGCTGTGAACCACCTTGCCAGGCTTCAATCAACATTCACCAACTGCAAATCAAATGACAACATCTCTAAGAATAAAAATAAGATGCTACCTTGTGTTCTCATCATATTTATATACAAGGGTCAAAAATAACACAGACAAAACCTCAGCGCTGATTGTCCCAGTGGCCTGCTAGCGATGGGGTGGGTACCTGGGGTCTCTCCAGGAGCACCTGGGGACAGGTTTCCAGCCACTGCTTCCACAATGATCTCCATGTCCCCTGTGTCCTCTTCAGTTGCTGTGGCCTCTACCAGCAGGCAGCCTGGGTCAGCAGGCAAAGGTGTGGGGTTCCCAGCAGGACAGGGGCTCTGGACGGGCTCCAAGATTCCACGGTTAGACAGAGATGGGGGAATCAGCAATAGCTCAGGGCACAGTCCATCCATCTCCCCAGTGTTGTTGGTTGGCTGTGAGTCCAACACAGGATCCGTCATCACCACTGACTGGTGTTCTGTGGTCTCCTTGTGTGCTGATAAGCCAGTGGAAGAGAACCCAAACAAATTAGAGTTAGAAATCTCACTTTCTTCCCCGTTGGTGTGGGGGCACGGCCCAGTGGCTGCCCACTTAGGCATTTCCTTCCATGGCAGCATGCCACACCTAGCTAACCTAGAAGTTTTCTTTTTACGACAATGTTCAGAACACAAACTAGACAGATGCTAATAGGAATCAGCATTAGGAGAGAGCCAACAAGTTTTGGCCAATATATTAAAGACTGAAGGTTATGGTTCTTGGAACAGAGTGACCTTAGTGAAATCATTAAGCAATCTGGGCCTCAGTTTTCTTATCTGCAACAAAACTCGGGTCAAGGGATCTCAGAGGTCCCCTTCCCTCTTAACATACTATGATCTCATTATTCCTTAGTATGGGTCTAAGGCCCCTCCTTCAGATCTGGCCTGGCTGATCTCCAGACTCATCTTCCACCTCGCCCCTTAGCAGACCTCTGACCCAGCCATATCAATGAGCTGCCACTCCCCAGGCTCACCACATCCTCTTTTGCTCCCATGCCTTCGCACATGCCTCTCTCTCTCCGTCTGATGGGCCTTTTCCCCTTCTCCATCTTTCTCATCTGGCTAACCAATTCCTGTCCTTTAAGAATCTTCACAATGTCACTTCGGGTATGAAGGCTTCTTGACACTGTTCATAGAAGTTACTCTCTCTGGGGTCCCACTGGCACCTTGTACTTAGCTCTGTCCAAAACAGTCACACAGCACCGTTGTTACCTGTCAGTCTCCCTCCCTAGACTTGGAGCTTTCTGAGTGCAACTGACTGAGGTTATCACTTCACTGAACACAAACCACAACAATCTATGCAAGTCAGACAGATGAGATTCTAGTGAAGAACTGCAGACATGGAGATGCATCAGAGGAAAGCTAGATTTCTACAAAGGTAACAAACCAGGGCTTCCTTAGGTATGAAGTAACCCACCCGAAGAAATATCAAACTCATTGATTATGGCCTCATATTGAAAACACTAGAACACAACCGAGAAATGAATGGCAACTAAACTGTGCATCCTGTTATGCAGGACTAAAATTAGCTGAAGCTGAATAATTAGTAATGTATAAGAATGGCAGTAATCGCTTCATGAAACTGAGTCATGCCCGTGGCTTAGGGCTAGGAAATCAGGTTGTAGGTGAAAATCCTGCAACTCAAAACCTCGGCTCAGGAGATTCAGGAGGCAGCTGGGAAGTGCACTTCCAGAGGGTTTTCCGGAAACCACAGCCTCCACTTACTGAATATTATCACCGCTCTGCGGGAAGCTAAGGAGAACTAGATCCGTCCAGATGGAAGACCTGAACCTTCAGTCGCTGGAAGGCGGGTGAGGTGGCAGACAGGTACTCCCAAGAGGAGAAATGAGTGTTATCTTTGGGGCAGAGGCATTGAGGAAGAGAAAGGACAAATTAAGGTGGAGTGAGGGCTTGCGGGAAGAATGAGACCCGAGGCACCCGGGTTTCCACCTGCCTTTGGGCTCTGACTCACCGCGTGGCCGCAGACAGTTACAGTCACCTCGCTTCCCAGGGCCTCAGCTTTCCCATCTGTAAAGTGGAGGTGCTGACAGCGTCCACATCGTTGGGCGGGAGCGAAAATCACAAGAGCCAGCAAATGGGAAGGCCGTTTTGTAACCTGCAAAGCTTGGGATGGAGCATCGTCATGATTACGGTCCTGAGGAGAGGCAGCGGGTAGTCGGGCGGGGTCCAGAGCAGTGACGCGGCTGGGGCACCCGGACTGCTGCTGTGATGCGCCGGGGCCCCGATCTTCGGCGTGCTCCCTTCAGCACCTCCTCCCGAGGGGTCCCGCCGCCCAGGCCCACCCTCATCCTGGGGCTCAAGGAACTTTTGCCTCCGGCCCGCTCCACACGCACCCCGTACTACTTCCCGCCCGGCAGCCGCTCACTCACCTCCCGGCCCAGGGCGGGCGGGAGCCGCATCTCTATGGTCCGCCAGCTGCCGGAGCGGCCTCCTGGGACTCCCTTTGTGCGGCCGCCTCCGGCCCAGCCGCCTCTAGGACCTGGGGGCCGATGGAGGCCGCTCTCTCTTCCCCTTGGAGGCTGGCGGGGTACTCTATGGTTTTCCCCGGCGTTTCCCCTTACCCCTTCTTCCAACCGAGGAGCCCCGGGAGCACCATCGAGAGTGGTGGGGCAGAGTGGCACGGACCGCTGGGTGGGTGTGGCGGGAAGTAGGTGAAGGAACGCGGGGGCGGGGCCGAGCGGCGCTTCCCCCAAGTGCGCGGGGCTGAAACCATCGAGAGGGAGGGCCAGAGAGTCATGGCGGTAAGGGGGGCGGAGGGACGGGTTACTGCAGACCACGCCGCCGGAGGCGCGAGCTGGGATGTGGAGGGGGTTCGGGAGGGGGCTTCTGGGCGTCCGACAGGGCCCGGGAGGAGGAAGGGCTTTGTCTGTGGCCTTCCATGCATAGGTATTTTGGCATTCTGGATTCTACGCTGAGCCTCGGCCGTGGTCTCGGCTGTCAGTTCACCGCCACGCGTGCCCACTGCGCCCCGCGCGAAGTGGCAGGGCCGGGAGGGTGTACTAGAAACGACGTAGCCTCTGTCCCTCGGCATCTCTAGAATTCGACTCGGTCACGTTTTATTGGGAGGAATTCGGGAAAAAGCTCCGTGGAGGAAGCAGCAGATGGACAGGTCTTCCATTGGAGAGAGGGAAGGAATCAATAAGAATGGGCGTTCCGAGTAAAGGGACCCGCTCGAGCAAGGGGAAAGTGGTTTGCATATTTGTACAACAGGGAGTGTTAGGCACTAAGCAATGAGAGAGAGGTGGGCGCCGTGTTGTGGAGGGGCTTGAGTACCAGGCAGAGGAAGTTTTACCTAATTCAGGGATCTGTTGAGAGCCAGCCATTGGAGGTGTTGCGGTCGGGAGAGTAATAGGATTGAAGCGGACTTTATGAAGAAACTTCTGGGTCCCTGTGTAGCAATTTGGTGAAGCAGTAGGTAGAGACCCATTAAGATGACATTTCAAGAGGCAGTTTAGTTGGGAGGTAATAAAGGGCTAAACAGGACATTAGCAATTGAGCATATAAAGGACAGGGTATTTCAAGGACATTAATCATGGTGATAAGGCATGAGGTTACTGACAGTTGGGTGGAAGAAAATAGCTTCATTTCCTGTTAATTCTGGCAGTGGGCACCTTTCTATCTCAGCTAGTCCTAGGGACCAAAAGATTCTGTCCATTATTCTAATGAGACGCTGGTTACATTGCTCTCTCATGTTTAAAGAATCGTCAGACCTAGTCCCCTGGCAGAAAATAAGATATGAACAGGATAATGAAGGGCAAAATGGAAAGAGGCGCCTAGAGTGTCGGCTCTTGCATTCCAGCACCTCCCTCCACCCCACAGAGGATCTTGAAACATACAGTAGCACTGACCTGTCCTTCCTGTACCTGGCTTCTGCGATGGTGGGGGTGGGGGTAACAAGGGTGAGGAAGGATTGCCGAGTCTGGTTGCTAAACTAATCTTGTGCTTTGTCCCATTTCCACTGCTCCCCACCCCCAGGTTTTGAAAATGCCTCAGAGCCTGTAAGGTTCAGTGTTTCCCTTTCAAGATGCCCCTCTCAGACTTCATTCTGGCCCTGAAGGACAATCCCTACTTTGGGGCTGGATTTGGGCTTGTGGGGGTGGGCACAGCCCTGGCCCTGGCCCGGAAGGGTGCCCAACTGGGCCTGGTGGCATTCCGGCGCCATTACATGATCACGCTAGAAGTCCCTGCTCGAGACCGAAGCTACGCCTGGTTGCTTAGCTGGCTCACCCGCCACAGTACCCGAACTCAGCACCTCAGTGTGGAAACTTCATACCTTCAGCATGAGAGTGGGCGCATCTCCACCAAGTTTGAATTTGTCCCCAGCCCTGGAAACCACTTTATCTGGTAAGGTCGGGAACCAGGGAGGGCTCAAAGAGTAGAAAAGGAGAATGAGGGGAGCTGGATTTGACCCATTCATTCATTCACCCAGCCTGGACCACTTTTATGCAGGTATCAAGGGAAATGGATCCGAGTGGAGCGAAGCCGAGAGATGCAGATGATAGACCTGCAGACAGGGACCCCTTGGGAATCTGTCACCTTCACAGCTCTGGGCACTAACCGAAAGGTTTTCTTCAACATCCTGGAGGAAGGTGTGGAATGGCACGGGCTGGCTTTATGTGGGGGGGTTGCAGGGATGGGGGCATTTGACACTGGAGCAAGGGAAGCTTGGATCTGAGCCCAGGGGACCAAGAGGGAAGCTGTTTTGGCACAGCTTGGCCTAATTGCACAGCAAAGAGGAATTACTGGTTTTGTCTCATCCTCCCCCTCCCAGCTCGAGAGCTGGCCTTGCAGCAGGAGGAAGGGAAGACGGTGATGTACACAGCCATGGGCTCCGAGTGGCGTCCTTTTGGCTATCCACGCCGCCGGCGGCCACTGAATTCTGTGGTTCTAGAACAGGGTCTGGCTGACCGAATTGTCAGAGACGTCCGGGAATTCATCGATAACCCCAAGTGGTACACTGACAGAGGTGAGCAGCAGCTGGGGTCTTGGCCAGGATGTTTTTGATGTGATGTCAGAGTTGGGGAAACAGGCTGGTCTCTGTGGCCTGACAGGGTGAGTATAAAGCTGTAGCCCACTTCCCAGAGATCAAGGGGAAAAGAACAGTTGCCATGGAGGTTTCTTCCCATACCAAGGTCATCAGGCCACCAGGGGGCAGGGTTGGGAATGAATGTGGACATCTTGGGTGCGGTATATGAATTCATTTTAGGTCTTGATGATCCTCTTGGCTGTATTCCTAGGCATTCCCTACAGACGTGGCTACCTGCTTTATGGGCCCCCTGGTTGTGGAAAAAGCAGTTTTATGTGAGTAGGGTTACATTTCCTTGTAATCTGTAAACGAGAAAAAAAAAATAGGCTGTGGAGTTGGAAAGGGAGTTGAAGGTGGGGACCGGGGAACAGGATAAACACGGGACATGAGAAGCATTCAGGTGATAGAAGGGTTAGGTCTCTGAGACCCACCCCGAACAGCGAGGACAAGCATTTGGGGCCAAGAACGGATCCCCAGCTTGCCTACCTGCTGTCCTCCCATCCCCCACAGCACAGCCCTGGCCGGGGAACTAGAGCACAGCATCTGCCTGCTGAGTCTCACGGACTCCAGCCTCTCCGACGACCGGCTCAACCACCTGCTGAGCGTGGCCCCGCAGCAGAGCCTGGTGCTCCTGGAGGACGTGGACGCGGCCTTTCTTAGCCGAGACCTAGCTGCAGAGAGTGAGTGCGGGGAGTTTTGAGGGAAGTGGAAGGTTAAGTGGAGGAGCAGTGGAAAAAATGGAAATCCAGAAGGCTGACCGAGGATGCCTGGGGGTTGGCAACAGGAGTCCACGGAGAGGCACTGATACATCGGGGAATGTGGTAGGGAGTAGAGGGTTTAAGCAAAGTCATGACCAGCCACGCTTCTTTATCTCTGCCTTCCTCTAGACCCAGTCAAGTACCAAGGTCTAGGTCGCCTCACCTTCAGCGGACTGCTCAACGCCTTGGATGGTGTGGCATCCACTGAGGCACGCATTGTGTTCATGACCACCAACCATGTTGACAGGTAAAAAGGGGTGAGGCCCTGAGGCGGTGAGGCAAGGCTCACCCCCTCAGCGCCCGAACCGTCATTTCTTGGGGGGAGGGGTTTCCCAGTGGGACTCGTGCCCCTGACTCTGCCTTTGCTGCCTTGTCCTCTTAGGCTGGACCCCGCCCTGATACGGCCTGGACGAGTAGACATGAAGGAGTATGTGGGCTTCTGCTCACATTGGCAGCTGACCCAGATGTTCCAGCGGTTTTACCCAGGGCAAGCACCTTCCTTGGCTGAGGACTTCGCAGGACGTGTCCTTCAAGTTACAACTCAGATCAGTCCTGCCCAGATACAGGGCTACTTCATGCTGTATAAAAATGACCCTGCAGGGGCGATTCACAATGCTGAGTCTCTGAGGACGTGACGAGCAGGCCGTGCTCAGCTTTCCTCCTCCAGATCAATAAACACCTGCCATGCCACTCTGGTCTCTGACCTCCCTGTGTTGGTACTGAAGTACAAAGCAGGGGCCCTCAGGCACCCACAGAGGCAAGTGCTGGGGGCAGAAGCTAAAGCAAAGCTGGAAGAGACACAGTGGTAAACAGGGAAAGTACAGGCTTCCGCCTAAAGGCATTCGATTTTTTAAAAAATGGGGATGTGTACAAATGTGGTATAAATGAAGGAGATGTGTCCATGTTATGTTCCTGCCTATTTTGCTTAGATGTTGGCATCTACCAGTTTTCCTGCAACCTACCACACTAGCTGAGATGTCAGACCTGTCTACTCAGATCCTGAGCTCTTGGGAAAAAATGCGACTTCAGAGCAAAGCTGGGGCTATTCTGCCGCACTCCAGTCGTGCCCGAAATTCAGAAAGAGCCATATTGCACAGGCTAGGCGCTACTAAGCCAAGAAAGCCAAACAAGGCCAAATCTCTTTATTGCCCCCCTACCCCCCCAAATCCCTGCCCTCCCCAGTACTGCTAGGAACCATCCTCAGACTCCAGGCTCAGGGGCTCCCTTCGAGTACCAGGACGGTAGGCTCCCCGACCCCGAGGCAGGCGGGGGTAGGAAGAACCCGGCGTCCGGCCCTTGGAGCGCTCCCAGCGAGTACAGTCCCGAGTCCTGCGGGGTGGGGGACCCTGCCAGTTGCCAGGGCCCTTCTCTTGGGGAGGACCTTCAAGCCCTTGGCTACAGGATTCTGGCTTTAGGTCCATGGGCTCCTTGAGGGGCCCCTCAGGAGGGGGCAGTTCCTCGGTGTCACTGGCACCTTTGTGGGCATGGCACTCCCCTCCCTTTAGGTGCCTCCGTTCAGGCTGTTTCCAGGGGCCTCGACTGGCCCGGGGGGGATCTAGCATAGCTTTCTGGGTCTCGCCCAACCTTTGCTGATTTGGCCCAGCCCCTGGAATCTTCTCACACGTGTACTGGGAGGCCACAGACAGAGGAGCTGCCGGGTTGGGCTGGGCAGTTGTCGAGGTGGACAGTTCTGAGGCAAGGGCGCCGGGTGGGTGGGATCCTCTGGAGGCCTCTGCAGCCAACTCAGGCTCCACAGGGGTGGGTGGCTAGAAAGAAGCGAGCAGACGCAGTGAGAGTGATGCAGTTCCCCGAAGCAGGGAACCGCAGGCCCCTCACTCACTACCGGGGCTGACCCCTATCAGCCTATAACCTCAAGGGCAGGACAAAGCTCACCCTCAGACCAGCAGGGCAGAGGGGCCCTGGTGGGACGGTAGGTGGCAGTCAGGGAGGAGTGAGAAAGCCTTCCCTCACCTGCTGGAGGCTGATGAAGTACCGGTTCCGCTCAGCCTCAAGGTCAATGATGCCCCCTCGCTCCTGCTGTCTCTGGTAGAGCCGCTTGCGCTCCTCCTGCTGGCGCAAGCTCTCCGCGCTGGGCCGGTACAGCTCCTGCGAGGAAGGGGGCAAGAGGACAGGGGAAAAAGTAGAGAGTAGAAGGCAGACGCGAACCCTGCTCTTTCAGGACCACCTCGGAAGATCCGCACGAGGTTCCTGGGTTTGTCCCTCAGGTCTGGGCTCCGAGAGCCTTAGCCTGGGCGGCTGCAGCTCCACAGAAACGTCCCAGGCAGGTACCGACATTCGAGGCTGATAAGATGCCGTCCCTCCCTCCTCGGAGAATGCCACCGTTCCCGGCTCGGGTGAGAAGGGAGTCCCCTTACCATGGGCTGTTGGGGCTCGGGGGCTGCTTTCAGCGAGGCAAGATCATACACGAGGGGCTCTCTGCACACTGGACACTGCACGCCGACTGCCTTCTAAAAACAGAGGAGAAATCCCAGCCCTGCTTCGGAGCGCACGGTGCTCGCCAGCTGCCCAACCTGTCGGCCAGCCTAACCCACACCGGGTGGGGACGGAGGGCACGGGGGTTCCATTCGTTCGGTAGTTAGGCAGGACAGGGCGGGCACCACCTCCCTAGACAGAGTCCTGGGAACTCCAAAACCGCGTGCGGTGGCTACATGTGTCTATCAGAATGCCCTTTCCTTCTGGACACAGGTGAGCTTTCGTTAACCTCAAAGACATCTGTGACCCTAAAAAGGTGATGAACCACTGGAGCGGAGGGGCAGGAAAGGGTGTGAGTCGGGGGTCCTGTGAGCGCAAGGGCTGGAACACTGACCTTCGCCGCCGCGTGCTGCCGCTCGTGCTCCTGCTCCTGGCCTTGAGCTTGCAGCTCACGCTCCATGTGCTGGATGTACCGGGCGAGGCAGTGACAGTGGAAGTAGTGGTAACACGGTGTTTTGGTAAAGGCCTCCTTCTCCTGAAGGGAAGACAGGCATAGGGCAGGGCCTAGAGCTCTCATGAGCCTGCCACTGCCCGCCCGAGCTGACCCCAGGTCCCGAGAGAGCGCCCCACCTGGAAACCATAGAGACAGATGACGCACTGGCCATGGGGGATGTTGTTGTCTGTGAGGATTTCCTTCCCTTTCTGAGGGGAGAGAAGACACTGTTCAGACAGGGAGGCAGGAGCAAGAACTGTGCACAAAGCCTGTCACTTCCTCCCAGGGACGACTGCGAGACCGTCTCCCACCAAGCCACTGTGATACTTTGTGTTCATGCCTTTCTGTCTGGGTCAGGCTCCCTCGGCCTGGAATCAGTCCTCCATGTCCTTGCCCCTCCTGCCCAATCTACCCAGCTGCAAAATCCAATTTCCCTGTTGTCCCAACTCATTCAATCACCTTTAATACATCTCAGGAATGAAAATAACAGACCCAGACAGAACAGAATGTTCTGTGGACACTCCTGCCTTCTGGGACGCCTTCCGTAGTTCACCCCCTCTGATGATCACTTTCCCCCAAAAGTCTGTTTTTGGAGCCAGCTTTCAGAAAAAGTCAAGGCATGGGCAGCCCCAACGGACAGAGAACTCACAGGCGTCATGTTGGGCTATGAACTAACGCATGTACGCTGCTGTCTGAATAGTGAATACTCTGGAATTCCACAAAGTTCCATGCTGCATTGTGGAGGCGGGCCTCAGGAGCGCTACAGTGGTCTAAGCCCACTCTGACTCCAGGCCGCCCACCTTCATTCTTTTCTGAACATTTTTCTTCAAAACTTAAAGCTGAGGAAAACAAGACTGCACTTAATTGTGTGTTTTTAATCCCAAGTTATCTGTGTATGTGAACTTGTAGCTCGTGGTGGTCCCTGTGGGTTGTTAACTTCATTAGGGTAGAAACTCTTGAGCAGAAGAACCAGGATTTTTTTCATCCGCTCCAAAGGCAGGCTAGCCTTCAAATGTTCATTCCTGGAAAGACCCTCTAAGCAAGGTCCCTATCTCTGGCTACTTTCGGTTGCCAGTGCCCAGAGAATGCACTGAAACAGAATCAAGAAAAATCCAAGTTAAAGAGGAAAGGTCATTTTCAAGATACTGCCATAGGCCACTTGAGGAAACTACAGAACTGTCTTTTGGGGGAAATTCTTGAAAACAGAAAAAAATCTCTTTCTGAATTTAGGCCTCACCTCAACAAGGACTAACTAAATGAATGACCCCCGATGTATGTAAGATCCTGGGCCCGCTACCTCCCTTGAGAGAAATGGCTTGCAGTTTCCTGAGCTAACACACCTCTTACCTCGATGAGTTCATAGAGCATGGCAGCACCCAGCCCAGCATTGGCCACGTTGCTCAGTGCCTGTGAAATCCTGGAAGAGGGCAAAGCACACATTAGGCCTGTGCCCTCCCCTTACCAGACCGCATTGTATCCCATTCTCCCTGCTCTGACCAGCCCAGCTTACTTGTGGATCTGTTCATCCGAGAGTCCTCGGGGGTTACGGATAGAGATCTGTGGCACCTCATTGGGGTACTAGCGGGAGGAAATAAGGTTACTGCTAAAGCACTCCACCCCAGGGCCTCTCCCCTTCCTCGGTTTGCTGCCGTAAAGCCTGGGCCTCACCTCTGCTGGGACTTGAAGCACCAGAGAGAAGCACACATACTGTGAATCCTGGTCTTCCGCGGTGGCGGGGTGCAAGGTGATGTGGATCTCCCACGGTGAGGATCTGCAGGCGGATGAAGCCAGGACCAGGGATGTGACTGAGCAGGAGTTTGAGGACCGGGGAAGAGGGGGGTGAGATAGTAAAGCGGGTGGAGGAAGTGGGCACTGGGCGCTTTCTTTGGGGGAGGGGCGATTAAATGATTTGTCTTTTGTGTCCATGAGAACATTTTCTCTGGATCAAGGCTCACAGATTCCGCACAGAATCCCCTCATTACTAAGAGGACTCCTGCCGACCTCTATTCGAATACGTACCTGCCATTTCCTTTAACCACCTGTAGTTCATCCAGATAGATAGATTCTAACACCTCGACTTCAGAGGGAAGTACCCTAGAGAGACAGGGGGAGAGTGACTCACCATTATAGCTCTCCCCATGAAGGCTGGCTTTATAGGAAACTGGCAATCGGCCTGAGTGCATGCTCTTGCTAACCCCCATAAAAATGGGGGAAATATGTTTTCTTAAGTTGTCAAGTGGTCAGGAAGGAAGCATGGGAATCAATCTAAGGGACCATTTCTGTCAACGCTTGAGGAAATGGATTCTTGGGAAGGTGAAATGACTAGCTCAGATATCAAAGTTTAACAGAGGCACAACTAGGACCAGAGCCAGGTTTCTGGACTCCCTGTTTAAGTTCCATCACACTGCCGGTTGGCCATCTCTCTAACACAGAAATAAGATGTCCATTGATTCACATCAAGGCTTCACTCCTGGCTTTCCTTACACCACTGTTCACGTGGATCCCAGTGTCGACATATACTATCAATTCAGTTGCCCTAAGCCTACTCAAAGGAGATACCAACCGGGGTGCCTGGGTGGCTCAGTGGATTAAAGCCTCTGCTTTCGGCTCAGATCATGATCTCTGGGTCCTGGGATCGAGGCCCGCATTGGGCTCCCTGCTCAGCAGGGAGCCTGCTTCCCCCTCTCTCTGCCTGCCTTTCTGCCTACTTGTGATCTCTCTCTCTCTGTCAAATAAATAAATAAAAATCTAAAAAAAAGAGAGAGAGATATCAACTGGAACAGAAAAAGAGGAAAAAGAGATCTAGGTGGTAGAAAGGCCGTGATGTAGTAGAAGAGCCATCAGCTTTGGAGTAACAGGTACCTATCACTTACCAGCTACATGTGACTATCTCTGTAAGCTTGAGTCACACTGTCTACCATATATAGATAACACCACCTACTCCCTAGGGTTATTGTGAGGATAAAAGGTTGTTTATGTAAAGTACCTAATAATATCTTGGCCATAGTAGCTAGTCTATGTTCTCTTTCCTATTTATATAATCCTCTCCCTTGAAAGAAGGAAGGATATAGTAGCACTCGATGTATTTATGAACCTTGCTATCTGGCTGATCTAGATCAACCTGTTTAGGTGAGGATCTGGTGGGCCTGATGTAAATGAGAGGATATACAAGTTTAATTATAGAAACAGCCATTGTAATGATATTGAAGATGAGTTGTAGGCTCGAGTCCACAGCTCTACCCAGGTAATGCGTGTAAAGACGCATGCTTGGTCTCTTTTCTTATAGTTATTGTTCCTTCTTCATCAAGGGCAGGGCTGCCCCAGCATGACCCATATATTACTCATTGTCAAATTTTCTTTTAAGTCTTGGACTCCTCCAAATATAAAATAGGTAACTGTGGAGTAGTTTTGGTTGACATAAGTGTGGGAATCTCAGAGCACCACAAGCCAGCTGTGCAATCACTACTGCCCTCTCCATGGCTCAAAGTGTCTCCTTAGAATCTTCAAAGTTTCCCTAAACAAGGTGAAAACCATGAGCCTAGGTAGTCTCAAAAAGGCCAACACTGGTGGGCTCCCTGAACCAATAAAACACTGAGGTGCAATCTCCATCAAGAGTCCCTTCAATACTTTACCCGCCCTAGCTGTGACCTGGGCCCTGGATGTGAGGTATGGAATGGGATGATGTAAGGTGGTGACAAAATAAAATAAAATAAAATAAAATGAGGGGGAACAGGGGGATTTATAAAGTCCTAGTACTAAAAACGGTGAGATTCATCGGAGTTGAGATAACCTGGATTCCTAGTCAAAACTATGTACTTTTTCAGCAAATTGATTTACCTCTTCAGGCTTCATCTAGTCCCCTCATGGGCCCACACCTGAATTACAAAAAGGAGGCTTTTATGTTACAGATCCACCGTGATCCCCTCAACTATTCTATGAAGTAGATGCCACACCCACTGGTTTTTTGTTTTGTTTTGTTTTTTTACACATCTGAGGACATTGACTCACAGAGCCGTGGGGTGGCCTGGTCAGCATCACACGCTAATAAAATGTGGAGTGAACCCGCATTTATCCTATTTCCAATCCCAGAGTCCTTCAGGTTTTGGTCTCCTGTTGAAAATGCTTCAGAGAAGGGCTAGGAGAGCTTTTTGAGGTGTAAAGCTTTATTCAGACAATAGTCCTCATGAGTGCTGTCGGGGAGGGAGACGGCTGAGAGCCCCGGCGGAAACAGGCAGATCCAAGGGGAAAGGGGGTCGGGGGCTGGAGGACATCGGTTCCGGGAGGTAAAAGGGAGGTGGGGAGAGCTGATAAGCAGACATCCTCCGGGACCCTGAGCAAATCCACTTCGGGAGAATGGGACGAGTGAGGCCGGAGAGGAGGGGATCGAGCCAGAGAAGGCGCAGCCCGAGCTGGCCTGACCGGCGCAGATCCGGCCTCCTCTCCCATCAGATCAGTGCCCCTCCACCCTCCTGCTCCCCAGCACAGAAGCTCCCTTAGGAAGACGTGTCAGCGTCTCTGCCATCCCTTCGCCCTCGCTCCGCCCCACGAGCCCGCCGTACGGATCGTCCGCGGCCACTAGTAGGTCCCCCGGATCGGATCCAGGCGGCCAGCCAAAGCCCATGCCCCCAAAGTTACCAGTCCTCCTCCCCTGCAGCCGCCGACGCAGACGCCGCCATGTCTCCTCCGGCCCCCAGCCGGAACCGGAAATGCTCTCGGGGAAGTCGGAGGCGGCAAGCGAGAGGAGCGAGGGAGGCGGGGAGGCTCGCGGCCGTCTCTAGGCAACCGTAGACTGCAGGTCCTTCGTGGGTCCTGATGCCCGAGCGACGGTTCGGAAGTGCCCTAGGAAGTGCCTATGGGCGGCCCGCCGTCTCTCCCAACACCTCTGAGCACCGTCGTCCTCTGAGCCTCCCTGACCAGTCCCAGCGAGTGCAGCTGGTACCAGTGGGAGTCTAAAGAGACCGGCAGTGGGGGTGGGGAAGAAGTAGAAGTCAGGCAAAGTCTGCAGGCAGCCGGAAGGGGCGGGGCTGAAGGCCAGGGTCGGAGTCCCTCGGCCTTAGGAGCTTGAAGCTCATAGGCTGGGGGTGAGAGGGGGGCTCCGGCCTGCGAAGCGCGCGGGCAGGGGGCGTGGGAGGGGGTGCTGAGGAGGTTGGCGGTGGCAGGAACTTGGGAGAGGCTGGAACGGGCGGGGT